>OX031045.1:12405000-13005000 GCA_943735995.1 Sesia bembeciformis | reverse complement strand
AGAGACCAAACAGAGAGACATCGTTTCATTTTTACCAGACTACCACAAAGCCAAAGGAGGGATATGATTTCAGCAGTTTATGTTAGTATGTATGTGTAAATCTGTTTCCTCGTAGTTCCTAAACCACTCATCACATTTTTACAAATAAGGTGTCGTTGGATTCGTCTTGATGTTCCGCGTAACATAAGCAACATGACGTTATTTTAAATTCAATATGGCGGATATGATACACAAAAATAAGCATAGCAAAAAAAAATGCGGACAAATGTTTAGTATTAAATAAAAGGTTTTAATATGCACATCCTAAAAACATATGGTTTATGTACACACGCCCACGTCTGACCTTCCTGGAAGGCTTTTCATCTGGAATCACCCAAACCGTTGATTGCCGCTTAGTTAGTGAGTCATACTGATAGACCCAACTCTCATCTCCAGTAATAATATTAAATATACTCTGTCCCCTCTCCATTTTTTAATTTTACAATCATTTCCCTGCACCATGTCACGCGAGCTTGTTTTTATTCAGCGGTCATTGAATGAGGAACCCAACGCAAATAAAGCTTCATGACTTGAAGGTGAAAAATTTCATGACTGACCGGCGATGAAATCTTAAGTCTTCTCTATCTGTTTGTAGGTAGTTTTTGCGTCTTCGTGCAACATTTTCTTTACCACCTCGTTTTCATTCGTTACAGAAGTCACAGGACGGCCACTTTTCTCATCATCTTTCAAGGAAAAGTTTCCTTGTTTAAATTGAGAAAACCATCTAAAAATTGTTGCACGGGACAGTGCGAGGTCCCCGAAACCTGATACTAATCTATCTTTACACTCACTTTCATTTAAACAAACTTTAAAATCCACGAAAAATCCCACGAAAATGTTCTCGTTCGAATTCCATTGTTGCAAAAAAAGCGCGCGAAATGCAATAAAAAACTGAATACAACACATTTATTTTTTTCGTTTTGACTTATTCGGAATTCGAATTACAAATAAATGATGTTTTAATAACGGTAAAGTTCTCTTTCTGCAATTTAAGTATCTCAAAAATTACCAAATCACCCTATGTATATGGGCCTCCTCCAAAGCTCGCCACCACACACGATTCTCGGCTCTTCTCAACCAACCACCACCGGCGAACTTCTTTAAGTCTTCGGCGTTTAAGTATTGTTCGAGCATATACATACAGTACTGCTATCGCCGAGTACTGCACTACTGTGATTGATTTACTGCAAACCTTCACAATAGAAAGGAGATTAAATGGAGTCTCAGTAAAAAGGAATGTTTTTGCGTCTGTTTACTTAGTTTCTTGGTTTTCATTTCAATGTAATTTTGTTATTTACTGCACGATTACAAGGTTTTGATTCTGTAATGTTCAAGATTTTTCCTATAATCATTCGTCTATTTAGTCTATTTAACATGAACACGAACATGAACATTAGCATAGCTGGGCATCGTTAATCAAATAGTTAACTCCGTTAATCGTTAAAGCGTTATTTTACGGATGATTTAACGGAAGTTAAAGTTAATCGTTAACTCGTTAATAGTAATATTACAACTTATGTTGTTGTACCTATATGTGAAATGAGATGTTTAGGTAGGATATGGATCACATAAAAGATACAGAAAAAAAAACAGGATATAAATCTTTGCTTGTTTATTATTTGTTTATTTATTAAAACCAACAAGAGAAATATGAATCTCAAGTCAGATAGCGAAGCATAATGCTATCTGACATAATATTCAGGTTGATTAAATAATTAAGGGGATAATTATTATAAGGGTGATCAAAATTGACAATCTTGCTGAAAATAAAAACCCGTAACATTCATTATTCATCACTGTCTGACATGAGATGCATATTTCCCTTCATGAACATTAACATATTGAAATTTTCATCGGACAGCGATGATCTTTTTGGGGTCAAAATATCTTTACCCATGGAAAAAAGTCGCTCAACTGCAGCACTGGAAGATATAGCAGTATTATATTTAATAAATAGATTTATTAAAATCTGTTCTCCGGCATTTTCCTCCGTTAAAATGCCGCATCGTTGAATGAGTCTTTTGATTTCATGTCCAGCCACATTTTCATTAGACTGGGCTTTATTTTTTAAAGATCGTTGTCCGCTAGTCTTCTCTTTAGATAGCGTGACAGAAATAAAAAAATCATCATCTTCTTCTCCATTGCTACTTCCGCCACCACCGCTTGAACTACGTCTATTAACTAACTACCGCCTACGTGCACACGACCGAACAAGTAAGAACATGTTTTTCGCGGCGAACTTTGACGATTAACGGACTCATAGAAAGTTAACGGACGTTAAAGAGTCCGTTAACATTTTTAAAAATTAACTTAAAAGTTAATCCGTTACACGAAAATTTAACTTCGTTAATTAACGATTAACGGTCTTATGTCCAGCTATGAACATTAGGTACGAAAATATGGCTAGAGCGACAGGCGCCTGCGCAGGAATTTGTCGGTTACTGCGAGCTCTTTGTAACGCACGCGCAATTATAAGCGTTTAAAACTACCATCATATTGTGTAAGTAGGTTTTATTTTACATTAGAACAAATTTAAAATTGTGTTTTGAAACCAATAAAACCACTATAATTAAATTATAATTATATGTGACAACCTTAGCAATTCACGCACGGAGTGTAATTGTGTGCGTGATCTTCAGCGGTTCAATGTAATATCGCCTTTCTCCGATGCGAGTAGGATTCAAATTGGCTCGCGCTGAAAGAATTTTTATTTTGTAGATTTTATGGAGTGTTCTTAGGGAGTGAGTCTTCTCTACTTGTACAATTAGTTATTCTGTGCCATCACCTGTGTTTCTCCACTGCTGGATATTGGCCGCCCCCGCGGCTCGCCACAACACATAGTTTTTTGTTCTTCTCATTCAGTCACTACTTGCTACTTTCTTCAAGTGCCAGTACATTACAAAAAAAAGGGCCACAGTTTACAAAAAAAATACTGAATATCTTTTCCATCTCCCATGGATAACATAAAATTACTTCCCCTTTATTAACACAATACAATTTGTAATAAAGCGAATGAGTTAAAACAAAATCGATGTATCACAATCGGCGGGGACCATTGTGCCGTATCGAAGTATTACACAGTAAGAGGTAGTTAGTTTAGAATCGTACCGAGAAGCGTAATGTGAGACGCCATTGAAATTATTTTTATTGAGGATGAGGGAGGGGGGGGGGGGACAGTGGTTTATTCATGTTAAATAATTTTTCATAGGTAACAGTATTTTTTCTCAGTATTTTTGTGCGTCGTATGCTCCGCGGTCGCCAGTCGTCTCCCGCGCTTCCAACTTTAACCTTTCCACACTTTAAGGGATGTATACATCCCAGGCAACAATAGAAAGGTCAAAAGTCATTGCTTGGCAGCTTAAGATAATTACGTGCTCAATCGATATAATAAGCTGTCATTTAATTAATCAAACTTCTGATATAATGCCAACATAATCATATAAATACTTTGTTTTATTAAGTTTTTTTTATTATCTGAAGAAAGATGGTAGGATAAGTACAATTTCCTTTTCATGACACAACATCGTTTAATACGCTTAGTCAACCATTTTTTTATCCTTTTATTGTACACAGTAATGAGAAGAAAGCATAAGTTATAGAACAGACTAAAGGTGCTACGAAAACATACCCAATTCAAAAAAACGCATAATCTAAGAACACATCAGATAATTTGTGAACATAACCTTGAATAGTGAACTATATCATATTCTAAATTAGTGACCGCGACGTAATTTTCTATAGTGAGTTATCTTCTGCGTATATTTTTCTTATCATAAACCAAATGAAACAATTTGGCCCCAGCTGTAATTCAAGTTTTAATTATACACCGAGGTTACATTGAAACACCGCAGTTTCATTACTGATTCCTCACTACACAGCGCGCATAGGTTTAAATGCAACATTTTACTGCGGCAATTATCCAGTTGATTCAGTTTTAACGGCGGCAAGTTAATCTTAATTGCTTCCACATTAACGTGTTCAATTCGCTTACCATTTGAGTTGCACAGATTACATGCCATAAAACATTTTAGGAATAAGTTATTACCGAACTCTCTGTTACGGCATACGAATATATAAATTTCAGATAAGTAACCAGCCCTGTTATCGTTTTTATGCACGTTGTAGTATGCACGAGGGATAAATGGCCTTAACACACCACGCTGACCAAGCAGGTTGGCACCACTCTTGGCAGGAGGTGGTCACGGAAAGAGATGGAGTTGTGCTATTCTATAACCGACTGCCAGCACAAGGCAGACTTATAGGTATACAAAATTTTATTTAATTATTTATATACAAAAGCTCATAAATCAAACATAAAACAAATAGACAGTATTCCTAATAATGTATACCTAGCATGCATAATGTATACCTAGCATGCATAATGTATACCTACCATGCATAATGTATACTTAGCATGTAAAATGTATAACTTAGCATGCACAAGTTATTTTAAACAAAAAAATAAGGAGTAAAGTAATAATACAATATTTTTGAATAATCTGCAAGAACTATTTTGAACTATTTGACTTTGAAAACTACAGAATTTTCAGGAGATTGAATCTGAATACACACAATGACTAATTAAAGATGTCCGGCATGATGACCTTTCTTGATAGTTCATTGTAAGTGTGGTACATTCTAATAACGGGATTATTACCAGCAACATTGCTATTACATACAGAAATAAGGGAATGGCTGAAAATATCGAACCGATCTTGTGGGGACATACAAGTTATTCTTATCTACGACTTTCATAGATACTATGCTATTAACAATTTTATTATTAGCACATGTAGTCGCGTTGGGTATCTACGTCTTGTTTGTAGCGAGAGTTTAAAAGTTTAAAAATGTTCTAAAATTGTTGAAACGAAAAAATACTCAACGTTGTCAAACTATTGAAAAGGATAAATTGCAATCGGACGATGTATTAGACAAGGACAGAGTATACAAATAACTTTTAGGCGGAAACTCGAGAAGTAAAGTAAATGTGTATTGTGCGTTTTGTATAGTATAGTATATTAAATTTAAAGTGATTTTTTATGCGTTATGTTTGTGTTAATCAAATTAAAGCAAAGGAATGCGTTTCTCGTGTGCTTTGAAGGAGTCCTCTTCTGCCCTCAGTAAACCTACTATTAATTTACTGAGCGACTCCAGACTTACTTCGACAGGAATGGACATTGGACACGTAACGTTTTAGACTTTGAAATGGTTTATTACAACATAAGCTTGACACTGTCAGAATGTGACAATTTTACCATTGCCATAATATAAAAAGAAAAAAAACGTTAAACGTCAAGTGACTAATACATACGTTAACATACATACATTATTTAAGTACACTCTCTCGACTTTCCTATTTTAGTGGCCGTCAGAAGTCCCCAACCTTTACGTAATAGCCCCCTTTTAAAACCTCACTCCCAGTTATACTCAGAGAAAAAAATCTGTAAAAAGCACTTTGATAGTCGATTCTATTCTTATTGAATCAGCTCAAAAGCCTCCAAGTAAAAGGCTCTCCCGCTCAAATACAATTAAAGGCTGTTCGGGTGAAATGCGCACTCCGCATTATTGAACTTTTTAAATTGTACTACCGACAAAACCGCTATTTCATAATCCTTCTCATATTTGACACAAAAATAATTTGATACTACAAGCCTCATAGACCGATCGTCTATATTGTGCAGTTTTACTGATTGCTTCATTGCTTGATTGCTGATTGAGAAACAATGCTTCTGATCGTTTATCGGGAGTGTATTAACAATACAATTTATTGAACAATGTTCAATGGCAAGCCCTTGCTTAGCAACTAAGATATATTAAGGTGTAGTTA
This sequence comes from Sesia bembeciformis, assembly GCA_943735995.1. Lineage (NCBI taxonomy): Eukaryota > Metazoa > Arthropoda > Insecta > Lepidoptera > Sesiidae > Sesia > Sesia bembeciformis. The sequence goes on along the minus strand of OX031045.1, from coordinate 12,999,134 downwards.
ACATTTGTGATCGATCAAAGTTTTTTTTAATTTAAATAAAATCTAAACATTTATTTGCTGTGTGTATATACCCATATAAGATGTTAATTACAATGTAATAAACTTATAATAATATTCAACCTAATCTCAACGAAATAATCCTTAAAACAATAATAATGGATATTTTGTCATGATTTTTTTTTATGGACGAAGGCGCCGCACGAGCATACAGTCCACCTGATGGTAAGTGGATACAGCCCCTGGATATCCGCGACACATGGCAACATTAGTCCAAAATGGCAAACGTTCGCACGCCCCCGGATGCGCTGCCTACCTATGGAGATTAAGAATGGATTTGGTGAAAGGGTTTTAAAAATGGACAGGGATAGGATGGGATGGGAATGGGCTCTGGCATATCTCACTCACCACCGAAACACGTACGTACATTGGGGAAATAGCATAACGTAATGCAGAACATTCCAAGGTAGTCTTCTGTGCGACGTGGCCAGTAGAGCACGCCCAGCGGCTGTTGGATTTCAACGTGCGCTCTCCCCCATAAATTGTCGGCCGGCTATAGAATAGACTAAGGGATAACAAGGCGTTTACCACAAGCCCTCAGGAACTACACCAGTTGTGAAAGAGTGGACTCGCCAACCAGCTTGGCCAGCGTGGCGTTTTAAGGCCATATATCCCCCATGCTCGAGATAATGTGCATGATGAGGCCCGTGTCCAGCAGCGCATACTGAAAGGGTTGGTTGTATTGCATTGTCATTAATTAACCTTTTATTAAGATCATTTAGATCTTTCTCTTTTTTGACATCATTTTTAATTCATAAATTTGTTACAAGGCTGTAGTCATGAAAAAAAACTTTCCGGACCAAATTTAATATAGTTCAGAAGATGCATGTCCGAGTTTCACAACATTTTTCTTATAAGAAATGGAAGTTTGATATTGTGTTAGAAAAGTTAGTTGTTGTTTACTTGCTTTTGTATTTCCTTAATGTCTAAAAGAGAGAGCGTAAATACTTATATACAGTACCACACCATACCATCAGCCTATGTCGCTCCACTGCTGGATATAGGCCTCTCCCGAAGCTCGCCACCATCACGATCCCTGGCTCTTCTCATCCAACCTCCACCGGCGAACTTCTTCAAGTCATCCGTCCACCTGGCAGAAGGGCATCCTACACTGTGCTTGTTGGCGCGTGGCCTCCACTCGAAAACTCATGTGCCCCAAGGCAAGGGTCCTGAGGCAAATATGACCTGCCCACTGCTACTTCAGCTGCCAGATTCTGTCGCTATGTGTGTTTCTAAGTGAGCTATGTCGCTGGCTTTAATTCTTTAGCAAATTTCTTCGTTAAGTGTGACGGTGGGCCCTATCCATATATTTAAAATCGCTCAGCTGTGCTCGGAGTTTCTTTGCGGGATTAGAACCGAGACTGTATCTTGCAAACAGCCCTCTCAGTATCTACTACTGGACATGGGTCTCCTCGTGCACATGGTAGGGGAGAGTGCATGCTGCATTCCCACAGCCACTGGACGCACTCGACTGGCCACGTTACCCAGGGGTAACGTGGCCAGTCGAGTTATGTCTCACAGAAGACTACCTTGAAATGTACTGCATTTCCTACTTTATCGTATTTCCCCAATGTACGTACGTGTTTCTGTAGTGAGTGAGATATGCCAGAGCCCATTCCCACCCATCCTATCCTTCTCCATTTTCCCAATTCATTCCTCAATCTGCAAAGGTAGGCAACGTATCTGGGAGTGAGCCAACGTTTGTCATTCTGGACTGATGTGGGCATGTATCGCGGATGTCAATGGACGACAGTATCCACTTATTAACCTGTGTACAGTACGCTCGTCTGCTGCCTTTTTCTATAAAAAAATATCTCTAGCATGAAGGATGTAAGGCCATAAAACGTTAAGCTGGCCAAGCGGGTTGGCGAGTCCATTATTTTAGAGGTGGTGTAGCTCCTCACCATACGGCACAAACTGTATCTTAAATGTCCTAAATTGACTCAGGTCGAAATATTTCACCAACAAATTTCAAATCATTAAATTCATAAAGAGACGCTTCAAAATATCTGTTTCACGAGCCAGTGAACCGTTCGTGAACATTACTTGTTTCTAATTCAAGGTATAAGCGGAAATTTATCAAGGTTTCTGTTGGAAGTAAGTATCGCTCTTCTCTCCTATCTTTATTCTGTTGTCGTCCACTATTGGTCATGGACATCCTAGTTCACACTGTCTTATGAATGAGAGATATATGGTATTAACACACTACGCTGGCCAAGCGGAACGGCGAGTCCACTCTGTTGCAGGTGGGATAATTCATGAGGGCTTGTGAAAGCAGCTTTGTCACCCACGGAAAGAGATGTGACCGTGCTATCGTGACGTCACACGGCAAATCGTTTCTTAAATATGTATTACAAGACACAATAGTCTCCATTCAAGTAGTTATTAACCCCATAGGCTATCGAAGAGAATATGCCAATGGATATCCTTAAAAACCAGGTGAAATCGCTAGCAACTTGTCATTTACACCATCACAAATGCTCCTTGTTTGACTTCAGAAGTCGACAATTTTACAATTGAAAATTTTGAGCTCTTTCTCTTTGAGTCGTAATAGAGAGTATTTGTTCAAAAACCATTCATTATTGATTGCTTTATTATACCGCGACGTCTGCGGTTATTACAACTTTTACAAGGAGTTGCGGTTTCAGTGAACGAGAAGAAAGTTTACATTTAAGAGTCAGTAAGTAATTCTTCAGTACTGGTAATGGTTATTTCAGTACTGGTGTTTAAGTCGGTAAAATTATTGTGTAAAGTTAATGTCAAGGCCAGCAGATGGCGCTGTATCGGTTCCACATCGCGCTATGGTTGCGTTCCCGTGTAAACTTTAAACGGAGAATTTTGGTTTGTTTGTGAATTTGCCACCTTGCCAATGGAGTGATAAAATAAACAGAAATACAGTCACACTTTTTTTTTTTTGGATATCTGACTACATTCGTGTACAACTGGTAAAGTACTTTATTATGGCTTGTATTTAAATGGACAGCAATACGTGATCAACAAAACAAACAATTTTTGAATCTATACTAATATAATAAAGAAGTAAAATTGTGTGTTTGTAGGTATGTTGGGGGTAATCTCTGGAACTACCGTACTGATTTCAAAAATTGTTTCACAAGTAGGAAGCTACATTATCCGTGTCTAATATAGGCTATATTTTATTTTGAAATTTAAAAAAAAAAATTGTAAAAAAAAAACTCATTAACCGAAGCGAAGCGAGGGCGGGTCGCTAGTTACTGATAATATCAACACAAAGTCGACATTCACGGGACTCCCATGTCTTTATTATCATCAGAAAACTTAAATCTAACCCTTTAAATTTGCTGCCATCGATCTGCTGCCACTTTCAGTATTTCTGTCTCTCTCTTCATTATTTCCCTTTTATTAAGGCTTTGTCGAAATAGCAACAGTGAGTTAATATACGAGTAAAAAGTAAATACACGTTTCTACAGCCAGGTTTGAGCGCAGTTAAACCAATTGGTCAATTTGGCTCTCACTCACATCTCTTCCCCTGGTTTTCATAAAAGGCGATTAAGGGACCACATGCCCTGAGGAACTACGCCACCTCTAAAACAGTCGACTCGCCAACTCCCTTCCCCAGGTGTCTAAGGTCTAAGTACAGCGGTGATCGCATAGAGATTATTCTTTATGTTGTAATGAATAAATTCTCTATGCACATTCGAGGGGTCGTGAGTTCGAATCTTCGATTCATGAGTCGATTATTGTTTTGGAACCAGCTGACCACCCTTAGTCAGGATATAGTAAACCAGCTCTTTCGCGGGTGAATATAAGATAAGCTTCGTGGTTGCCGCTTTATTATTCCTTAGTCGTCTTTTATGCTATCACATGGGAAGAGATTCTTAATGCCTATTCTAATGCTATCCTAAAGCCGGGATATAGGATATAGTCGTGATATAGTGTTTTTCCAAAATTCTAAAGTCGTGATCTACATATAAGCAGATATTTAGAAATCTCCCTCAAATAGTACTAAGTCCGTTTATTTTTTTTAACAAATGGAAATTGGTTCAAAAAAATCGGTTTGGTTTGTCCTGTAGACCCAGCTTCAAAAATCTACAGAATTCTATTGTTTTTAACATTAAAATACATTGTAGCATAGTAACTTAATAACAAAATATATGTTTTCTTAAACATTATTTAACATTAACATGAATGCTAACGTTTTCTATCAGTACGTTTAAGTGTATACCGCGCTACTATTCAAGCAAAACATTGTAACAACAAAGATGGAACCGTGGAAAATGGTCAAAATACTTTGTAGAAATAACTTTGAATCCGCATTATTGATGTTCACGGAAACTTTCAGTTTCTTCATACATTTTTTAGCAATAACTTTAGCTGGACTCGTCCCTTTTTAGGGATTCGAGACCACAATCACAAGTTTTCATTTTTAACACAGTTTATGGTAGAATATTAAAATTATACATAGTATATACGAAGTCTACCCCTACAAGCATATAAACTCTATTTTCAAATTTGTACAATAATAAATAAATTGTGAAACTTTTCTTTTTGACGCGCTGAAAACAATGCGTTAGAAAAAATAATGTAGTTAATTACAACTCAATAACAATGAAGCTATCACAAGCCCTGAAGAACTACACCACCACCAAAAGAATGAACTCCAATAGCGTGGCGCTTAAGGTAAATACATTCCCCATGAACAAGACAATGTACCTACATGAGGAGGCCGGTGGAAGTCCAGTTGGAATCCACTCCAGTAATTTATTTACACTTTTTAACACACTTAACAATGCACCCCTCTGCTTTACCCAAAACGTTAGCTAGAGAATGCCTCAGGGCATTAGGCTCGTCTTTAGTACAATAATTAGTATTGTAGTGTAGTGTAGTGTACTTTAGTAGCGTATTTCAACAAAAATGCAGTTATTCTGATAAGAATTTAAGGTATTATACCTTTCACTATTCGGCCATTTAAAAAGAAAAATATCTCCCAAGTTTAACTCGCAACTGCAAATACAGGCGAAGGAGAGGCCGTCGTACATTTGTCAAAGCTCGCTGTTATCTGTATGATTTAGCTGCGGTCAGGGGTATAAATAACAACCTCCGTGGACTACTCTACGGTCACGTGACGTAGTGCGTTAAAAATGCCGGTATATATATCGTTGTCGAACCAAGTAATCATAACAATTTTAGATTAATTAGTAATTATATCTAGCGGTGTTAAAGATAAATCAAAAATCATATTTATGTATCCACTACCACAAGTAGGTCGCGTTCATAAAACGGGCAAACAATAACAAGCAAATAAAAGTGCAGTTATATACTGAAAGGAGCATAAAATTCATTTATTGTACTGTTTACCGGCAGAATTTATACTTTGAGTTAAACGAAGCGGTTAACTTGGCTCTCTAGAAGTCTTTGACATAACTATTGTACTTAGGTGACTTCTGTTAGAAAACTACGTTTAGGTATGCTTTATCGTGCAGTTTCTAGTAGTCGACAAACAATAACTTATTTATTACCGTGCTTGATTAATTGGTTGATTGATAGTTAATTAATCTTCAAAATGTAAATCGTGCGTGGTGTTTCGTGCGGACTGCATTTTTCATGTTCTTTTTTTTTTTTTTTTTTTTTATGCAAGAAGGCGGCAGACGAGCATACAGTCCACCTGATGGTAAGTGGATACTGTCGCCCATAGACATCCGTGATACATGCCAACATTAGTCCAAAATGAGAAACGTTGGCATGCCTCCGGATGCGCTGCCTACCTTTGGAGATATAGGAATGGATTTGGAGAAAGGGTTGAGAAAATGGGGAGGGATAGGATGGGATGGGAATGGGCTCTGGCACATCTCACTTACTACCGAAACACGTACGTACATTAGGGTAATACGATAAAATGGGAAATGCAGTACATTTCAAGGTAGTCTTCTGTGGGAGAGGGGTAACGTGGCCAGTCGAGCGCGCCCAGCGGCTGTTGGATTGCAGCGTGCACTCTCCCCCTCAAATACATACATATTTATTATACATACACAGTGTTTCTAAAGGACATCTCAAGATCGATTGGTATTATGTGTTTTTATTGCAATTTGACACTGATGTGTGATAAATACTTTAGTAAAAATAAGTTGAGTGGTATTGAAAATGGCGTGTTTTGAAATAATCAAATCATCTACATATATTTAAGTGGCAAACGAGCAAAGACACAGACAAATGCTAGTTACATATAAATCACTGATACCTTTGATTGCTGGTCCCTTATAATAAACTCCTTTGAAATAAATCCCTACAAAGGGCAACAAATGGCCAATTACTGGGCGTCCCTTTGTTTGGAGCTGGCGTATCGCCAAGGAAAGAAACCTCGAAATTAATGTACAGTAAATGTCAAGCTGAAATAATATCGTAATTATAATGAAACCTTCGTTATTTACAGTACAATACGGTCTTGTGGCTCGATTAATGGCTCGAAGAATCAACAAACTGAAATAGCAGTCCTCACCAGAGAACTTACACCTTTTTTTTCGTGGGGAAATCCTCGTAGACAACCCCCCCCCCCCCCCGCCTACACCTTGGCGGGAGAGTATGCCGGACTCTTATCGACTGAAACCCCACGACTACCGCCTCTCCACCAAGTGCCGAGGTCACGGGAACGCTTTCGCAGTCGTCTGCGCCGCCAGCGGTGGCGGCCCGCCAGTGCGGGCTCCGGACTGATGTTCGCCGGCCCATGGGGAAAGAAATGCCGTTCACCCAGGAAGTGCCCCTGTATCTGGGTAACCCTAATTTCACTGGGACGTCTGTGGCATCCCAGGACTATCCACATTTTTTCTCCACTGTGCCCTCTGCCATACAGAGGGACACGCGGAGACCGTCCGTGTTTCTCCAATGCCCCCAGCCTCAAAGGGACACGCAGAGAACTTACACCTATCCCAACTTTTTTTCTACCGTTCATTTGCCGCTCAGTAAGTATTTCCTTTTTCATTTAATTATTAAAATGTTGATAGAAATATAGAGCCCCCATAAAAATATTTTGCAAAACTTCCTCGTTTTTTGTTGATTGTAAATAAAACTGTAAAACTATACCTGCAACTATCTATCATACGTTCCCCCCAAATAATATTTTCCCCTAATTTTGTCCATTTCCTGTCCTTCATGCGAGGGTGGATAATAAATAGCGAGCCCGTCCGGGTGCAGTGACAAAGCGTTGTCATTTGATAACAGCAAAATATTTTTATTTGGTCCACTCTCTCATGTTACCCACGCGTATAGCTCGACTACATTGTTTTCCGTACAATTAGTTACTTCAATACACAATTTTATTACTCTGCGGCACTGATTCTCTGTGTACAGGTTATACCTAGTTTGAGAGTCAAACCAATTGCCATTCCACAAAAATAAAAAATGTAAGCTATTTATTGTTCATTTTAATGCTCATATTAAACTTTACACATGGCCTTTCAATAATGTCAATAATAAATGCTATCTTATCTTATCTTATTACTCAGAATTCGAGCTAAGGTTTATACATATTTATGTACACAACAGCCGGAGAAGCGAAAAAAAACTTTACTTTAATTAAAAATGTTTTCCGTGTATGCTGTATACCATACCTTCGGCCTGTCTCTCTACTTTTGGATATAGGCCTCTCCCAAAGACCGCCACCACACACGGTCTTCAGCTCTTCTCAACTAGCCATTAGCGGCGACCTTCTTCAAGTAGTCAGTCCACCTGGGAGGAGGTATGCTGTATAAAAATTAAAAAAATTAACTATAAATTATTTAAGTAACGACTATGGTAACGAAATGAATTGAGTAACGAAATTAATTAAACAAAAATGAAATTTTAGTGTAAAATCTATTTAATTTTCGTTTACCTTTCACCAATAACTGACGTTGACTTTGTAGCAGGAACTCGAAGAGTCAAGCTCGACTTTTTGGTTGATTATTATATACCTAGGCAGTTCCGTAAAATGTTAGGGAAATCAAAAATAATTATTTTTGGTTTCCAATAAGAGTATCATGCCTCTTTGCACTTGTTCATTCGACTGAACCAGCTTTCGAAATATTTTGAAAAAGATTCTTGCCAAAGGTCGAAAAAGAGTCGGCTAAATTCATCGACAGCCTTATCCGAAATCTTAAATTTTCGTCCACGTAGCATTTTATTTAAGGTGGGAAATAAAAATAAGTCGCACGGGCCCAAATCTGGGCTATAGGGTGGATGGGGTAACAATTGAACGCCCGTAGTGGTTAAAAAGTCGATGATTCTAGCGGCCATGATGATCCTTTATTAACCACTCCACCCTGATGACGTTTCCGTGGGTAACCGTAGTCGGAGGTCGTCCCAGCGCAGGATCACCCGCCCACGTTTAAATTCACGGTACCAATAGGTCACGGTTGCTAGCGAAGGAGAAGATTCACCAAAAGCAGTTTGTAAAGACTCCTAACTTACTTCTAAAGGACTGGACATTGACGGGATATGTTCCAAATTGTTTTGATTTTGAAAGTGTTAATTACGAATAAAACTCGACTCTGGCACAATATGCTAATTGTGCTACTGCCATGTGGGAAAATAAAAAAAAGCAATTGTCGTTAAACGTGCCCGATTTAAAGGTGTCGTGTTACAGCTATCCGAAACCAAATCACGTGAAGTCCCGTCCGCAGTTTGGTCACAGTAAACATGGTACTGGATAAACACTGATCTTTATTACTTATAATAAATACGGATTATAAGAAAATTGTTTTCGCCTTCAACTGGATTAATATTCTTTTCCTGTTATGTTTTTTGATATTTTGATGTACACATTTTGATTATTTTTTTATAAAATATAATATCGTCCCCTTAACTAAATCGATTCTCCGACAATATTTCCAAAAATCAGTTAATTATACCACGACTCCGCTTTTTGAGCTCTCGCTTTTAATAAAAGGTTTTCTGCTACGATGAACCATTTTGTAGGTATTGGGAGAATAACATCGATAGAAGAACCCCTTTTCCTTGATATTTGAGATTAGATTCATTTTTTAATATGAAATACAAGAATTTATTACATTTGCACCAGTGAAGTTCGCAAGCGACACGTCCAGCTCGGCGGCACTGTCGTAAGCGAACCAACTTCGGCCACTTTTACCGCCTTCTAATTTCGCTGCAAGCAATGACTGAAAGTCAAATCTTTACTATAGCAATGCACTGTATTCCACATGTATGGCACTGTACAGTACTGTACACGTCGGTCCACCTGGCCGGAGGGCGTCTCACACTGCACTTCTCGATCGGTCCTGCGGCAAATTTGACCTGCCCATTGCCACTTCAACATGCCGATTCTACGAACTATGTCGATGACTGTAGTTCATTGGCGAATGGCTTCGTTTCGGATCTCCATAGCTTGCTGAGTGACTTTGAACTAATGGATCAGGCCAACCGTTAGAGGACACGTTTCGTTATTATATATGCCGTTAGAGGCCACGGCCACCGGCGACTTAAAGAAATTCGCCTGTGGTGGTTGGATGAGAAGAGCCGACGGGTGTTTGTGATGGCGAGCCTTGGGCTGATAGTATGGTATTGTACAGTACTTTAAAAAACTAAATCTGAAACACCTGACTTTATTAGTTCCGGAGATATAACAACTCAAATATTGGTGACTCTAAATTCGTTTCGTGGACGACACATTTCATTTTTTTCTTAGTTGAAAATGGTGGACTTGGTTGACTGGTTGGTAGTGAGTAAGATATGCCAGAGTCCTTTCCGATTCCACCCTATGCTATTCCTCCCTATTTTCCCAACCTTTTCACCAAATCTATTCCTAAATCTCCAAAGGTAGGCGGCGTATCTTTAGGCGTGTCAGCGTTTGTCATTCTGGTCTGATTTTGGCATGTATCGCAGATGTTCACGCGCGACAGTATCCACAGGTGGATTGTCTGCTCATATGCCATCTACTTAATATACAAAAAAAATTGGCCATTTTTCACTGTTTATATTTTTGATACAATTAAACCCAACACTACTTTTACGTGAAAAGAAAAAATTATCTATTATAAATATCTCAAGTTTATAACTGCTCGCTTAAGTCTGTAAATCTGACTTTTCAAGGACTTATTAATTAATTATTTAATTACATACCCGGAAATAGGATCAGTCTCAACGTCTAATTTAATTTCCCGGATTCCATCGCGAATAATATCGGATTTCGGCGGATTTATTTAGAAAATTTCCGCATTGCTAACATTTCAACAAACGTTTTAGGGTTCTGTCGTAAAAGGCAAAAGGCCGACTTCCAAAATATGTATCCTACCGGTGACGGTATGAGTTTATAGTATTTTCGTAAATTAAGTTTTCTTTTTATTCGTTTTGTTTTGTATTTTTTGGAACACTAGGTAGACACGGTTTAAGGACAATTATCACTAACTATCCTTGGGGGGCGGTATGTTAAACAGAAGTACTGTATTATTGTTATAATAATTTAGTTAGTGTTAATGTGAACAGATGGCGCTGTATCGTCTCTACATAGGTTGTATTCATATGTAAACCATAAATTGAGAATTTTGGTTAAAATTTTCTTTTTTTGTGTTTGCCAATATAGAAAAAATTATATGACAATAATTGTGGTTTTACTGGCCGCACCCTCGGATTGGAACAGATATTTGTTTTTAGTTTGCTGTTTCGTCTTTATTGTATTGGCCAACATGTTCGTGACATTACAAACTTATTTGGCGTTCTTCAACCAGTTATTGAAGCGATTTTATTGGTTTCTCTTCACAGCACGCATCAAGGGAAGCAGCTATATGCGCATACCATGGGCATATTGCCCCTGGCTTCGAATGTCCGCTATGGTATACTGCATTGGGGAAACTCAGTTAATGCATCTATGGTATTTAAATTACAAAAAAGATGATCAGGGCAATTTTAGATTTAAGAAAATGCTTTAATCTTACTTTTCCTACTGTTTATATTTATAAGGCTTTTCTTTTTGTAAAACAAAATTTGAAATTAGTGAAAATAGGTATCCCAGAATGAATATGAATAAATTTGACATAGAATAAGCTGGCCACTTATTCGAAATGCTGTTAATGGGTTGTAGAGAAATTTGTATTTTTTTTTAGGTGGAACTGATGAGGAGATAGTCCTTACATGGTGAGTGGTAACTGAATACTGTCGCTCATCAATATACGCCAACGTCAGTCCCCAACCAAAATGATAGGTCTCAAAGATGAGTCCGTTTTCAGCCTTTAATATGGGCTATCATTTTAGGTGTTATTTTCCCAAAAAAATCACCGTTATCTTTATTTTGACATATAATAGTGCTGTAAGCAGTATATCAAAGATCAAAGTATATATCGTGTGTGCATTTTGAGACATTCAAGACATAGTAACTTTTTTTTTTTTTTTTTTATGTACGAAGGCGGCAGACGAGCATACAGTCCACCTGATGGTAAGTGGATACTGTCGCCCATAGACATCCGCGATACATGCCAACATTAGTCCAAAATGATAAATGTTGGCACGCCCCCGGATGCGCTGCCTACCTTTGGAGATATAGGAATGGATTTGGAGAAAGGGTTGGGAAAATGGGCAGGGATAGGATAGGATGGGAATGGGCTCTGGCACATCTCACTCACTACCGAAACACGTACGTACATTGGGGAAATAAGTGGAAAATGCAGTACATTTCAAGGTAGTCTTCTGTGAGAGAGGGGTAACGTGGCCAGTCGAGCGCGCCCAGCGGCTGTTGGATTTCAGCGTGCACTCTCCCCCTCCTTAACTATACATTAGCGAAAACCCGATCAAAATCCGTTGACTACATGATGCGGGAGCAAACAGACATACAGACAACAAACAGACAAACAAACTTCTCTTTTGGGTTTAGTATATGTACATACACCGATTGTGATTTATTTTTTGTGCACAATATGGCAGCCCCTAGAACTACAATAATATTGTGCAATAATGTCATTGCACAATATTATTGACCTACTATTATTCGCAACTTAGCTAATTTAATTGCTTTTAACTGTGATTCCATTCAAATGACGTCCTCTATTTTAGCTTTTTATAGATTACTAGCGAACCGCCCTCGCTTCGCTTCGGTTTATAAGACATTTACTTTTTTTTTTCAAAATAAAATATAGCCTATATTAAACACAGATAACGTAGCTTCCTATTTGTGAAAGAATTTTTGAAATCAGTTCAGTAGTTCCAGAGATTACCCCGAACATACCTACAAACAAACACACAATTTTACCTCTTTATTATATTAGTATAGATATAGAAGAGTTGTCTTATGTCCAAATTCGTTAATTTCCTTAATTGTCGTTATCTTTTTAGTTTCTGCGATCTTTCTGTATGTATGTATGTATGTATGTCTCTATATATTTATGTATGTATGTAGGTATTCTTTTATTTCACCATCTACCTCTATTTCGTCTGCAGACTTCTCCTAACCAACCAAAAGTTGCCTGGAAGAAATCGCTTTAGCGATAAGGCCGCCGATTGTAGGTACTTCTAATTAACTGTAGTTTGTATTTCTCTGCACGTTTTTGGTGTACAATAAAGTGTACCTATCTATCTATGACCTGCCCATTTCTCAAACAAGACTACCATGAAATGTACTGCATTTCCCATTATATCCTATTTCTCCAATTTACGTACGTGTTTTGGTAGCGAGTGAGATATCCCCATCCCATCTTGCCCATCCATTCCATCCATCTCGAAAGGTAGACAGCGCATTTGGAGATGTGTCAACATTTGTCATTCTGGACTAATATTGATGTCTGTGGACGACCGTATCCACCAACCATTAGGTGGACTATACAGTCGTAGTCTCGTCTCCCGCCGAAACATGCCGATTTTGTGAGTTATGTCAATGACTCTTATTAATTATTAGGCGAATCTCTTCGTTTCCAATCTATTGTTTCCTTTGAACAATTGTTTTCCCAACCATCAAACAGTTTTCAAAAGTCAATTTCTATTGTTTCATTAATAACCTTAAAAGTGAGAATCCCATTAAAAACAAACGCTTCTCTAAAGAAGACTAAAGCAAACCGAAACCCCACTTTCATTACAACTTTATTCAAAGGAACAAAACACCGGGAAAGGAAACGGATAATTATTTTCCGCCATATTTGCCCGCGTCATGTGTTTGACAGCGCATGTAATGCGACGGGGATATTAAATTTGATATTACTATTAATGTATCTAAGGAATATGTTTTTTTTTTTTACAGAGATGTAATGAAACTGCTGAGGAGAATGCTGCATGCTCCGCCCAACAGCAACTTCGCGTGCCCGACTTCGCACATCCGTTTCACCACAGATCATAAAAACCAGGTGCACCGTTTCACCGGGACAACAGTTACAGAATCCGGTGCGAACAGCTGTTGCCTGCATCTATACTGTCCTCCTAAGAAGAAAAAGCATATATATATTATGTTGACGACGAAAAAGGCTAGGGTACTTAGGCAAACATGTATATAGTTTCGCAAATAGTTGTTAAGTTTTTATGTATATAATATGGAAATAATGGAGTAATCCCTAGTATGTCCCTACATAAATCGTTGGTGCATAGTATAGGTATCGTTGGTGCATAGTGTAATTGAGGACATACTAGGATCTTATCAATGTAAATACGTGTTAGCGATAAGGAAAATAAATGATTCCCCGCGGGTAGCGGGAGGGGTACATAAATGGACAAGTGGAGGGGAGGCCCGACGTTGACCGGCGGTGGAGGAATCCCGCAACTAGCCGCAAGTTGGAGAACCCAATACGCGAATAATAGGCGGACCATTTCCGGTCAAAATCACTTCCGCAGCGGCATCCACTCCGACAAGAACAAGAACAAAGAAGAAAAACAAGTACCTCTGCGCTACCCCGGCTCTATTGAAGAACAAGCCTTGTTGTTTTAATCAAGACACGGAAACACCCTATTATACAGTCCACACCCCCCGGCGATCCAGTTGGTGCGGAGTACAGACACTAGCATTCTACTGCGTGTTAGTGCATACGTATCCCGCACATCTATGGTCCTTCGAGCAGCCGGATATTGAATCAAGCAGGTCGTGTTTGAAGACCTCGTGGAATAAGAAGAACGGCGTACGGCGTTATTTATTAAGAAATAGCGGGAAGAGACGATACGGTCGCGTCGTAGGATTATTAAGAATCCCCGTACGATCTAGGGCTCTACGGAGAGCGGCACGACGCATCGTACTCGTCCGTACTAGGGCCAATCTTTCAGTTTCACGTCCTGATTTCACGTCTTGGTTTCCTAATCCTGGTTTCTAATCTTGGTTTCCAATCTTGATTTCCGATCTTGATTTCCAAAGACGTTCAAAGACTTGATTGTTTAGTTACGTTGTTCTCACGACGTACCTATTACAATGCCAGCAACAACAAGGTCACAGAGCCGAACGGGGTCGCAGAGCGGAGCACAGACCGCTACGGAGTCAACGTCTGCCACTACAGAGTCTACGGTCACAGCAACCACGAGCACGGGCACGACAGCTACAGGAACCACGGCCACCAGCACCGAGGCCACTACGAAGACGACTTCTACGCGTAGAGAAGAATCGATACGTGGAGACGAGGAAGGCAAAGCGCACGTCGATGATAATGGGACGGCGGACGTCACAATCGTTCCACGGGCCGCAAGCATCGCGGCAAGGTCGCACCGATCTACTGCGTCCGCAAAGAAGAAGGAGCGTCTACAAATAGAACGAACCCTGCTACAGCTGCGCCTGACTGCTAAGGAGCAAGAGATAAGGCTCGCGGAGCTGGGATCGAGCTCTGAAGAAGAAGAAGACGACAAACGAAAAGAAGAATCGTTCCGGTTGGAAAAATGGTTAAATCGGAACGAGGTCCCCCCCCCCATACCCCCGCAGGGGGCGGGGCCAAAGTCTCGCAAGATCTCGCCGGAAAGGAAGGAAGGACGAGGACGGGGAGCTTATACCTCCAACAATGGGGAGGATAGGCACCGAGAACGAAGCACGTCTCGGCCCGCGCGCCCTACTGCAGACATCGTGGAGCAAATGGCTACCGCGATCTCCAAGGCAGTGAAGATTTCGGCGAGGGAGACACCGCGTTATACTATGGAGCTGCCGACGTTCGATGGACAAGGCAGCGCATGGCTGGGGTTGAAGGGTGCCTACGAAGATTCGAAGCACACCTTCACGAAGAGCGACAACCTGGCACGGCTAAGAAAGAGCCTGAAGGGTGTCGCTATAGAGGCGGTGGCAAGTTTGTTTACCGCCCACCGAGAGCCGGACGACATAATGGAAGCTCTCGCAAGGAGATTCGGGAGGCCGGACGCACTCGTCGCATGCGAAACAGAAAAACTGAAGTGCCTGCGCAAGCTAAACGACGAGCCCCGCGACCTCTGCGTGTTCGCCAGTAAGGTGGCCAACGCTGTGGCTACCATACAAGCGATGAAGAGGGACAACTACCTATATAGCCCCGAGCTAGTCCGGGCTATAATGGAGAAGTTCACACCCATACTGAAGAGCAAGTGGTACGACTTTGCAAGTATCTGGGAGCACGAAGTACCCACGCTGAGCCTGCTGTCAACGTTCCTCAACATAGAGGCCGACAAATGCAGTGCCTACGCACCGCCAGAAGTCACCGTTCCCATCATTGAACCTGCGAGTGTGAGAGAGAGGGCGACAAAGAAAAGGACGGAACGAACATACAGCGCCATTAACGATGGAAAAAGAAAACTATGCCCGCTGTGTAAAGAAGATCATTACCTGCCTTCGTGCAAACGGTTTGCCGAGAGCGATCTCGACGCCCGATGGGAGGTAACGAAGAGGAACCGCATCTGCTTCCGCTGCCTGTGTAGTGACCATCACCGGGGCAGTTGCCGAGCTAAGCCATGCGGACACAACGGGTGTGGGATGTCACATCATCGGCTGCTACATCGTACACGTCAAACTTTGCCGCCAACAGTGAAGACAGAAGAGCCCAAAGAAGAAATCGTCACGTCAACAACAGAGCTGACCAACAAGGCCACCGCCGCGAACTCATCACCGCATCGACGTCGAGCCTACCTGAAGATTGCGCCAGTAGTGCTTGCCGGACCACACGCGAAGATACACACCTACGCGCTGTTCGACGAAGGCAGCACCGTCACCATCATAGAAGAGGCTACAATCAACTCGCTCGGCATCGACGGGCCGGTTGACACAATGTGGATACAAGGCATCAACGGTGGCGAAATGAAGCATGAAAAGAGCCGCACTGTTGACGTACAGATACAAGGGCTACACTCGGACGGCGTGCACAAATTAAAGGGCGCACGCACCATCGAGCGTCTCAACTTCACATCGCAGACCATCGGGGAAACGGACCTGGAAGACTGCACACACCTGGACGACATCAGGGACAAGCTCACCTACAAGGATGTCTGTCCGAAGATTGTCATCGGGCAGGACAATTGGGAGCTGATCGTCTCACGCCAGGTCCGAGCGGGACTAAGGAACAAGCCGGTAGCATCACTGACGCTACTAGGTTGGGTACTACACGGATGCCGCACTTCAGTGTGCGAACCAGTCGCCTTCTGCGGCTACATCAGCGAGAAGTGCGACGAAAAGGAGGAGTTAATGAAGAACTTCTTCAAGTTGGAGTCACTGGGCATCGAACCGAGGAAAACCAAGAATGACCCGGAGCAGCGCGCCATCGACCTTCTGGATAAGCGCAGTCGACGGCTACCTGACGGGCGGTTCGAGACCGGACTCCTGTGGAAAAAGGAAAAAGAGAAATGCGCAATTACGAACACGACAAAGGGGCATGCACACTTGCCCGATATCACGCGCTTTTCAAAATGGGAGCGCCTGATCCGGGCCACCGCACGCGCTCTACAATTCATCGACTTGTGCCGCAAAAGGAGGCACATAGTAGCAGCTGCGCGTCGCAAAAGGACCATTGCCAACCCGATGTCGGACCCGGCATGGTCAGGAACAAGAAAAGGCGACGCTAAGACTGCACAAAAGATAGCACCAGCGCGCGGCAAGTGCAAGTTCGTACAGATGGAAGCGCACTATCTCATACGAGCGGAACATCAATGGATGAAGGCAGCACAAGAGGACAGCTACGCATGCGAACGTAAGCGCATCGAGCGTAGCGCCACACCGGCGGGAGACGACAAACTCGCCGCACTAAGTGTGATTGTGGGAACCGACGGACTGCTACGACAAAAGGGAAGAATCGCTGCCGCAGGAGAGATTAGCGAGGAAACGACGAATCCGGCTGTGTTGGATGGTTCACACAGCTATACGAGGTTGTACATAGACCATGTACATAGGAAAATGCACCACGGAGGCGTCGAGCTAATCGTCAACGAACTGCGACAGCGACTGTGCATAGGAAAGATTCGCCCTACAGTAAGGGGCGTCATAAAGGCATGCATGACATGTAGACTAAGGAAGGCGAAACCGACGAGTCCAGCCACCGGCGATCTACCGCACGCGCGCGTAGCACATCACGCGCGCCCGTTCACCTTCACCGGGCTCGACTACTTCGGTCCCATCGAAGTAACCGTGGGCCGACATCGAGAGAAGAGATATGTCGCCTTATTTACATGCATGACCACGAGGGCTGTACACTTGGAAGTGGCAGCATCACTCAGCGCAGATTCCGCAATCTCTGCGCTACGACGATTCATGGGGCGACGCGGCTGCCCAACGGAGTTATGGTGTGACAACGCCACTAACTTTAAAGCCGCGGAAAAACAACTCACCGAGGCCGCACTAGCCGCGGTGCAAGAGGAAGCAACTGCGAAACACATCGCGTGGCGTCACGTTCCCCCTTCCGCCCCCTTCATGGCCGGGGCCTGGGAACGCATGGTGCGCACGGTCAAAGAAGCCCTACGAGCGACGCTACGCGAGAAGTACCCTAGCGACGAGACACTCCACACATTACTCATCGAGGCGGAGAACACAGTCAACTCCCGCCCACTCACACACGTGGCGGTAACACCGGAGGAGCCGGAGGCGCTCACACCCAATCATCTGCTGCTGGGGCCTAACTCACATGTCCCAGCGCCGGGCGTCTTCACTGCAGACGACGTGAATGCGCGCAAACACTGGCGGCGCGCCCAGCGGCTAGCCGATAACTTCTGGCGCCGCTGGCTCCGAGAATATCTCCCCCTGCTACAGTACCGGCGGGAGCCCCGCACAGTCGGCGAGGCACCACGCGTCGGAGACTTGGTCGTCATATGCGACCCGAACCTACCGAGGAACACATGGCCCAGAGGAAGAGTCATCGCTACGTACCCCGGGCAAGACGGCGAGGTTCGCATCATCGACGTCCAGACGAGCAACGGCCACATCCTGCGGCGACCGACCAAGAAAATCGTCGTTCTACCAATTAGATCGCGAGACGGCGACGGCGGGAGATATGTTGACGACGAAAAAGGCTAGGGTACTTAGGCAAACATGTATATAGTTTCGCAAATAGTTGTTAAGTTTTTATGTATATAATATGGAAATAATGGAGTAATCCCTAGTATGTCCCTACATAAATCGTTGGTGCATAGTATAGGTATCGTTGGTGCATAGTGTAATTGAGGACATACTAGGATCTTATCAATGTAAATACGTGTTAGCGATAAGGAAAATAAATGATTCCCCGCGGGTAGCGGGAGGGGTACATAAATGGACAAGTGGAGGGGAGGCCCGACGTTGACCGGCGGTGGAGGAATCCCGCAACTAGCCGCAAGTTGGAGAACCCAATACGCGAATAATAGGCGGACCATTTCCGGTCAAAATCACTTCCGCAGCGGCATCCACTCCGACAAGAACAAGAACAAAGAAGAAAAACAAGTACCTCTGCGCTACCCCGGCTCTATTGAAGAACAAGCCTTGTTGTTTTAATCAAGACACGGAAACACCCTATTATACAGTCCACACCCCCCGGCGATCCAGTTGGTGCGGAGTACAGACACTAGCATTCTACTGCGTGTTAGTGCATACGTATCCCGCACATCTATGTCGCCCCCTGCGGGGATCGCCGGGGGGTGTGGACTGTATAATAGGGTGTTTCCGTGTCTTGATTAAAACAACAAGGCTTGTTCTTCAATAGAGCCGGGGTAGCGCAGAGGTACTTGTTTTTCTTCTTTGTTCTTGTTCTTGTCGGAGTGGATGCCGCTGCGGAAGTGATTTTGACCGGAAATGGTCCGCCTATTATTCGCGTATTGGGTTCTCCAACTTGCGGCTAGTTGCGGGATTCCTCCACCGCCGGTCAACGTCGGGCCTCCCCTCCACTTGTCCATTTATGTACCCCTCCCGCTACCCGCGGGGAATCATTTATTTTCCTTATCGCTAACACGTATTTACATTGATAAGATCCTAGTATGTCCTCAATTACACTATGCACCAACGATACCTATACTATGCACCAACGATTTATGTAGGGACATACTAGGGATTACTCCATTATTTCCATATTATATACATAAAAACTTAACAACTATTTGCGAAACTATATACATGTTTGCCTAAGTACCCTAGCCTTTTTCGTCGTCAACATATTAGACGGAAGCGATAAGTAACCAGCGACAATGGTTTTGCTTTTATCGAAAATCCCAGTTTCCAATTCGATTTAAAACTAATACTCCACTTGCACCTTTTTCTTCAAGGAGAGCAGTATAATAGAAGCTACCTCTCAACTGGAAATGAAACTCGCGCGTCGAACCCGTTCAAGGTCACGTTAACAGCCTATAGTTTCGCATCGTATCATACAAGCCATCAGTCAGGGCCGCCCGCGCCGCTCCTTATCTTTTGATAAAAAAAGATTTCATGTTTTTTTTTTTTTAAATTAATTATCAAACGTTTTAATAACTAATAAGTATACGGATATAATAAATTATTAAGTCACAGGCCTCGCGGCATACGTGGGCGACAGAGGGACGTTATGGGCTGTACGTTTTCCCAAAAAGGTTCCGAGGATTCAGAAAAGTATTTATGGAAGCTCCAAAGAAAACACCGATTAAGCTTTAAATTATTCTTAAAATATTCTTAAATTATTCTTAAATTCTTAAATTATTCTTAAATTATTCTTAAATTATTCTTAAATTATTCTTAAATTATTCTTAAATTATTCTTAAATTATTCTTAAATTATTCTTAAATTATTCTTAAATTATTCTTAAATTATTCTTAAATTATTCTTAAATTATTCTTAAATTATTCTTAAATTATTCTTAAATTATTCTTAAATTATTCTTAAATTATTCTTAAATTATTCTTAAATTATTCTTAAATTATTCTTAAATTATTCTTAAATTATTCTTAAATTAATCCTTTTTTTTTTTTCAGAATGTCTAAATTCTTGTGGCCCTATTGGCCTTTCAAGAGTCACCGGGCTTGACTTAAATTAATCCTTAACGGTCACAGAGGTGTCATGTTTTGGCGGAGAATCTTTAGACATCATCGCGATTTAGACTGAGTGTACCGCCCTCTATCGAGGTGGAAGTAAATTAAATTTAATACTTACAAACTTAACACGGGCTGACGGGGGAAGTAGGTGTTTATTTCGCGACTTTTGCGACACGCACAACGGAGATTCCTTTCTATAGGGTATTATTTATCCTTATGACGTGTACAATAAATGTGTTGAATGGGAACAACAACACAATGTTGAATATCGTGCGGCGACAATCCGCAAATCGTGGAGTACAAATAACGCTCAAGAAGTGAACTCGCCTACTCGCAATGCCCATCGCGGCGTTTTAAGGCTTTTAAAGCCCTTTGTAACCAGAAGGTGAAACGTATTCGTTGTATTGGGACTGACACATGAATGGAGTTAACATTTTTTTTGACAATGTTGGAAAGTTCGCCCTGATCACCCTTCATAAACGTTTCGCATACCTACAACAGTTGCTACTCGGAATTAATCGTGTTTACTTGAACGCGAGTTTAGATTTTAATCTGTTTTATTGTTCTAGTTGTGCTGTTGTTGCTCTCCTGTTGTTCTGCAAAGTTTTAATTAATTGGACGAAGTGGTCTTAATAAGCTGGGATTATCTGAGCAGATACAGTCCATAATCTTCATCAAAATAAAATGGTTAAAAAACGTTATGCATAATATTAATATAAACATATATTTTTTTATGTACGAAGGCAGCAGATGAGCATACAGTCCACCTGATGGTAAGTGGATACTGTCGGCTATAGACATACATGCCAACATTAGTCCAAAATGACAAACGTTGGCACGCCCCCGGATGAGCTGCCTACCTTTGGAGATATAGGAATGGATTTGGACATTTCAAGGGAAATGCAGTACATTTCAAGGTAAGAGAGTGGTAACGTGGCCAGTAGAACGCGCCCAGAGACTGTTGAATTGCAGCGTGCACTCTCCCCCTCAATTTGGTAAATCATGGTAATATGTAAATTGAACACTATGGTTATCATAAAAATGACATGTAAAAAATGTATCAAATTTTTTATGTCAGTTAGAATCAAATACTCGTAACTTGTGACAAAAAATAGAAAGATTTTGAAGGAATATGGGTATCTATCCAGTCCGTACCGTAATCAACCTTTTTTCGTTCACTGCTGGACAATGGGCTCCTCGTGAGGGATGGATGGCCTTAAAACTCCACGCTGCACTGGACAAGCGGTCTGGCCTGTAGACGTAGTTCTTCAGGACGTGTGGTAGCACTGCTGCCAATGCGGTTCTTACACTACACTCACAGACTTCACAGATACACCGTCCCCGCCGGCGGAGACGAGGACGTCACCCTCGCTACACCGTAAATACACACAGGCCTTCAGCCAACACCTTTACCAGGTATCGGCACGTGCCTGGACGCTTCTCATAGACTCGCGATCCCGCGGTACCCTCCCAACGAAACGCCCTAAGACAATCTACCTTCCGCCGGTCTAGGTTACGGCGGGGGAGCCTTTAACGTTGCTGCACATGCCCTTTGCTCCTGGCTAAGCGCCTTCTGCGCTCGCCCTAAACCATACAAATCCGGTGACTCTTAAAAGGCCATTAGGGCCACAAAAATTTAGCCATTCCGAAAAAAATATCCTGTGGTAGCCGCGTGGTCACTTAATCGCCTTTTACGACACCCGTGGAAAGAGTTGGGTTGGTAATTATTAAAGATTTATCAATACCGATTTATATAAATAAATAAATATCCAAAACTGCTGTAGGAGTCAAAGTACAGTTGATAATCGTTTTCCATTGTGCATAATTCACAAATCCCCTTTCTAAAAGAGCTTAACGAAGAAATCTTGAAAGCTTCCCCTAACACAATAAAGTTCATTAATGTTCAAACCTGTAAAATCAACAAGATGAGCTCTAAGTTTTCTTAGGGTTAATTGCGAGTTTGACTTCCAAGTTATCGTAATTAAGATTTGAACTAGGCTTGAAATTTAATTGTTTTTGTTACAAACTACTGATTATACAATTAATTAATTAACTTAGAAAGTTGTCAAGTTAAATCGTAGATAAGTAATTAAAGGTCATTTGACCTTTATACAATGTGTTACAGAAACAACGCAAAAATTAAAGTAATATTGAAGCTGAAAGCTGAAGTGCGCGCATGCAACTGTGCCGCCGGCGTCCTGTCATCACCCTGTACTGAATAATGAGCGCTACGAACGTTTTAGATAGAATAACAAAACATTACGTGTTTGTAACTTTTATTTTATTTCCCAAAATATTCTTATTTTTCGCTACAACGGTTTTATATATTTTAAATTATTTGACGTGTTTCCGATTTTGGGTTATTTCAGATAATGTCATTTCCTATCTACAGGGTAATTTTTTGATAGGGAGGCTGATAGGATACCCACAGCCGCTGAGTGTTGACTGGCCACGTTACCACGCACTCACAGAAGACTACCGTAAAATATTCTACAATTCTCAAACTATCCTATTCACCGTACGTGTTTCGGTAGAGCAAAATTTTAAAAAATCCTAAAAATTTTAGCACCAAATTGTATATACGATACATTATTAGATAGAGCTCATAAAGTTCTACCACATTTGTCTAAACATTTTTTTTTTATAAAACGTACGTAAAATATCGGAAACCTATTCGACTATTAATATACATATGGGTATTGCAGTGGAATGCAACCAGCCCTTTCATTACCCACTGCTGGACATGGGCATATTCAAGCACATTGTCTCCTGTACGTGTACGTGTACCTAAGGCCATAAAACTCCACGCTGGGCAAGCGAGGTGGGCGAGTCCACTCTTCTAGAAGTGGTGTAGTTCCTCAGGTCTTGTGGTAGCCGCTTTGTTATCCCTTAGTCGCCTTTTACGATACCCACGCGAAGAGATGGGGTATCCCACACATATATTAAATTGCATATGTACCTATATCTTCTTTTAGTTATTCAACTTCAGAAATTTCTCAGTAGCAGTATGTCACAAGTAAGCACAAGAAGCTTGTGTGTGGGTTATGTATATTGTTTAACAAAGAGGCTTAAACGAAGAACATAATAAAGCACATTTAATAATATTTCCCGTAAATGTATGCGTGAAATTGTTATACGAATCACGCACAACCTTGTCACGTGTCATAAATCCGCACCTATGACCGCAGAATATTTAGAAACAGTAAAGGAACTTCGCAGAATCATCAGAAGTGTGGGGCACGCACATAAACGTCATTTACGTGATGTGCTTGAGTCGATTTATGCCAAGAACTCTACTTTCTTTTGTCCGTTTCACATCCTGCTAAGATAATACGTGTAGATTAATCTTGAAATGACGTGTATTTATTAGCGGGTAAAACAACTTACATTCTCTACGCCATTTTAAGGTTGCCTGGAAGAAATCGCTTTAGCGATAAGGCCGCCGGTTGTACTTTTGATTACTGGTATTTTGTGTTTTTCTGTATATATTGGTGTACATAAAGTACTATATATCTAACTTCACCAATATTCCCAAACCACAAGGAATCCTAGTGTGTGAGGGCTGGGGTGCATCACTAGAATAGGGTCTATTCTGTTACCTTTGTAAAATAAATAAATAAAAAAACATAATGTAAATACCACAGATTAAGAAATATATTTATTGAATTGGATTTAATCACTAGATTCGCTGAATATGTTGAGAGGATCAAATTGAGTTGTTACTGCACCAGCCCAGAGATATGAACAGCACATATGAGACCTCTCCTGATATTTATATAGGAACAGACGTTGCCCAGAAGGGAAGTACTGTTTAGCTCTTATTAGAATCTTGAGCCTTTTTGAGGCCAGTTGGACCTTACTCTTCAAATGGCTCCGAAATTCGACTGTTTGAATGACCTACGAGCTCTATACTTTCGGCGGTTTGAAGCGGAATGCTCTGGAATAGATGCTATTTGTCAAATGGGATTTTTTGCGGTGAAGGTTTTGCTGAGATTGATTTGAACTATTCTACACCTTAGATTTCGCGAGGATTTCACGAAATCACTAATTACGTTATACCATGCAGCATGTTAATATGCAAATACTGAGAAGAGTAGCGGCATATTTAATAGCATGTTACAATTATGTTTTATTATAAAGATAAGGAAACTCAGCAAACCTTATTAATTATTTTTGTGCTCGTGCGCTGCATTTCAAACGGTTGTTCAAAGATTCTGTACTGTTCTTTACCAATACTTTGCCACATTTCCTTGTTTGCGCATCATAAAACACGGTAACAGCCAATCCTGTTGAGAGCCGCGTAAAAGTTCCACAGAACGTCAACGCCTTTTATAAATGCGGTTTATAAAGAGGACCGAATCATAATGATATATTGTAGGGACTTATGAAATATTTTATGAAGTAGAATTTTATAGAAAGTGACTTTTTGTTGCGTAGCAGCTTAAAGAAGTGTAGATAGAAAGATAAGGTCTTGATCACGTAATGGTTCATGAGCCCTATTGTCGTCACCAGTCTGGACATGAGCCTCTTCATGCCAATGCCTTCATCTTTTAGAAGTGATGTAATTCCTCAGCGCTTGTGGTAGCCGCTTCGTTATCCTTTAGTCGCCTTTTATGGCACCCACGGGAGGAGATGAGGTGATGACGGCCGACACCACACAGACATCAGTTTATCATCTGTTAATTATTGAGCCTCAATTCATATAATAGTTTCAGGCATCGGGATATGTTCGAACCCATCCTATGAAATAAATAAATAAATTAAAACATATAGAATAATATATTTTAATACACACACACAATGATACATGAGCATGTAAGCCAAACAGTTCGCACACACGTTCACATGCAAGCACATACAGTCAGCAAAACGCTAATTCACTCAAAACCATTCATTTCTAGCCCTTATAACTAACTTATTGAGTCAGCATCCATTGGTATAGGTTGACCTGTTGCTAACCGTATTACCGTTAAAGAATAATAATAATTATTGTTTGCTCTGAAATGATCTCCGGCTCAACAAAAAACTGTCAACAACTGTCAACTACAGTGATTTTCTACGAAGCCATTAGACACGCAGGCAAAAAGAAATTGAAATTGTAATTGGAAATTGAACATCGTCTTTATTTCTGTCAATTTTTTAATACAATACTAAATGAGCAGAGAATTGTGCCCAAAACAAACAACATATTTTGGAATAAGTGAAGTTAATAATTTACAATTAGGTATAATACTAAGAATGTCATCAACATGTCGACGCAGTCGCGGGACTTCTATTTCTCGTTTTTTTATTTTACTGCTAATAATTTATTTCTATTTAATAATTATTTATTTCTATAATTTAAATAAATAAATCGTTTATTGAAACAACAAGCATATATTTAAAATTAGAAGCCTTACAGCACAGTACAGGGAATTGTGTTTCAGCATAATTCTGAATGCTATATGTATTACGGTAGTGAGTGAGATATGCCATCCATCCCATCCTATCCGTTCATTTTCCATTTTCTCAACCCTTTCTCTAAATTCATTCCTTAGACTCCAAACGTAGGTAGCGCATCTGCTTGCGTAGTAACTGTTACCATTATAGACTGTTGTCGGCATCCTGTATCGCGGATGTCGAAAGGCGACAGTATCCACATACCACCAGGTGAACTGTATGTTCGTCTACCGCCTTTTTTCTATAAAAAAAAGTCATGATCGTTGGTTATAGATCTTAAAAATCTCCCTAAACACGTAGAAGAAAACGTAAATCCATCCTTCACATCTTTATTCCGTCCAAATCAGCAAACTTTATCAAAAAAAACAAAGCATATCGCGCTGTTGATAGCCTCGTGATAAAAATATAGGTCGGAGTGAGCACGGTGCGGAGGCAGACGGCGCGACAGTCCTGGCGCCAAAAATCTGAAGGCGGGCAAAGATTAAACCGCATAGAAGACGCGATATTAACAGGTACGCTTTACACTTTTCAGCGAGGACTGCTTGAAATAAATGTCTTTACATGTGATCTTGATGCCCATTTGCATTGAAATCACGAATTCTACTTATGATTCTGAGTAAAATGACTTATAATGCTATGTATTTTTCAATAAAATAAAACTTCTAACGTCTTTATTGCCAGTTACAAAACTTCTCACTTCAAACTCCTTATTGCCAGTTCCAGGTAGATATTGTAGTAAGTATAAATAATATTATGTAGTATCACTGCAACTTGCCACTGTCACAATTATTTTCTAAAATTATATTCACTTATCACTTTACACAATTATCGCTGTATCGAGTTAAAGCGAGCGCTATAAAACGGAAAACAATTCCTCGGGACCCGTGTGCCACGGGCTCTCTCTCGACTTCAACTGTGCTCTGTCGAAGCGTCGCTTCTCCCTCCCTTACGTTTTGTAGCACCCATGTGATGGTGGCCATAGTCCGACATATAAATAAATAAATATTCATCGATAGTGTCCTAATATTTTTTCTCACTAACGTTACGTTCTCACATTTACTCACTAATATTTTTTCTAGTTTTAAATTTTAAATTGTCTACAAGTCAGTTCGTTTATGGAGTCAGGTATTATAATTTAATAAATAATTTGGGAGCTAATACAACTACAGTTTTTTCATAAAATGTCATATTAAGATGATGATGCAAAATAAAATGTACTTTAATTTTATTCCTTCTTCCCCTTGGATGTCTAACTTAAAATTATTTAGGTGTTCTTTTACAAATACACAAGCTTCTTAGATATATAATAATGGTAGCGTATATTCATATATAATAATGTATATATTCAGCTTTTTAAAATATAAAACGCAGCTACTCTTTGATTTGCGTTGATTTTTAGTTCTTAAAAAAAGTTTTTTTTAGGTAGGTAATATAAAATATAATAATTTTATATTATTTTTCCAAAAATGTATAGCATTCTACTATAATGTCAATTAACTCAGAATGATGAGCAAAATTAATGGCCTAAAACTCAGGAAAGGTTCGGACAGCCTGTATAGTCTATTTTAATATGTTTACATCTGTAGATATCTCTCCTTTTAGGCATTCTATTGCTACATAATCTTTGACGAGACTAGCGCAGATGCCTTCAACTCTAACCGCAGTCAGCCCTGGTTGGTCTTTCCATTAGTTTATCTTTAAATAACCAATCACATTGCAGCTAGGTTTGTTCACCACCAATCACAGCGCAGTAAAAATTATGTTACAACCAATTACAGTAGTCATTTGAAATTCAATGTAAAGCATGAAAATATAAACGTGTAATCTTAGTTTTTTGTTTATTTTTAGTAAGAAACAATCAAACGTGATATCCAAAGTTATAGTGTTGTGGCGTGTACTTAATATGATAATTATTTATATCGATATAATACTTTTAGTTATTTTGGTAAGTATTTTAGTGGCGTAAGGATGTAATAGGTATAAATCTATCTTCTACATGTCCTATCTACTCTTGATCGACTGATTGACTCACCAACGCCTTGCCGAAATCGTTATTATAAACTTGAAATTTGGACTATAGCTTCCTTTTATGACGTAAAGACTTACTAAAGAGAGATTTCTTCAAATTCAACACCTTAAAGAAGTGGAAACAGGTAGTTCTATTTACTTGATTAATATTCTACAAAAAGCAGAGGGATCTTGTTATCAAAATATAATTATTAACTTTGGTTAAAATTTTAGAACTCAAATTTTCGTTGTTTCAAAATTCATATATAGACTTTAACTATGTTTAACTATATATTCATATGTTTAACTTTTTTTTTATATAGACAAGTGGGCGGACGAGCAAGCGGTCCCACGTGGTGGTAAGTGTTACCGCCGTCCATGGACACCTGCAACACCAGAGGTTATGCGGGTGCGCCGCCGACCTTACAAAATCCTATTCACAGCTTTCTAGAAACTAGAACTGACTAGAAATTTGTTCTAACATCTTAAGAGAAACAACATTTCTTTTTTATCTCCGATACTGTGTTACATCTAATGTAAATACTTTAAATTCGAACATATTTTTTTATTGTTGCAGTTATGTCTAACAATATTCGCGTGTGGCTACTGTTTCTACCGCGTACGAAGTCTTCAGCGAAGCGGGCAGGTAATATAGTCAGTAAAGCATAAAACCGATTTCAAAATCACCGGTTAACGGTTTTAACGGCTATTTTCGAACCGAAGTCTTGTTCCACTTTATGCTGTTGTTTTTTTCTTTCTTCATATATGGCATTGGTGCATTTAGCACATTCATCCAGTGTCACATTTTCTTTGTAATAAACAAATTCCTGTCAGTCCCGTCGAAGCAAGTCAGGAGTCGTTCGGTAAAACGATAGTAGGTTTACTGTGGAGGAAAGAGGACTCTATTAGAAGAACACAAAAAACGCAATCCCACAATTTTATTTGATTATTACAAACAGCACGCACTAATACGCACTTTTTACAATAATCAAATAAAAACTCAAGTTCATTTCTTGGGTTCTTGCCATAAAAGTCCGACTTCCTGATCTTGTCACGAGGGGTTTCAAAGACCATAAAATCAATATACCTACTGGCTATTGAGAGTTGGCGAGTACTATATTTTTTTAAGATGGTAAGATCTTAAAAGATGGTAAGTTACTACCGCCGCCCACGGACGCCTACAACATCATGGGGTGCGCTGCCGGCCTTACAGAATCCTTTTCAGAGTTTTCTTAAAGAATTTCCATGTCGTAGCATAAGAGAAATGCCTCTTGAGGCAGTTCGTTTCATAACCTACGGATTCGCGGCCAGAAAGCGCGAACCCGCGAATCTTTGGAGCGCACAGTGCGCGACATTTCCGTATCGAGAAAATGCGGATGCACCGCACTTCTGGGATGCCAAGGCCTCATGGCTTATGGTAGCCGCCCTGGTAATCCAAAGGATCGGTTAGCCCACGCGATAGTCGTCGTTGTGCTATTGCTCCTATAGAACCACCCGGTGGACATGTATACGATGCTGAGAGGTAATTCCTAGAAACGCGGGAAAGAGTTGCTTTGTTTATTTTCTATTCGCTACAATTTAAACTCAGACAGTATAATTTTATTGACCCTAACGTTAAATTGACCTATACCCGATACGGAGAAAAACATAATGACACAAATAGAATTAATTTGATACCAAAGCAATTACCCATAAAATAACACATGGAATTCGATTTTTGTCATTTTTCTTATTTGTGTTGTATACATAAAATGTGTTTCCCTAAATGGATATTTTATTTTATTTTTGTATCAATGACATACCTAATAACGAGGTATTACATTTAAAATTACGATCTAATCATAATATTAAGACTAATGAGTAATTTAAATTTGACCTCAATTGCTAAGTAGAGTAAAACTAAGAACGTGTCCAATAACACTACTTATTGTCTCTATTAAGGGGAAGTCACTCCGTTCTTGTGATCTCTAAATGGATAAATGATCACCAAATATTTTTGTGACTATTCCGCGGAAGTCTTTTCTGAACAGAAGCGATTAATCTCAAGTTTTCTGACTAGTTGATTTTACCTCCCCATGGCTCTAATAACTTGTTAACCTCGTTTTAGGTTGCGATATTATTGAGGCCTACAAGAGTTCTCTTCAAGCACAAAAATGAAGAAGGAACTAACGACGAACTAAGGTTAGATACTTCCTAATAAAATAATTAAGTTTGCCTTATATTTATACTGTGGTCACGAGTTGACTGAAGAAGCGGTTAATTCGTGATGGATGTTACGAACAATATTTGATCTGATCTTCAGATTCCAAATGACTGCTAGAGTGCGCCAGTTTATAGGGAGATTTAGCTATGTTTAAATACAAGTTGTCGACTTTTACGTCCGTTATTCAACGACATATAGTTTGCAGGATGGGACGTTGCATTTTTTTGTGATTTATTGTAAGTTTACACTGCAACTGCACTGTAATCATAATTTTGCAACTACTAAACCAATTTGGCATCTTCGAACTTACAAAGACAGAGATCCAAATTATTTCTATACCGAATGATTTTATTAATAATTACAGTCGATTTATCCACAAACGTTATAATTTCGAAACAATTGATGTTTTAAAATCAAGTGATCATCTTAAGACAACAAATAGTAAATTTTAAGAATAGTAATTTCGTGGTCTCCACAGCAAGACCATAAAGAGCAATTTCACAACTACAGCTGTAAAGGTCTTATCTACCAGACTCTAAACTGTAGTTACATTGTAATAGTTCTCAACCTAATCTACTTCCAGAACCGTAGTAGCCTACCAGAATCCCTTCACCGGAGACTATTGCGTGCACAAAAGTCGAACCAGCCCAAAAGGTTACCTCAACTCCATACAACCCCCAGACTCTCCGGACAGCGGTGTCTCTGATGAATATGAGCCTTTGAACCTGGATCCTCAGTTGCCGGGAATAGAAGACCATGAGATACCGAGGCCACCGAGTGGAAGACATGGAATGTTGGAAGTAAGATGTTTATTTATTTATTTTAATTAGGTTTACAGCTAAGGGCAGTGTAAGACACCCTCCAGCCAGGTACATGGAAAACTTCACCATCAAACAGAAACTTCTTCTCGATGGTAGGTGGTACCGAAGATCGTGTGTGGTAGCGAGCCAGCAGTGAAGAGACATAGGCTGATGGTATAGTATACTAGTTAGAGAAGATACGGAAACATCTATATATATAAAAATGCATGTGCATGCGATGATTTGTTGCGCGCACGCCCGCGAAGGTTTCTGAATTAGTAGTTGAAGACCACGCGAACGAAGTCGCGGGCAACAGCTAGTTAATAATAAAAATAATAAAATCTAGATTTTTGTTGACATAACATTGTTATGAAACTCCTGAAGTAGGTAAACCTGAATCACAGCAGCTAGTGTCTTCCCCAATAATATGACATTATCAGTAATTTGGGCCTATACAATAATTACAATTTATTTATTAAAAGTATAAAGAGAACAAACTTATAAATAAAAATTAAGTAATCAAAAAGGAAAAAATATATAATAATTTGCTGTGCATGCGTATGACATACGAATATGCGTGTATGTATGTATGTGTGTTTGTATGTATATATGTATTTTTGATTGTTGTACATTATACTGCAACATTCTAGCCTGTATTAAATAGAACTTTGTCCTCGTTAAGAGGAAACAGTGTTAATCAGTAATACAATGTTAAACTGTATTTGTATCATTAAAATTAACAACATTTGTTCTTCGACTTTTTTTCTGAACTTTAATATATCCCCAATAAAAATGGTTATTTTTTAAAGTCCTCTGAGTTTGTTACTCTGTACAACTCACTATACGCTACTACATAGGAAAAGACACTGCATTCACATAAATAGCTGCTAATCGAACCTGCTAAAAATTACGTAAGTACGTATGTAATAATAGCTATTACATACGTACTTACGTAACTTTTTAAACGTTCGCGTTCTGTTCACATTTGATATTGTATACCTTTCACTTTTTGTTTCTACTGGACGTTTCGGCACGGGTCACACCAGCCGTGGTCACGAGTTGACTGATGACTGATGTCTATGACGGGAGCTGCGAACAATTTTATCAACTACCCACATTTGATTCACATTCGCAAAGGGTGCGACGCACTACACTAACAATGTCCGCTGACGTATTCATTATTATGGAGATCAAATTGATTATGAAACTTAGTCTTTACTGTGGGCTCACTATTTTAAAAGCCAGTTAATACTCGCTCCACTTAACAACAGTAGGTATTAATTAAAAGTTGAATCCCATAACGGCATAAACCAACAAACTCTTCCAACTAAACCAGAACTGGATCTAATATTTGAAAATAGACAGTAAACGTACAAAGTTTAGAGGGAAACTAACTGGTGTTGAAATGAAAGGGAAGAACCAATGGGTTAGGAATGTAACTATTTTAGTCGTTATTATCCAGTAGTGTTATATTTTTATAGTAAGTAAGTAGGAAGAAATCTCCTAACGAGATAAGCTCGCCTGTTGTTAATCCATTTTTATGTATGTACTATAATGGGATGGGATGTTTTTATGTATGTATGGGAGAGCGTACGCTGCATTCCCACAGCCGCTGGGCGCATTCGACTGGCCACGTTGCCCCTCTGTCACAGAATATTACCTTGACATTTCAAGGTGCATACTGCATTCCCTTTATCGTTTTTCTCCAATGTACGTACGTGTTTCGGTAGTGAGTGAAATAGGCCAGAGCCCATTCCCATCCCATCCTATCCTGTCAGTCCCCATCATAAATCTGTGTCTCACCCTGGCCATGACCGGGTGGTTAATGGTGACCGTAGTAATGTGACCGGAAAATATAAATTTCAATAACTTCTATGGCAAACGTGTCTGAATATTTAGTGCCACAGTATTAAATAATTTACCAAACGATGTTTAAGAAAAAGTTAATAAAAAATAGTTAATGTTAAGAAAAAGTTAAGCAAGGGTCTGTGGTAGCCGCTTTGTCATTAATTATGCCGTGTGGTGTGGGCCGGCTATAGAATAGCACCTCCCATCCCCTCCTGTGAGCGTCGTAAAAGGCGACGGATAACAAAGCGACTACATTATACAGAAAATATTAAATAACTATTGCATTGTTTCAGACACAGAACCCAATCAAACCGCAGCCAGGACCGGAAGATATAAACAGCGTCAATAAAACATGGAACTGGAACTACGAGGAGTACCAGATATGAAATAAAAACCAAATGAAAATATTTACCTCTTCTCATCATCGCCGGCGAACTTTTTCAAGTGGTGCCCGTGGACCGGTAGTGTTTGGGGCACCCGCACTGCGCTTCCCGGCACGTGACCTTCACTCGAGGACTCGTCTACCCCATCAGTTGTCGGCCTACGGTAGATATGACCTGCCCATTGTCACTTTAGCACGCTAACTCTATGAGCTATGTCGGTGACGAATCTCTTCTTTTCATTTATCCAGATGAGAGATTCCGAGCATAACTCTCTCCGTAACTCGCTGAGCAACTTTGAACTTATGGATGAGGGCTACCGTCAGAGGCCACGTTTTGGTACTGGCAGTCAGGACACATAGATATACTTAATATAAATATATAATTTAAATGTAATGTAACCAGCTCTTTCAAAATCCACTGCTGGACAT
Organism: Sesia bembeciformis; assembly: GCA_943735995.1. NCBI lineage: Eukaryota > Metazoa > Arthropoda > Insecta > Lepidoptera > Sesiidae > Sesia > Sesia bembeciformis. Next base: position 12,965,644 of record OX031045.1, on the reverse strand, counting down.
TCGACTACCCATGCACATTTTCTTGTAAATGAGGGATGTATGGCCTCGAAACACCAAGCGACACGAAAGTCAACCTGGCCAAGCGGGTTGACGAGTCCATTATTTTAGAGGTGGTGCCGTGTGGGCGGCTATAGAATACTTATAAATAATTAGTCGTTTCTATAAAAGCTGGCCAATACAAAAGCAGGTCACAATATACTCAGTAATACAGTTCTGAACATACCACAAGTTGCCACAAGAAATCATCGAATCACCAACTACAGACAGTTTCAAGGACAGACTTGATAAATGGCTTCCAGGAGAAGAGATATGGAAAACTTGTAACATCTTGTAAAATTACACCGGTGCCACAGATCATAATAGACTTAAACGTCACACAATTACTGCCGCGTTAAAAACGCCTTTGTGAACCACTTCTAAGAATTTTATTCAATTTATCATCACTCCTCAAGTTGTGATCCTCCAACGTCTCCCCGAACAAATAGATTGTGATATCTCTCATATTTCGTATGACAAAGATGTCTCCCGACATTCCCAGAAACTGACGGTTAACTCGAGTGAAAAATGACTGACGTGAACCCTTCTGTAGTTCAACAGGTGGAAAGGGTGCGTTCTACTCCAAGACCAAAACAATAAAATATCTCAAATATTTAGCTTTAAATTTAGGACAAACCTGGAGCCTCGATGGATCAAATTGTAGATATGTAGACAATAATCACTATTTAATTAATGACTATCTCGGTAACCTGAGGCCGCCATGTTTGCATACATTTTAGACAAATTGGTTTAGAACAGACATTAGTTTGTACGGTTTCCAATACGTTTTGAAATAAGTAATATCTATAATACAGTCGGCATCAGATGTTTTCGATCAGATCAGATAAGAGGCTTTCGCTGTACACAAATGATTTTTTAAGGAGCCAAATTAAGCCCCATTCCTTTGTATAAATTATAAATTATAAATTTTTCCCCACAACTTTTGTATAAATACTCTCTCAGCTAAATTCGAATATGAGTGAATTTAGTAGTTTCAAAATATGACGAAGTATGTTCAAAAGTGTGTTTGTAGGTATGTTGGGGGTAATCTCTGGAACTACCGAACCGATTTCAAAAATTCTTTCATAGGAAGCTACATTATCCGTGTCTAATATATAGGCTATATTCTATTTTGAAATTTTGAAAAAAATATTGAAGAAAAAAAACCTGTAAACCGAAGCGAAGCGAGGACGGGTCACTATATACTTCTATATACTTCTAATAAAATATTTAGTAAAACAGTTGAGCCTGTATTTTGACTTATTTTTTAAAAAAGGGGATCTCTTTAGAAGCTGCGGAAGCCAAAACAGTAGTTTTAAAAATTTGTATCTGCATGTATGTACATCTGATTGTTTGAGCATCACTTAAAAACTACGGAACGGATTTTAATCGTGTGATCACTAATGTATAGCTCAGTATCCAGAAGGAAAACTGGTATATGTGTCATCTTCATATGACACAAGCAAGTTGAGTTATAGAGGAAAATAAAAAAAAAAAACTTTCTATAGAATTTTACTTTTTACTCAAAAACTACTGAATGGATTTTCATTCGTGAAATCCACCGTTTCAGTACTTTTACAGCTGCTTAGTCCGGGTAGTCGCGAAGTCGCGGGTAGAAGTTAGTATACTTATTAATAAGTGGTTAGATTGGACTCTTAGAACTTTAAAAGTTCAGTTTAGTTTGAAATATTCTACATGTCCCACTTTATCCTGTCCTCCAATGTACGTATGTCCTCCGGTAACGAGAGGGATATATCATAGCCCATTCCCATCCTATCTTACACTATCACTCCGCATTTTCCCAACCCTTTCTCCAAATTAATTCCTACATCTCTAAAGGTAATCATCGCATCCGGAGACGTTCCAACCTTGTTACAGAAAGGGCTAGATGCATATCAACTTACACAATAGTGACCGCTCACAGAAGACTATCTTGAAATGTACTGCATTTTCCACTTTACCTTATTTCCCTAATGTACGTACGTGTTTCGGTAGTGAGTAAGATGTGCCAGAGCCCATTCCCATCCTATCCGTCTCCATTTTCCCAACCCTTTCTCCGAATCCATTCCTATGTCTCCAAAGGTAGGCAGCGCATCCGGGGGCGTGCCAACGTGTGTCATTTTGGACTAATATTGGCATGTATCGCGGATGTCTATGGGCGACGGTATTCACTTACCATCAGGTAGACTGTATGTTCTGTTCTGTGAGAGAGGGGTAATGTGGCCAGTCGAGTGCGCCCGGCATGCAACATGCGGGGAATGCAGCATGCACTCTCCCCCTTACAAATTTAGATTATCTTAAGTAAAATGTTTATCTCTATTGTTGTGTATTTAAGGTTGCGCTTTAAAATTTTATAAATGTTATTATATATTACACTAATTTACTGTGACATCATCTAAACAAATAATTATTGTCGGTTATTGGGAAGAGATTAGATGACACATCGTACGTTCTCATCAAAGAAACCTTATTGGCAACTTCTAAGGAGGTGGCGCAGGGGGCGGGGGGGAGGGGAGTTGGCAGATTTGAAATTTGAAACTTAATGAGAATGTTCCATTTCAAAACACGTATGAATTAAACAATTAAATAAAGTTGTGTACGAGTAACATATCTAGATAGTATGTATACTCAAATCGACGGTATTAACTTTCGTTATGAGTTTCTAATTTCAAATTTCCTTGTCTCAAGATTCTGTTTAAATGGAGACATGCCTCTAACATGTGGTTGTTAAGATAAAGTAATAACAATTATGTTTCTTTTTAAAGTCTCAATGTCTGTGAAACTAGAGCCGACAATAAGGTCCCATTACCCAGATAATGTCACAGTTGAACTACTATTAATTAGTATGGATAATGTGCCAAATATTGTAAACACAATTCAATTGCAACAGTACAACAAATTATAAGATATTAAACTGTTTTGGAATAAAACTAGATTATTTCATTACTTACCTTGTTTCAGGCATATCAGTACCTACAAAACATTCCACTGTAACAAGTTCTTTTTAAATAGAAAAAGCGACAGACGAGCATACAGTCCTCCTTATGGTAAGTAGATACTGTCGTCCATAGACATCCGCGATACATGCCAACATCACTCCAGAATGACAAGCGTTGGCACGCTCCCGGATGCGCTACCCACCTTTGTTGATATAAGAATGGATTTGGAGGATTGGGGAAGGGGTAGCATGGAATGGAATGGGAATGGGCTCTGGCTTATCTCACTCACAACTGAAACACGTACGTCCATTAGGGAGATACGATAAAGTAGGAAATGCAGTACATTTCAAGTTAATCTTCTGTGGGGGGGGGGGGGGGCAGTCGAGTACGCCCAGCGGCTGTGAAATGCCTTGCATGGGGCTCTTCAAGAGAGCTGTGAACAAGACTGCAAGGTTGGCAGCGCACCCGCAAGCCCCCTGATGTTGCCAAGTGTCCACGGGCGGCAGTGACCACTTACCATAATTTCTTTCATGATTTTGTCTTCAAAATTGCTCATTTTTTAATAATATTATGTTTGATACAGGCAACAGAAGAGTTGGTACAGGCAACTCTTCTGTTGCCTGTACCTAGCCTTAAAAACAGAAGCGTAAACACGAAACCACAATATTGCCAGTATAATCTTCTAGTCTCGTCTCTTAGCGCACAAAGCCCAATGAAATTCTATTTGAAATGGCGAATTTGTTGAATTTTCCGCGCCGGCTCGCCCCGCGGGAGGGCGGGCTTGCTTGCCTTCAAGTAGGTTTGGGACATTTATGAGTGACTCGTTTGCGAATAAAGGTCTATTCATTAATATGAATTAAAATACAAATGTGATCAAATATACAAATGTTCCTGTAAGCTGCGTAAATTTATTTTTGGAAGCCCAACCAAACCAAAAGTGATATTATGTAGGTATAGTCGGTAACAAGGTATAGGTCAGGTCAATTGAATGGTTTTGATTACATAATATTGTTGCCGACTGTACACTAATGTTTAATTAATAAATTAATCTTCTTGTGTTCGTTGAAGAGATTATTGTTATTTACTAAATACGTGTACCAACTCCCCCTTTCAATCTTTATTTTAATGCATCAACCAAATGAGTTATTACTCCCAAATGCCTCATGCCTCAGAGTCACAACATTATCTTTTTAGAACATCAATCGCAGCTCTAAATGCAAGTCAAATGCAAAGGAAACATGCCTGGATTGACTCACGGCATTAGTATGTGGAATTCGGAAGTAGATTTTGCAATATCAACACTCTGAATGAAGAAAAACATATTTTTAAGGCCTGTATTTAAACAAGGAGCAAATTAATACTAAACGAAGTGCAAATCATTGTCACTGTAGGAGGAGAGTGTACGCTGCATTTCCACATCCGCTTACTCGACTGGCCACGTTACTACCTTGAAGTGTACAGCATTTCTTACTTTGTCGTGTTTCCCCAATGTACGTATGTGTTTCAGTTGTGAGTGAGATATGCCAGAGCCCATTCCCATCCCATCTTATCCTATCCTTCGCCATTTTCTCAATCCATTCCTTAATCTGCAAAGGCAGACAGTGCATCCGGGAGCGTGCCAACGCTTGTCATTCTGAAGTGATGTTGGCATGTATCGCAGATGTCCATGGACGACAGTATCCACTTACCATCAGGTGGACTGTATGCTCGTACGCTGCCATCATCCAAAAATAAAAAAAATTTTGCTTCTCAATTAATTGTTAATTAATTGCTCTATTGTTAATAATGTACGGGAATGTGGTTTATAACCACTGACGATGAAGGTGTAGAAACCAAAATGAGCTATAGTTTTACAGGTGGCAGACAAGCCACAAGATCAGACAAGAAGGTGAGTATAACGTGAACAAGAGGCTGCGAGCACGTTCACGGATCGCCTCGCTATAAACACGCTCGCAAATCGCCAATGTGATAACGCTCTTTGGAATTTAGTACCAAGAAGTTAGGTACAGGACAATACTCTAAAGAGTATTTATTCTTACATTATAACGAACTGTCTCAAGAGGTCTTTCCATTAAGCTACGATATGGGGTTCTTCAAGAGAGCTGTGAATAGTATTTTGCAAGGTCGGCGCGTCCCCGCATACCTCCTGGTGTTGCAGGTGTCCATGCGCAGCGGTAACACTTACCACCACGTTTCTAGTCGCATTCTAGTCCGCATTCTTCCTTAGAGAAAAAAAAAGTTTTCAGTATAAAATATCTTGATATAATTATAATAATATTTTTTTTTTATGTAGAAGGCGGCAGACGAGCATACAGTCCACCTGATAGTAAGTGGATACTGTCGCCCATAGACATCTGCGATACATGCCAACATTAGTCCAAAATGAGAAACGTTGGCACGCTCCCGGATCCGGTGCCTACCTTTGGAGATATAGGAATGGATTTGGAGAAAGGGTTGAGAAAATGGGGAGGGATAGGATGGGATTGGAATGGGCTCTGGCACATCTCACTCACTACCGAAACACGTACGTACATTGGGGAAATACGATAAAATGGGAAATGCAGTACATTTCAAGGTAGTCTTCTGTGAGAGGGGGGTAACGTGGCCAGTCGAGTGCACGGCTGTGGAAATGCAGCGTACACTCTCCCCCTCAAAATACCGTATTATTTCAAGTATCCAGAATCATAACAAAAATACCGCAAAAAGGAAAACATACATAAATAGATATTATAACGAAAAAAAGAAAAGAAATTTACGCACGTGAATTTTGCTACGTGAACTCGCAATCTAACTTGCCTTTAAGACGGCAACATAAAAATAACACTTCTCCCCATCCATTCACAGCCACTAATATGTCCACTTTATAAACTATACTGAGCGAACGACACTGATCGATGTGTTCGCCCAATCTCCTTGATGGATGGCGTTACACCATATGGGCAGCAGGCCGAATCAATAAACCTACTACCTTCCAGTACCGATTACGTTTTTGTGGAAGATTAACTTAAAATCTTACGATTATAACTTGTATACTACTGTTACTGCCAGATATGGGGTACGGTGCGGAAACGTGACTTCTGGCAGCAGCAGACCTGTGTCGATTGACGAACTCGCAGTTTCTTTGCGGGATAAAAACCGTATAATAGTTATACCAAAGAACGTAAGTTACAGACATAGTTCATAGAAACGAAAGTCACACTTACTTTACTATTTAGAATAACAAACAATGGTACAAATAAAACTTCACTTACTATATTAATAACATGTAATACGGTAAATAATTGTACAAACAGCGCCGTTATCGCCGAAACATGTGTTTAGGGAGAGATATATTAACATACTAACTGTTGCCCGCGACTTCGTCCGCGTGGACTTTAGTCTATAAACACCGTCTCTACCTTCTTAGGGGTATTTGGTATTTTCAAAAAATATCACACACATTGTTTCTTATAGCTTATTTTTTATCGAACAAATGTTCGACGTGATTCTTTAAATTGATATAACTTTTTTATTTATGAACTGATTAAAATAAAACAAACACTAAATTTTAAGTAAAGCTTACTATAATACATTAGTGAAAACCGCACCCAAATCGGTTAAGTTGTTTCTAAGATTAGCGCGCACAATCGCACAAACAAACAGATAAACTGACAAACAGACAAAAATTCTAATGATCATTGTTTTGGGTTCTATTGCGTTGATAAAGGCCCCCAATAATATTTTTCTCATATATCTTCCATGTACAGACAGCGATCAGTTACATTTTTATTATATTATATGTATAGATTAGTTATTAATAAGTATACCTGCCGCAAGACCAATAGCCGATAGGGTCCATGAGTTTTCGAAAGGGCAAAGGTACGAGGAAGCGCAGTCTTAGGACGCTTGGACTTGAAAAATTTCGACTTGACGACTTAAAAAGTTCGCCGGTGGTGGTTGGATGACAAGAACCGAAGATCGTGTGTGGTGACGAGCCTTAGTAGAGGCCTATATCCAGCAGTGGAAAGACATATGTTGATGGTATGATTACTAGTATAAAAAGACTTTTTCGTTAATCATGTATACCACGTTCAACACAAGAGTGAAATAGTTATATATATATATATATATATAGTGTTGTTTTCGTTTGTAGTTTAAGATTTTTTGTGTCATAAAGCGACAGTCAAGTGCCAATAACTTGCTAAAATCACTGACCTATTTTATGAATATAAAAATATCTCTCTCTCTCTCTCTCTCTCTCTCTCTCTATTCGTTAATACTGAAACTCAAACACGGAGCCTAAACATCAAGTCATCGTTACGTTTTATTATGTTAGCGGTCTTTAAATTCGCTAACCCAATCCTTTTCAGTTCAAATTCGGCTTGTAAATAAACCGGGTCAATTCTTCTGGGAAGTGCCTACTTTGAACGATATGAAATGTATGGACGGGTTCATGATTAATTTGTTAAGATTGAGATTGAGTAATCATGAATATTACTCATTATTATTCATGACTATTATTATAATCAAATCAAATAATTTATTTGCAATGTGAGCAATGTGCAATGTGTAAGAACATTTTTTTTTTCATCTAAGTTTAATGAGAAGGATGGCACTCTTTTTTTATCATCAACTTTTTTTTTAATGTCAGGTCAGTAGGTCGTATCTACCATTCGAATACAGTTGTCCAAATGTTCATAGTCAATCTGTTTCTGTAGTTCGGCCTGAGCTGAGTAGTGCAACTTCAGGTTAGCCAACCTGAGCGTGACCGTGATCTACCTAAAATTTCCCCGCGTGCTACTACTAGCTCACGATCGACGGTTTGGCGATCTTTGGTCTACAGAGTCTACACCATATATAGACACTGAAGCAAATGGACCGACATCTGTGACCTGTCCACTTATTCCTTACTGTTTAAAGGGCAAGCATAATCCCTTTTCGATCAATCAGGGTTTATTGAACTAAGCTTAACGGCGCCATTATCATTCAATTTCACTCCAGTAGAAAGCCACACTTCTCATTTAAGTGGAAGTGTTGAAGTACTTTGAAAATTTAGGGACGTACTTATAAACTTATCGAGGTTAAAACATTACTTATCGTTTTGGAGTAGATAACTTAAATATTAGAGTTAACTTAGTAGAATTAGCTTACTGCCTTGGCTAAAGAAGAATTCGACTGATTACAAATTCCTTTTGAGCTGATTATTCAATCAGCGATTGCACCAGGTAATCTCAATAATAACATTGTGGTACAGCGTACCTTCTTTTCCAGTTCAGAATAATGAATAATCATCAGAAAACCTATCTAAAAAGGGAAGCTGTTCGTTGACTGAAAAAAAATGTAACTGTTCTGCCTAGCTAAAGCGCGCGCCACGAGCAGAAATCTAGGGGGGATCTAATAAGAACATTTTACTAGAGCCCTCATGTTAAGCGTAATAATATAAGGGGTCTAGTAAAGTGGTCGGTGATCGATGATTTCATACAGATCTCTTTAACGTCCAGTCTCGGCTGACCTCATGTCAATGATCGAAATTCTTCCTGCTCGTGGTGCGCACTTTAACGGAGGTATTTTCATCTTTGTATTGATATTTTTGTCGGAATAAAAAATGTCGGCATTAACGTGCGTTGGGTTTTAAAATAATAAAACAGTTATGACAGTATACAGATCCTGAAATAAAGGTTGTCTTTGATCTACGACAAAATCTGAGGAGCAACGACAACATTTGCAACACCCACTGGTCGCCCAAGTTAGCATAAGTTTATGTTTTACATATCCATTGAGGGGGAGAGTGCACGCTGTAATCCAACTGCCGCTGGGCGCGCTCGACTGGCCACGATACCCCCCTCTCACAGAAGACTACCTTGAAATGTACTGAATTTCCCAGTTTATCTTATTTCCCCAATGTACATACGTGTTTCGGTAGTGAGTAAGATGTGCAGGAACCATCCTCTCCTTCTCCATTGTCCCAAACCTTTCTCCAAATATTTTTTTCAAGATAATTGAATGAATGAATTGTTTATTGGCTTAATAACAAGACACTACACTACACTACACACATTAGAATCAATAGGAATATGTATTACAAGTAGTTGCACTATGCCAAAAGGCCACAATTCAGCATACTGTGCTACAAAAAAAGTAGCAGCGCTTTTTCTGAAGTCTGAACCGTTCTGTGGCTCTGCTTGTTGTGAAGAAATCAATCAAACTGATTTATAAAAACCCAAGCTCTAAGTACTATTAACCGTTCTGTGGCTCTGCTTGTTGTGAAGAAATCGATCAAACTGATTTATAAAAACCCAAGCTCTAAGTACTATTAACCGTTCTGTGGCTCTGCTTGTTGTGAAGAAATCGATCAAACTGATTTATAAAAACCCAAGCTACTTAAAAATGAAGAAATTTAAATAAGAAAAAAATTACAATAACCCCTTGAAACACGTACACTGTACAGCACTATAATATATCCAATTATAAATGATATATCATTCATAATTGAACCTCGCTGCAGCATACAAAGTATGATAATTAAACTAATATACACTGTGCCAAGTATAGCACAGAACAAACAGTAGATATTCTCTATGTGAAGTTGAAAATGTTCCTTACGCACACAGATAGCAATCTCTACGGGTATTCAGTGAATGTCGAAGTATTGGCGAAATGCAATTGCTCCAAGTCATCGCGAATTCGCTTGCCTATTTGTAGACTTCAATCAAATTGTGTCGAAACTTCACAAAGCAAGGATGTAGATAAATTACGTATGATATAATCTAGTTATTTTCACACATATGCTAAATATGTAATGTATCGTGGGGAAAATTATTTATTTCAGTTATATTGTGTCGGCATTATGTAAAATTGCATCATCTACCTTTATTGTTATCTATCTATTTAATAAACACAGATACAGCCTGCGGGTGGGGAAACGTTAAAAAATAATAATACAGGTGTAAAATTATTCATTTATAATTATTCTCTGAATGTTGTTTTATTTTTTTCTACTCACAAATTACCTATATTGGCAGCGAATCTGCTAACGTGACGATATTTTTGACTGATGTTGGCATGTATCGCAGATGACAATGAAGCAGTATCCAATATTCACTAGGTGGGCTATAGACTCGTCTATCACCTTTTTTTTATAGAGAAGTGGGCGGACGAGCAAGCGGTCCCACGTGATAGTAAATGTTACCGCCGCCCATGGACACCTGCAACAATAAGGGGCATGCGGGTACGCCGCTGACTTTTGCAAAATCCTATTCACAGCTGTCTTGAAAAACCCCCTAACGTAGCTTAATGGAAATACCTCTTGAGATAGCTCGTTCCACAGCCTACGGGTTCGCGGTATAAAATGATTTGTGGATCGAAGAGAACAGTACGCGACACCTCCGTATCGAGGAAATGCGGATGGACTGCACTTCTGTGACGGGAGGTGCGGTTGTAGAAAACCGAGGTGGAAATTATATTGAACAATTCTTCAGAGCATTCCCCATTGTATAGGTTGTACAGGCGATATAACACACAGAGAGACGCAACGTCTCTCCGAATGCTGAGGGATTCTAAATTCTAAAGGGATCTAAAGCGATGCGAGTGGGATCGTCGACAATTCAAATAGCACGTCGTTGGATGGAGTCAAACCTTCTTTTAAAAGAACTAATTTTAATTTTTACTACTATAATAAGTAATTATTACCTTAGTTTTGTAATTATTACCAATGTATCAATAGATAATAATAATATGTTAATATATCTCACCCTAACCACTTGTTTCGTGGATAACGGTGCTGGTTGTACAGTTATATTATAGATTATTAATTATTAATATATTATAGTGTTATTAATAGATTCAGTGATTGTATGATATCCTGCATAAAATTAAAAAAAATCGTATATCCCAAGGGCAATCTTAAAAATAACCTCGACTGTTAAGTTCGTCTACTGGTTACTTCATTTGTTTCACATTCTGTGGCCAAAGTCACCTCGTCCTGGCTGGGACCGAGCAAAGTCCCCTAAGGGACCGTACAGTCTTATAAATGGGCTATAATTAGTGGCTCGTACTCTTTTAGAGAGTCTTCACACGCAATGCTCTCAAGAGCAGTAGAAAATATTATTTGGCTAAGAAAATTCCCCGAGGCGTTGAAGAATAAATAATTGAACCGGTGTATAATTGATATACTTAGTATACCCTCGAGACGAAGATCGTTTTTATACAACGGGTCACTGAAATATCTCAAAAATCAAAGCATGTTGTTAAGTATCCAGAGTACCAGTTTTTACTAGTATCGACTTTCATTCCACTTACGCAAAAAGGCAGTTCACTGCCCTGTACTGAGTAATGAGCGTTACGAAAGTTTTAGATAGAACAACAAGGGTTTAAAAGTTCGTTACTGTTAATTTCAATCCAAAAATAAATCTTGTTATTTTTCGCTAGAACGGTTTTATATATTTTAAATTAGTTGACGTGTTTAGCGTTATTTCGGTAACACGTTGTGGACGATATCATTTTTGACGTCATCTGAGTGAAGGGATCTTATTGTCGGTATGGGCTTATCGACTTTGGTTAAGATTTTATAAAGATAAAATTACAAAGTCTGTTCAAAAAGAGACATGACATGAGCTGTTTAATATAATGTGATAAAAATGTGTTAAATTGAGTGTTAATTGTTAAAAATGACTGCTTACGTACCTAATACTTATACACTGAGTCAATCTATAACGTTCCACTGCAGGTCCAGGTCCACGCTCGAGAAGCTCGAAGCTCCCACTAAGAGGTGTTTCGATGTTTTGTTTGTTTTACTGCCTAAATATTATACTATTATATCTAAATATTATACCAGTCTAAGATTAGATAATCGAGGCTATATGTAAATTTTAACCAAAGCCAATAAGTCCTTGTCGACAATAAAGGCCCTTCACTTCAAATAACGTCACATATGTTGATTCTTTATGAGGATTCGCTTCGTATAGAGACACCCTTAGCCCGTCACCACTCTTCATATCACAGAATCCTTTTCAAATCGGACGAAAATCAAATGATAAAATCGCCTAAATCTTATTTAGTTTCTTTTTTTTTATATACTAGGAAGCGGTTCCACGTGATGGTAAGTGTTACCGCCGCCCATGGATACCTGCAACACCAGGGGGTATGCGGGCGCGCCGCCGACCTTGCAAAATCCTATTCACAGCTCTCTTGAAGAACCCCATATCGTAGCTTAATGGAAAGACCTCTTGAGACAGTTCGTTATAATGTAAGAATAAATACTCTTTAGAGTATTGTCCTGTACCTAACTTCTTGGTACTAAATTCCAAAGAGCGTTATCACATTGGCGATTTGCGAGCGTGTTTATAGCGAGGCGATCCGTGAACGTGCTCGCAGCCTCTTGTTCACGTTATACTCACCTTCTCCTATATAACTACTAATATATAAAAACAACTCATTAGGTGTATTCTTTATCACATTTTATAGGGGGAGAGTGCACGTGCATTCCCACGGCCGCTGGGCGCATTCGACTGGCCACGTTACCCCCTCTCACAGAAGGCTACATTGAAATGTACTTCATTTGCTACTTTATCGTATTTCTCCAATGTGCTTCGGTAGTGAGTGAGATATGCCAGAGCCCATTCTCATCCCATCCTATCCCATCCCTCCACATTTTCCCAATCCTTTCTCCTAATCCATTCTTTAATCTGCAAAGGTAAGCAGCGCGTCCGGAGCCGTGGTATCGTTTATCATTCTGGTCTGATGTTGGCATGTGTCGCGGATATCTATGGACGACAGTATCCACCGTCGATTTCTATATATAAAAAAATGAAGTCTAATAAATTGCTGAAGTGAGGCCTGGCTGTCATTTCTTGGAGAAACCCTACCAACTGAGCAACCGTCGCAATAACTGTTTCAAGACATTAGCTTAGGTGCTCGAGGTCGGGTTGATTGAATTGAATGCCAGCGGTCGAGCCGTAAACAGTAATGGTGGGTTGTGGGTTCAATCCGATACGACGATAAATAGTGAACAAGCGCACATTCCATTGCCCTAACGATCTGACGACGGAACCTATATATGTGGGCTTCCAAGCAATATAGAATCAAGTGTCGGTTTCTACATATTTGCGAAGACAGTTGGCTTTTTGTAAAATTGAATGAGGTTACTCGTACATTTTCAGATTTTTTTATGCCGTCGGAACTGTGATTCCGCCGTTTTTCATAAGTTTTAAACAAAAGCGTTTAGGTAAAAGTTTTAGAGCTTTACGAGCCCTATCCGACGACGTTTATACGTTTATAAATGTGGAATATTTGATGTAATTTTTGATATAAACTTAATTTGATAATACAGACCAAACTACTTTTATCATTCATTGTACTGGTCGAAATTTTATTGCAATAAAATTCAATAAAATCCAATCCAATTCAATAAAATAATATTAAATAAAATCCAGCCCAATGACTGGGATGACTTTGGATATGTGGGGTCCATCGATATGGGAATTGACTAGATGAGATATCATATCATTCCATGCCACGAACATGGCGTATTTAATTTTCCAAATTGTCAAAAAAGTTCCACCAGAATAACCAAAAAACGATGTTTTTTTTTAATATTCTTCATAGAAAAGCAAATGCAACAGAGTTTCATTCGGACTCTTTGGGTTTGAACGTCAAATAAGTTTTAAAAATATTTCGTTAAACTCCATAGTCCTTAGCAATAGCTTCAATAGAAGCTGCAGGGCGGCTTGGATCTTAAAACGAATTTATTATTAAAATAGATATTACAATGCAATACATTTACACCGGTCTCGGTGTAGCGCCGGAGGCTTCACTTTGATGTAAGCCTTTTATCATGCTCTGTTGCACTTTTTTTGAAGTGAGTGAATTGAAAATTTACTGTAACGAGATGAAGCTCTTAAATATTTAAACTTGCATCTCTCTATTATATTTAAAATATGTATATGTATATTTAGAATAGGTATACATTCGCACTATGTTTATGTAGGTATGCACTATGTCTGCCCATTTCATTGCTCACTTATCGCTCTCCCAGGTTTGCTGGTTGAAATATTCTAACGTGATAATTGCGCCTTTTGTATGTATTTTGTACGACATTACAATGTATTACAGTAGAATCCGGATATAGCGACGAGCAGGGGACCGGTGGTATTACGTCGTACTAACCGGACGACGCACAAAACGGACTGATAATTATAATTTTGTTTTTTTTCATTATAATTCTGCTATAGGAATGTGTAAGGAATAATTTGTCAGTGAAAACAAAATAATCTTATAAATCAAATTTTTAGAACGAGGTTATTGAGAAGGTTTGATTTCAAAGCTCGAATTATCCCTTGATCCATGGGTTACAATACCGACGTTGTGTTGGGAGGCAGAAAAACTAGAGTTACGCTTTTTAAGTCACTGATGAGGGATGTGCTGGACAATTGTCAACCAAAAGCAGGATCAAGGCAAGGCCAACGGGGGGCAGGGGAGAGCAGTTACCCCCCTCTAGATATTCGAAAAAAATTGTATTTGTACCTACAATTCATATTTCTCCCAATCTCTCATCTTGCCCCCCCCCCCCCCCCCCGCCCCTGGCCCATTGGCTGGCGGTGGTTGGCGCCGTTCTTAGCAGGATCTTTTTTTTACGTACCGTTCACGATCCCAAGCACGTACCCATTTGATGAAAATCTCAGATGTCATCCAGGCCTTGCGATTGCTCTCATAATCTACTGGCAATGACCGTACATTTTTGAAACATCTTGGGCGTTTCGTATTACCTACTGATTATCAACATTTTTTTTTTAAACGTGCCACTCCTGTTGGCTGCAACCATCACAGTTATTCTCTCTTTCGACACATTCAAGGAACACATTTTTGCGACCCCATCAATAACTGTCGAAACACAAACTGTCGCGTGTCAAATCAGCGTTGTGCAGGGAAGTGGGGGTGTGCGGGAGCGGCTCATTACTTATGTTTTGGTTGTAAATATGTAAGACGTTCTAACCGGACAATTTATTGATAAATTACGTCGCTTAAAGCGGTTGGTCGCTCAAAGCGGAGTCGTATTAAACGGATGTACTTTCATAGTAATTTGTATGAAACCTAACATGAAGTTGTTTCTACGTCGCTAAAAACGGTTGGTCGTTATAAGCAAAGTCGTAGTAAACGGACTCCACTGTATATGTATGTATGTGTCAGTGTATGTACTTATTCTATTTGTAAATATACATATTTGTATTTACGTTTATATTTACGTGTACATGTGTAAATATATATGCTGTTTTTCATTACATGTTTTAGCCTGCTTTTTAGTGACATTACTTCTCTCGGTTATTCCAAGGTTGACTGGAAGAGATTCCTTCTAGAAATAAATCCGCCTTTGTTCTTATGGTAATATTGTTATGTTTTTTTTTATAGAATAGTGGGCGGACGAGCAAGCGATCCCACGTGATGGTAAGTGTTACCGCCGCCCATGGACACCTGCAACACCAGGGGGTATGCGGGCGTGCCGCCGACCTTGCAAAATCCTATTCATAGCTTTCTTGAAGAAATCTATATCGCAGCTTGTCCTATTGTAACAACTCATTTTAAGTACAATAAAGAGCGACAGTGTTACATAATGTCGTGTTGTATGTATAATATGTATAGCTTTCGATAAGAGTTTAAATTGCGACGTCAGTAAACTTGTACTCGTATTATTATAAAATTAATTATGTTTTTAATATATTGTGGTAATACAGAATTTTCCAGAGATATTAAATACGAACCTCGCTTCATAATGTAGTGAAAATATAACATATTTTCATAGCTGAATTGTTAAATTAAAATTATACACTCTCTGAACGAAATGGAACCTAAAGAAATCCGAAATGTGATCTCTGACGGTAGGCGTGGCGGTAGCAATGGAAAGAGCTATGCTCGAAGTCTCTTTGCTCGCCTAAATCCGCAACGAAGAAATAAAGTTGCCGACAAAGAAACAGTAAGCTGATATCGCAGTGAGCAAGTCATATCTGTCACAGGATCTGTGACCGATGGTTCAGATTAATCTTCTAATAGAGACCACGTACCGGAAAACGTAGACGCAGTAAACGTAGAAAACGTAGACGTGGACTGACAACTTGAAGAAAGTGCCGTGTAGTAGTTATATGAGAAGAGGAGAAGTCCGTTTGCGGTGGCGGTCCTTGGAGAGGCCTATATACATGCAGCAGTAAAGAGACACAGACTGATGGTATTAAAGCGACACAATTGTGTTTTATACATAATGTGAACTCGATTAAAAATTATAAATTACCAGAAGTCAGAAGACTGATAATTCTAAGCCTATATTTAAATTAAAGCATTCTGTATACCATAAGAGTTATACAGGTCTATCTGTAAGCGATCAAAAACATTTTAATGGAGGGTTTCCGAATCTTCCGAACTTGAAAAGGCTTAGAAACTTTGGAAGAGACGCCTTCGAAATCTTCAACCCTAAAGGGTCTAAAGGGAATTGCGCTTTACGTTTAGTTTCTACTGACAGTTGCCTGCGGTTTCGCACATATGTTCTTTTTTATCCGACTACAGCAAAGCTTAAGGAGGGTTATGATTTTAGCAGTATATATTAGTTTATATTAATGTTCACCTATTCCCTCGTAGCTCCTAAACTACTTATTAAATTTTGACTTATTAAATGGGGTGTCGTTGGATTAGTCTTGATGTTTCGCGTAACATAGGTTATATGATGTTGCTTTAAATCCAATATGGCGGATATTAACCACTACAATACACGTAATAAAAAGATAAATACCCACAAATGTACCGTATGTAAGGTTTAATGTGCACATTTTAAAAATATATAATTTTGTTTTATAAAAATGTGCCATTTCCACGTAAATGTTAAAAAATCGCGTGAAACGTGGATACAAATGATTACATAGTCGAAGACACCAAAATAGCTTTGAAAAAATTAAAAATAAAACTTATTTAAAACTTTTGCATAGTCGGATTTTAGTTTTTGAACTTTTTTTACCAAATTTACCAACAAAAGGCATAAAACGATCATAATTGTATCTAATAGGTATTTAGGTTGATCTAAGATACTAGTTCTGCAGTTTAAACTTCAAAGTGTTTTTCGTGCGTGGCGTTCGTGATAATCAAATAAAAGATTGGGACTGCGTTTTTCGTGTGCTTCCAAGGAGTCCACTTCTGTTCTCAGTAAACCTACTATTGCTTTACTGAGCGACTCCTGACTTACTTCGACTGGACTGAACATTAACAGGATACGTTTTAGACTTTGAAGTTGTTTTTACGAAGAAAACTTGACACTGGCAGAATGTGCTAATTACACTATTGCCATATATGAAGAGGAAAAATGTAGGTATGTCTTATTTTTGTCGTATCGTGTAATCAATCGAAACTGTATTGGTGTAATCTGTATCATTGTGGAATGAAGTTTATAGAAATAAATATTTCACATTGGCAACAAGCGACACTGCGAAATGACCTCTGTTATAATGGGGTATATGATAGCAAAATAGTGATGCGTGACTCACTATTAAACTGATAACTCAAAGGACTAACTCATAATTTCCTCAATTTCATTAAAGAAAATTGAGTATGTACCTCCTTCTTATAATATAAAAATGGCTAACAAGTATTCCACCATTACCGTCATCCGATTTTAATGATAAACAGGAAACTTTTTTTATGATAGAAAGTGATACTACATCTTGCAGCTATTGACCTGGCCGAGTCTGGCAGCTGTGAGAGTGGAGTAACTCTCGCCAATTTATAATATTATTGTAACAATATCGATTCTACACTTCGCGAAACAGAGCACTGCGCCATTTTTTTCTGATGTAGGCATGAATCGCAGGGCGATCAATGCTCGGCTGCCACTGTGGTCAAAAATTAGAAAACGTCTCGAGTTATAAAATGTTGAAAAAGATGCAACCTGTTGCACTGCGCAATCAGTATTTTTTAAATTATTTTCATTTACAAAAAAAAATATTCGTTTTTGACATTATGTTTTATATATTCGTTGTTGTCAGTAAAAGGTTTTCTCGGAAAACTAGCGTCGGAATATCTATATCTATGCGTGCGTCGGCCAGTTTTAGAATAGCACCACACCCCATCTGTACACATGACCATGTGTATGACGAGGTCCATGTCCAGCAGTGGACGAAAAAAAGGGCTGGTTTTTGTATACGGTTATAAACATATAGGCCTCAGTGAGGCACTATCAATGACAGTATATATGAGTAGTTGCCTCATGACGAATGAGTATATTCATGAGTCTTCCACTAACTTCTCTTTGACCTCTAAGCAGAACCGTTTCGAATATATCATTATTATGATCCATTATTTGAGGAAGGAAAGTACATTTCCGTTGATAAAAAATGACCGAGGAGTCGTTTTGTCTCCTTAGTACGAGGTAAGGGCGGGGCCACTAAATGAGCCTCCCTCAGACTAAATGAGGTATTCAAAGGTTGAGGAGTATAATTAGGTACATTCACTCCTTCCTATTCAGAGTTATGTTGATTAGAGGAAAATAAAGTTAATAAAGTAGAATATAAAGTATCTTTTGGAAATACACTCGTGTTCGGTTTGACATTATGTGTCGTGTAAAAAAGCCGTAATGAAATAAAACAACTATTAGGTGCTTTCCTATGAATTATCCGATTTAAAAAACTGAATAACTGAAATTGTTTTTTGTATGAAAAACTGAACTGCAAAATTAAAGAAGAACTCAACTTCACTTCTGGGCACTCGAGAAGTGAATTTAAGTAGAATTGGGCCAAAAAGTGAAATATTATTGTTTACTATAACGGTTGCATATATTTTAAATTAGTTGATGTTTTAAGTTTCTCATTAGTTCATTAGTACATCTCGTACTTTTATATATTTCAAGTCCTGAATTACTTTTGATTCTGTAACCCGACAATCTATAATGTGTCGACGTGTTAACCCTGTCTCCAAAGCCCCTGAAATTACGCACGTCGTTTTCGTGGCCTCACGGCTAAGAAACGATATCAGGCGGAAGGTAGCCATAAATTCAATACGATAGGAAGTGCGTAACTGCTGAGACAAAAAATGATGCAGATATTATTCGCAGATATAGCTACGTCATTATTTAGTGCCGAGGGCAAAGTTTATAGCAATTTACACTCAAAACCCAACTTTGCTAAAAGTTTGGCCACCCCTTATTCGGAAATACTAAAATCCTAACATTATTATGCCATCCGTAACCAGTCCTTTTGACGTCCACTGCTGGGCCTTGTCATTCCCATGCATAAGGGATGTATGACCTTAAAACGGCACGCTGGCCAACGGGGTTGACATTTCCGCTCGTTTAGAGGTGGTGTTAGAGGGTTTAGTGGCAGCGGTTTTATTATCCCCTAGTCGCCTTTTACGACACCAACAGGAAGGATGGGATGGTGTTATTTTAAAGCCGACCTACACCACACAGCGGAATGTAAGTTATTTTTAGATTATGCTTTGGAAACTTGAATCCTCAACATACAATAACCCCTACATATCAAAGCTCCGTTAGTGTGCTGTTAACAAAGGACATAATTGAATTACTCAGGTTTTGGCTACTGAACCCTACGCTCGCCTCAATTTGTTGGCCGCCAAAGGTTAACAAAGAAGCAAACACAATTAACTCCCATTGGCTGATTAACCAACCAGGGGCGAATTTACTCGGTTCATTCGATGAGCCCCCGGTAGTTAAGGGCCCTATTTATCGCTTTCAAAAGTCGTACTTGTCACCTATTTATCTTTATCTTGATATTGATAAGACTGTTGGCTTGTATTGTACAGATTGTATTGTATTGTATTGTATTGTATGGCATGTCTACAGACAGAAGTCAGTAGACATGCCATACCACCCAAAGGTTTCCTAAGAAATCAAAAATTTAGATAGATACATAAATAGACTCTTTATTGTACACCGACACGTGTTGCAAAATGACAACTTAAATAACACGCAAAGTGCAACAGTCGGTCTTATCGACAAAGCAATCTCTTCCAGACAACGTTTGGGTGTTTATCTAATTAAACGTTTATTTAAACGGGTCTCGACGCGTTTGTTGCGTGTCGGTTGGATTGCACCAACCATGATTACGAACTGACTGAAGAGGCGGGTAGTCCACATCGAGAATTGCGAGCGGTTTCATCAAATTTTAGGTGGTAAGGAGAAAATATGAACGTGTGAAATTGTCGTTTGTTCATACTGGCTATTTTGAACTTAGTTATCTTGCGTTTGACTTGGACTTAGTTTTGCGTTTTGGTTTTCCATATAAGGACATAACAAGTAGAGATAGAAGTTGCAATTTTACATTTTGGTTTTACTGCGTGAATTTTCTGCAAATCTGTCACTTTCTTTATGTAAATGAAAACTGTTATAGTCGGATTATTTATTCGAGTCAGGGATATGATATGATAGACATGAACTGTCAATAAAGTGTCATCTCCGTACAAATTTCGCTCTGTTTGACAGTTCTACATGACACATCCCTGACTCGAATAAAAAATCCGACTTTAGCATGTTTCAACATGTATGTCTGGACTGCATTTTCTTGGTGCATTATTTTCTCATCTGCCAAATTTTTTCTATAAAAAAACAAGATTTGGTGTATATCAATAGTCATTTAAGAGTCTCTTGTTCTCTTAAGTCTCTAGTCATTCTCTTGATAATGGGACGTACTCAAGTTTTAAAAACAAAATTAGTTAAACAGGGGCCAAAACACGTTTGCTAGATTCGAACATCAATGTGTTCGAGTCAGACTCTGTAATCGCTCTGCCTTTGTATTCTTTTCTGTATTGTGATTTTGACTGATTTCATTTTGTTTTTTGTACTTTATTTGGATGTGCTTTCTGATTGTACCTTTGACCTGTGAAAACAAAAGTTTTCTTTTTAACCTTTGTCATTTGCCAAAAATAAGTACAATAGAGTAATTAATTATTATTTTTAATTCTATAACTTAATAAATATCTTAAAATAAGTAAATAAATATCTTAAAAACATATGAAAAAATGCCACTCCCACAAACCCTAACAAAGCCGCCACCACACCCCAATATGGGAGTGTTGACTCGTCACCCGTTTGACGTTTGACCAGCAGCGTGGCGTTTTAAGGCCATACATCATAAGACAATTTGGAGAGGAAGAGTGCACCCTGCAATCTCACACCCACCGTGCTCACTGGACCGTGGACAGTCTTACAGAACGCTACATTTCCCAATGTACTTCTCTATTCCGCTAATGTACTTACGTGTGTCAACAGTAAGTGGTTCAATGATAGTTGAATGGTGTTGATCCCATCCTATTGTATCGTTTCCCTCCCAATTTTTCCAATCCATTCCTAAATTTTCAAAGGTGGACTACCGAGGGCGTGCTACGAGCAATATTTGTCATTATTGATTGATATTGTAGCGCTGATGTCTATGGATGACAGTATCCACTTACCATCTCGTGGATTGTATGCTAGTCTCCCGCCTTCTTTCTATAAAAAAATAAATGATACGATGACTTGTTACGATTTTACGGTACTACCGGTTGTATTATTACTGTAATTTATCTATATAAATAAAAATGTAAACGTTCATTTGTTCAAAATCTTAAATCTCCGAAAGTTCATCACCGATTACTTTGAAATTTTGACACAACGTTGCATTCGAATACGCGCGTATTTTTATATACCTATCACAGGGTAAAAACATGCTTTTTACCCAAAAACAGGGCAAGTGCCATCTGTTGGGCAGCTACAAGAACGCGTGGACGGGTACAGCTAGTTAGTTATAAAAACATTACAATTACAGTATGCAAAACTTAGAATTTAAAACTGACTCGAAAAGGGTAAACTATATAATTAATATCTATAGTAAAAATTGTCCAATATATATTTATTACAATTTGCATAAAACCAAAAACAATTACATAAATACATTTTTTTTATGGAAGAAGGCGGCAGACCAGTGTTCAGTCCATCTGATGGTAAGTGAATACCGTCACCCACAGACATTCACGATACATGGGATAGGACAGAATGGGATGGGAATGGGCTCTGGCATATTTCATTCACTATCGAAATACGTACGTACATTGACGGATAAGATAAAGTGAGAAACGCAATACATTTCAAAGTAAGTCTCCTTAGCTCCTGGCTGAGCGCCTTCTGCGCTCGGCCTAAACTATACTATACATCCGGTGACATTGGTGAAAGGTCATTGGGGCCACAAGAATATAGCCATACAGAAAAAAAAAAGTTCTTCCCACTTCAAAAAATTATTATACAATAATACGAATTCTTCTTACAATATCTGGTGGTCCTTAAACTAGGCAGGACCTGTATCTTAAGGACCACCAGATAAATGTACATTGTACAGCAAGATATAAAATGAAGTGGCACTTTCTTTTCAATTTTCTTTCTCCTCACTAAATCTTTTTCCACCAGCATCAGCGAATTTAAATAACCCACAACGGTGTGTCAGGTTGAAATGCAAAAATTCAAAGGAGAATTTATGTGGCACCTTAACTGTGGAACTATCCACTATCGACAGGAGGTAATAAATGTGACACTTTGCAGGATAACGGCCATCCGGACACGCCACTTATTACATGGGGTCCAACCATAATTTATGCTATGCTTTGACCTTATGGTACGAAGTTATGCTTTGACCATAATTTGACCCGGTGTATGTATAGGTGTGTGTAAGACGTATTCTCGAAGATTGAAGCCATGGATTCTGTTCATGATTCTGAATTAATTGACGTATAGTCTATTTTTCACCGAATCTGGTCATGTGTCGGCGGACTACAGAAAAGCACCACTCATCTTTTCCCATGAGTGTCGTAAACGGCTACTAAGTTATATAACAAAGCTGCTATCAAAACTATCAAATCTTTAAAAGACAGGACTCGCCAACCCAGTGTAACGTTCATGTGCATGAGGAGGCCTATATGCAGCAGTGAACGTTAAAAAGGCTGGTTCTGGTTACGTATTTTTGGAAATAATGTCCTTTTTTTCGGAATGGCTAAATTCTTGTGGCTCTAATGACCCTTTAAGAGTCACCGGACATGTATGGATTAGGGCGAGCGCAAAAGGCGCTCAGCGAGGAATAAAAGTGTATGAGGCGACGAGCCTAAGGCTTCCGCCACCAGTAGACCAGCGGATGGAACGGACCTCGGCTTAGGGCGTTGCTTTGAGAGGGTACCGCGACTATAAGTGTTGGCTGAAGGCCGGTGTGTGTTCACGATGTAGCGAGAGGGACGTCCTCGTTGGAATGAATGCCATTTTTATACCTTATAGTTAGCAAATATGTATAACATTTTTGACACAACACATCTCTACAATAAGCTGCCTAAAGTTAAAAGCAGCCAACATCAGTCCATAATGGCAAACGTTACCACGCCTCCGGATAAACTGCGCGCATCTTTTGAGATTCAGGAACTGATTTAAAGAAAGGGTTGGGAAAATAGGGACGAATAGGGTAGGATGGTATGGGAATGGTCTCTGCCGCATCTCACTCACTACCGAAACACGTACATACATCAGGATATAGGCTATAATGGGAAATACAGTACATTTCAAGGTAGTCTTCTTTGAGAGAGGGGTAACGTGGCCAGTCGAGTGCGCCCGGTGAATCCTTATAGTTCTTTTGATATAATTAGTATTGTACAAACGAGCGTTGAGCGCCCGACGCTCGAGCGCTGAGTAGGCGTTAAGTAAGAATCTAGTGAATGCACATTTTTAATGTTTGACGGTCTTAAACCCTTGTAGTTAAAAGCTCGAATCTAAAACGATTAGGATTACGTTTCAATAGCATAAATAGCACGCGAGCGCTAGAGCGCTCGTTTTAACAACACTAAGTATAATACAAATAAATTCTTAGATTGTTTCCTCTGACAAATACCAGGCGACAATTAAATCAAAACGGGAGCGAAGCCATCAGCATATGCTAGTACGCGAGTAAATTCTCACTGAAATGTGAGAGGAGAATTATCGGGATGTTTGTCTTACAAAAGATAGTAGATGAGTGCCATTTGAAATAATGTTGGGACACGCAGTGTCCAGTGTTATCGCGTTAATGCTGACATTATGTGGTGTATAGAAAGGACGAAAGGCTTTCAGTAAATTACCGTAAATTGCGTGATAATCTTTCTTTTAAGGACACATCTCGTAAGGTTCACAACGTTGGACAAACTAATTTTTCTGGGGTTTGAGCTTGTTATTTTGATTATTTTCTTAATGGAATTTTATTTAAGATTTTGAACAAACGAACGTTTACATTTTTAGTTATATAGATTATAAGAGGTTTAGAATCCACCACGATGTTACGGAGTTGTGGAATAAAAGATTTATTTAAAACTAGCTGTGCCTGCGACTTGCGCGTGGAATTTTAGTTTTTAAATTCTAAATTAGGATATATTTTCTTCCCGTCCGCCGATTTTGATGAAACAAAGCCTATTCGAAGCGTCAAGGTAAACTTAATTAACCCGTGGAAACGCAATGAAAATCCGTTCAGTAGTTTTTGGAGATTAGTGTGTTCGAACAGGCAAACAGACAGACAAAATTTCAGAATTGTCTTTTTGTATTCTGATACTCTTATAAATATACTGGCACAGACGTTATAATATACGACAAAAAGCATTTAAATAAAAACCTAGTAAAAAATACTCTGCAGCGTAATTGGGAATAAATGAAAAGAAAGAATCAGTTCATTACTTTAAACTTTACCCGGTAAAATTAAAGATTTATAGAGCCGCGAACAAAGATATTTCAGAACTCTCCTCCTTAATTTTTCCGGATAAACCCCGTTTACCAACTTTCAAGAAAATGCATTCTATTGCCAACAAAAGAAGAGGCAAAGCCATGCGATAAAAATGTAAAAAAATGGTAATTTGATGTATATTTTGTTTTACATATTTATGAATAAAAAACCACAGCAATAGGAATGTGACCTTATTATACATGTAAATTAAGCTTGTAGCCAAAAACATACAATGCAAAATAGGTAATTTATTATAGGCAATGAATGAGCTTACTTATACAATGAACTATCGTGTAAGACTGACGTAGGTGTATGTATATATGAGTATGTATGCATGTATAGATGGATGTGTGTGTGTGTGTTTAGTTAATATCAAGCTAGAAACGAAGTGTTGGATAAAGCAAAAACATCGATTATTCTCGCACAGTAAGTGTGTACGTGTTACGTGTGCATATTTCCATCCCATCCCAGATGCTAAAAAAGATGCTAACATATGTTTTATTAAAAAAAATGAAAATTATCGCTATTAAAATAAAATATTTCCTACCCAAGCTACCCACCTAAAGGAGATACCTACACGTACTTTAAAAATAAGTCTAACAAAGGAAGTCTAACAAATAAGAACAATTTCCCTCACTTTACAATCTCAGAGTAGAAATTCCCGCACGAAACCAACGGAGTGCATTCTTAACGCACAACCTAAGTAAGTGCATCGGGAAGAATGGCCTTTTTCTGCAAATGCAATTGTGTTCATTCCGTCTTCTGAACACTTCGTACTGTAGGTGGGAGAGAATAAATTCTTAGAAGAGTTCATTCTGTCTAATGATTAGATAGTTTAATGGACTTTCCTGATTTAATGGCTAATTAAATTAAAACGAGTCCAGGTATTTTTAATTATTATTTCTGATTCTTTTAATTAATTATTTCTTGTTAATTACTTGTTAATTAATTAATTAATAATTATTTCTGAACATTAAGGAAGAATGATAAGATATGGGAAGATCATAGTATGTGATCATTAATAATTATTCTTGATTTACCTAACAACAACGAATCTACCTTTGCAGATTAAATAATGGATTGGGAGAAAGGGTTGGGAAATTGTGGACGGATACGATGGGATGGGAATGGGCTCTGACATATCTCACTCACTATCGAAACACGTACCTACGTTTATTAATATTATGGATATTATGACCCAAGTCCCCTTATGATTGCAAGGGCAAAATTGTGCCCTTATAGGCCTTATAGGCTGATGTCGATCCAAAATTTGACTCTTCTATAAGATACCAAAATACGAAAGGATTAAGAAAGATGAAATAAAACGAAACATATATCTAAAAATAATTATTTACAACGATTAGTCAACAACTCTCCCGCATACAAACATAATATACTTGTACATATTTACAGACAAGACAATAAATCATAGTATGTCATCTTTTACAGCGGCATATCCGTTTCAAAGCGCGCTTCAGGCCAGCGAAGTAATGTATCACCTGTTCCTGAAATATGAAAATAATACATTTGGTACATTTGGCCACGAAAATGGTATGCCAGTTTACGCTATTGAAAATAACGCTAGGAATACACAATTATGACGTTGCAGTTAACTGCGAACTAATCAAAAGACAGGATAAAGTTGTTACTTTGTTTTGTTACCTTTGTTATCAAAGCATCAGTTCATTATTTTCTACAATACATAATCTATCATTTCACTGAAACCCATGACAACTTATTAAGATTGGAAAAGAAAAATAATTTTATTTCCTTTTTTTAAATGTTCATATCTTTTATTTATATACAGGACTAATTAAACTAGTACAATAAAACCAAATTATAACTAAAATTATTTATAACTAAACTATTGAAAACTAAATTATTGAAAACTCAATTATTGAAAACTAAAGTATTAAAGACTGTCTTTTCCATTCTTTATTATACAATGTGTTCCATATTCTAGTTCGTGATTTAAAAAGGAAAAGGACAGTTACATTTGTCAAATTCTCCATTCTCATACATGATGCATTGATCCTTCCATCAAAGGATCTACCAACAAAGTAATAAATTTCAATTGATTGTACGCTATTATACAGTGAAGTATAATATAATATATAAAAAGTATAATACCTACCTGCACTCTCTTTACAGTAAATTTGTTAAAACTAACTTTTTTTTTCTGAACTTGTTATATTCCCAAAAAAAAATAGTTTTCTTAAATGAAGTGTCTGACTTTGTTACTCTGTACTATTTCAGTACACGCCACATTCTGCATTCATAAACAGCCGCTAATCGAACCACTGGATACCAACATGTATGTAAATCGGTGCGAGTGTACGTACGCGACGCGAGTGAATGTATGTGTGTAAAATTGCTGTATTTTAAAAAGTCGGGAGAATAAAAGTTGTTGGTTTTCACGAAAGAAATTCTGTAGTAAGAGGGTGTATATGTTTTTTATTTAATCCTGTATACCATACCATCAGTCTATGTCTCTCTACTGCTGGATATAGGTATCTCCCAAAGCTCACCCATCACATTCTTTCCTATGGTGAGGAATTCCTATTTCCTTTCCTTCATGAATAACATGAATATTTTCTTTTATGGTGAGGATGCAAGCCCACGGTCAACTGGTCGAGTTACCTCATACTTACAGAGAGTGACGTCAAAGGAGACCTCCCATCCTGTCCTATGGGGATAAGATGAGACTTTGACCAGTTGCGCAAGACTAAATTATACTTTATACTCTCTATTAAATAGGATAGGATTTATCTATCCTATCCTATTCCATTAAATGAAGAGTATAATGAAATAAAAGAAACTCATTATTCCATTATACGTCACAACTCCCAATTCCCCTTCATCCCCCAAGGAGGATGGAAAGGTATAATATGACAAGGAAAACTCCTGGTCTCGCTATACTTCCTATTCCCCATCTTCCCAACCCTTTGTCTAAATACATACTTAAATCTCCAAAGGCAGGGAGCGCGTCCGGGGGCGTACAACGTTTGTCATTGGACAGATATTAGATTTTGCGTTGTCGGCAGCGCATCCACATACCCCCTGGTGTTGCAGGTGTCCATGGTAGCCACTCAACATCACGTGGATCGCTTGCTCGTCCGACTACGTTCCGACTAAATAAATAAATACGACATGTTGACCACTCATCGGTTTCATGTCCTAGAAAAGATAAGAGACAGATTGTAATAAGTATGTATGTGAGTTACCTGCATAAGATTGAAGCACATGGCGACGAGCGCCATCCCCAGCATGAGGTACAGTGAACACGCGATGAATGAGGTCTCGATACGTGGAGTATACACGCGCTCGCCCGGCACGAAGTCACCGAAACCGATGCTACGACATTTAGAACACTTCAACAATTGCCGTTACTATCATGACTGTAAAGCTAAATGTGAATTGTAAAAGCTGATTGTAAATAAATATGACACATGGTTCTAAACCACCTCGTTTCACCCTCGGTGAGCCAAAATGAGGGAGAGTCGGTATAGCCCCCGACGCGTCTCAGTCGTTCGAGTTCGGTCGCGCTAAAGATTAATTAATTATTATGTACAGGTCGCGGCTTTAGCGAGGGGGGGGGGGGGGCGTGCACGCTGCATAGTGAGTGAGATGTTCTAGACCTCATTGCCATCCAATCCCTCCCCATTTTCCCAACCCTTTCTACATATCCATTCCTATATCTCCAAAGGTACGTAGCGCATTCGAGGGCGTTCCAACGTTTGTCATTTTAGACTAATGTTGGCATGTATCGCGGATGTCTATGGGCGACAGTATCACACTTACCATCAGGTGGACTGTAAGCTCGCCTGCCGCCTTCGTACATAAAAAAAACAGCTTTCGCTGATGCTCCCATATCAATACACTTGCGCTGTCATCTTTCTGTCTAAACAGTTTTTGAATTTATTCACTCCTCAAATATAGACGCTTAGATATATATTTTTATCTTTCTTCTAAGCAATAGTAAGTACGTGTCATCGAAATAACACAAATCTGAAGCACGTCAACTAATTTAAAATACACAAAACCTTTGTAGCGAAAATTAATTTTATTTTTTAAGAAAATATAAATGTTAAATTTTATTGTTCTATCTAAAACGTTCGTAGCGCTCATTACTTAGTACAGGGTAATGACCCTGTTTTCAGATTTTGCTTTATTTTAGTGACACGTTGCATATTAAAAAGGAATATACTAAAGAACTTAGGGCTTTTCTCACCATCTCCTGATACATTATCAAAAGGTATCTGATACATTATCAGTAAGTCATTATCAGCTAGATTTAATTGACATATAATTGACAGATAAATAATTTATCTATCAGATTGTTAACAGTTTCTTTACCAGGATGAAGTAACTGTTAAGATTGTTAACAGTTACTTGATCGGGATTGTGATGAAATATCATTAGGTGGTGAGACAGGCCCTTACTCACCTGCTCAATGATATGAAGCAGAAATAGGCACCATCCAGATGATCCCATTTCTCCCACATGCCGAACAACATTGAGCCAAATATTATATAGCTGGAACAAATATATTCAAGTAAAATGTATTTATCTATAATTTACGTGCGTACATACAAATATATATGTCACTATAATGTCGTAATCATTGACTTATATATTACTGGCGTATATATCAGCGCACAAAAATGTCGCCACGAAAACGGTCCTAAAAAACAGGTGCCAGGCAACGTCGTGGAATGCGGGTAAGAGATGGCGCTAGTTTTTTCTAGTATGGCGGACGTTTCAGGCATTTGTTCGTATGACCGTATCCTCACTTTTAAATCCATGGTTGTAATACAGTGTTTCCATATGTATTCTTTGGTAAGCCTAATTTAAATAAATATGTGCCTCAAGAAGTCTTCCCATTAAGCTACGATATGGGATTCTTCAAGAAAGCTGTGAATAGGATTTTGCAAGGTCGGCGGCGCGCCCGCATACCCCCTGGTGTTGCAGGTGTCCATGGGTGGCGGTAACACTTACCATCACGTGGGACCGCTTGCTCGTCTGCCGTCTTGTCTGTAAAAAAAAATATAAGTACATACCTAACCATAATAGAAACACAGACGCTAATAGGCACTGTAACAGCTTGAGCATCGAACGTGACGTAGCTGAAGTCACTCGTGTCCGGACTGTCGTCCCTGAAGAAGGGCTCCGAGCATCCTCTACGACCGGGGATCTCCTTGTAACGGTTGAATTGCTGTGGCATAGACTGACTGCGGCAGTCTGGTCTTCTGTTGAAAATACTACTTTTGGGAAAATATCAAAAATTTCTAGTGGCGTTGACACATGTGGCAGTTTATCGCTTGTGGACAAAACAATACAAACTTCTTCACGAGCTTGTCTCTTCGCCAATAGAAATTTTCTCGAGAGATAAATTTTCATAGAAATGATACACAAAAAACGGCTTTGTATAAAAAAAAATCTCGGTAACTTTTTAAACTTTCCCGTTTTGTTCACATTTTATACGGTAAATGGGGTAAATTCTACATTTACGTTACTGTCGTCGACGTGGAATCCAGTGATTAACAAATTTAACAATTTACCGTCGAATACGTCCGCGGATATTGTTAGAGTAGTGTGTCGCAGCCGTTCCCAATGTGAAGATCAAAAGTGGGTAGTTGATAAAACTGGTTGCAGTTCCCATCCTGAACTACCCGCCTCTTCAGCCAACTCGTGACCACGGCTGGTGTAACCCTTGACGAAATCCAGCGTTTACACCCGATTTACAATATAAAATCTCTGTAATTAATGTTTTTTTTTATAGAAAGTGGCAGCAAATCTAAAAGTGGGTTAGGTATAGGTTCTCTGGTGACAAGAAAGATGTAGGGGACCCTCGACCTTGTGCTGACATTCTTAGTACATAATTAAACATTGTTTCAGTAGCTAAAATGTTATGAGGGGGAGAGTGCCGCTGCCATCCAACAGCCGCTGGACGCACTCGACTGGCCACGTTACCCCTCTCTCACAGAAGACTATCTTGAAATGTACTGCATTTCACTCTTTATCGTATTTCCCCAATGTACGTACGTGTTTCGGTAGTAAGTGAAATATGCTAGAGCCCATTTCCATCCTACCCCTCCCCATTTTCCCAACCCTTCCTCTAAATCCATTCCTATATCTCCAAAGGTAGACAGCGCATCCGGGGGCGTGCCAACGTTTGTAATTTTGGACTAATGTTGGCATGTATCACGGATGTCTATGGACTACAATATTCACTTACCATCAGGTGGACTCGTCTGCCGCCTTCGCCCATAAAAAAATAATTGCTTGTTTTGTTGATCATGATATCCTAGCCATTTAGTATCTTTTTGGGCCAATTATTGAGCTGACGTCATAGATTGACTTACCTTAGATATCGTTGCGGGGTTACTCTATAATCTGGGGTGACGTCAGACTCCGTGTAAGGAGATCTCCATTCGACTGGTCGCTCTATGCTTTCGGGATCACTTATTTCAGCCTCAAAATAAATACATAGACGTTTATCAGATTTGTCTTGTTACTTAATTACTAAACAGGTAATCTATACTAATATAATAAAGAGGTAAAATTGTGTGTTTGTATGTTGGGGGTAATCTCTGGAACTACTGAACCGATTTCAAAAATTCTTTCACAAATAGGATTCTACATTGTCCGTGTCTAATATAGGCTATATTTTATTTTGAAATTTTGAAAAAAAGAAAACTTATAAACCGAAGCGAAGGGAGGGCGGGTCGCTAGTAAGTAATAAATAGTAGGTAATAATCAATGTGTACTTATTTTATTTTACTCGAAGCTACGGCGGGGTTTAACTAATTAAAATTTAGAGTTTGATAAATTAAAGTTGAGACTAGATGAGCATGAGAAATTAAAAAAAAAATGGTGATAACTAAAAATATTTTGATACTTGAATTAACCAACCTAAAATGGATTCAAGACTGAGCTGACATAGTTTAAATCTGGAGATATTATTATCGTTAAATATATCAAGATCTGCAGTATCCATAGAGAGTATATAGTAAATATGTGAGAGTTGACTAAAAGACGAATATTTACTTACTAAAAGACGGGTTCTTCAAGAAAGCTGTGAATAGGGTTTTGCTATGTCTGCAATACCTGGTGTTGCAGGTGTCCATGGGCGGTGGTAACACTTATCATCACGTGGTACCGCTTGCTCGTCCGCCTACTTCACGACAAAAAAAATCATGATTACATATAATAGGTACATTTGATCTGTACCGCTTTTAAAACATCATTTGTTTGAAATTCGAATTGCGAAAGCCATTAAATCAAAGCGAAAAAAATAAAAATGTTGCATTTCGCGTTCTTTCCTTTGCAACAATGGAATTCGAACGAGAACATGTTCATTGATTGATGTTATACGATTTTAAAGTTTAAATGAAAGCGAGTGTAAAGATAGATTAGTATCAGCTTATGGTTTTCTCAATTTAAACAAGGAAAATTTTCCTCGAAAGATTCTTCTGTGCGGGCGGCCATTTAGCGGCAATTTATAACCGAAACCATATCCTAAATAATTTCATATCAGTATTTGTAACCGAAACCAGTAAAAGAGTATACAATATATTCGTATCAGGATTATATCCCTGACTACCCTACGATTTACCGGGAACCCGATACTCGTGGAATGAACTACCAGCTGAGATTCTTCCGAAACGCTACAACATGGAGCTCTTCAAGAGAGCTGTGAACAGGATTGTGATCGGTCGGCGGCGCGCGCGCAGCACCCTGGTGTTGCAAGTGTCCACGGTCGGCGGTGACCGCTTACCATACTGTGACCCATCAGCACGTCTGCCATTACTTCTATGAAAATAAAAACATACCTGAGTCCTTAACCTGGCCACTCGTCTTCTATTAAACCCTGGACACCCTCTACAAAGACACACCAGCGCGTACAAACACTTAAACCATTGCGCCAGAAGCGTACCTGCAAAACCATGAATATTACTTCAAGACAGGGCCCCCGAGCTACAGGGACCCTGACGTATGTAAGCTAAAATAAACAGAGTCCTCCAACAAATTTTGATACAGGACCCATTTAAGATTAGCTACGTCACTGCTTCAAGACCAACAGTAGCTCACTAATATACCATGGGCGTATGTCTCCACTGCTAGATATGCAACCAGCTCTTTCAATATTGGCGAGTCCACTCTTTTAAAGTTGTTATAAATTCTAAATACTTGTAGTGGCCGATTTGCTATTCCTTACTCGTCTTTTAAGACACCAGCGAGAAGAAATTGGTGGTCTATTGCCACACGGCCCACAACCTAATGGTATAACTCAACTTATACTAGTTTATATATACACATATATACTTCATAAGCAGAGGTCGGAATTAGGTAGTGTGATTTATGTACTTGCAACGAAATGTTGATATTAACGTGGACATTTCGATAATCCCGGATGGAAATAATCCCGGGAACCGTAATTTATCGTCAATAGTATATTTATTTACTATCTTAAGGTACCGTGGTGGTTTTTAGAGTTGTATCCATATCTCAGAGATAAGATAAGATTAAAAAAAATTATTCAATAGTAGTTAATATATTAATGAATTACACACATTAACATTTAGTTTCAGTTTTTATATTTACAAACATTAACCTACAATTCTGTCTAATCTATCCCGGGATTTGAGGAATATCCATATTATTCTTTTGCTCTATGATATCATTGCAAGTACATAAATCACACTGCCTAATTCCGACCTCTGTTCATAAGTAAATAATATTCTCTTCAAAAATCGATTTTACATTAATACTAAAGAAGTTTTATGAGTTGCTCGAAGTTTTAATTGGTTAATTAAAATCGTGATTAGAAAATACTGTCTGGAAAATTTAAATTATTTTATGAGTGACAAACGTGACAACTTTCAGCCGTCTCCCGATAATTAGTTTTCTGTGGAGTCTAGACTTAACTCAGACGACTTTAAAATCACACCACATACTACAAGACAGTAGTCGGCTTCTACTTTTCTAATCGGTCTTAACATTCGTAACTAGTTTCTTGTGGAGGTGTTATGGAGATCCGTAACCGTAACCGAAACTATCGGATATCCGAAAGAAAAGATTACTCGAAGCCGAAATTAAAGGCTTCGAATGTTATTACAAGTAGTTTTGTTCTTATGATATCAGTAAATGTGATTGTTAATATAATTCCTTGGAAGTAAAGTTGCAATTATCCCCTAGTTTCCTTTGCTTTCGGTTATATGATTGCATTTCTTTAAAAGGTTCATTTAAAAGTCACGGATATGTGACTGAATCCGTATCCGAAACCAATTTAATCAATTAAGGGCCCTTTTCACCACCTCCTGATACTTTATCAGAAGGCATCAGAGTCAGTTATACTTAATCAGAAAGTAAGTATCAACTAAATTTAATTGGGAGATAATTTATTTATCAGATTGTTAACACTTAATCAAGAGTAGTGAGGAAGTGAGTAGTGAGTAGGTAGTGAGGAAGGCATTAAGAGTTTAATCTAACATTTTTTTTAAAGAAAGAACTGCAAACGAGCGTACAATCCACGCGGTGGTAAGTGGATACTTTCGCCCACGAACATCCGTGGTGCACGCCTAAATACCTTATTATTTTTATTTATTCAAATGGTAAAATTTATGTATTTTTAAACATAATAGAAGATGCGTGCATTCTATAAAACGATTTCTCTAAGAATTCCACAGCATACCTGCTTAGAACCCGCTCATTTGAGAAGAAAACATCTACGTCATTTCGTTTCATGTATATTTCATTTCATTATCTATATAAATAAAAATGTAAACGTTCGTTTGTTCAAAATCTTAAATCTCCGAAAGTTCTTCACAGATTGCTTTGAAATTTTGACACAACGTTGCATTCGAATACGCACGTGTTTTTATATGCCTATCATAGGGTAAAAACATGCTTTTTACCCAAAAACAGATAAAAACAGGGTAAGCGCTATCTGTTGGACGGCCACAGCAACGCGTGGCCGGGCACAGCTAGAATATAATCATTATATATGCAAAGGAAGTCTTACCAAGATTGCTGAGGTACAGCAGGAATAAGGGCATTCCGAGCAGCGCGTACAGTATGGTCATGACCTTGCCCCAGCCCGTGCGCGGCGACAGATGACCGTATCCTGGAAACACGGATCAAATTATAAGATAGATAATATTGTATTTATTTTATTTTCATATATTCGGGGAGCTTATAACTATAGTACAGTCAACATCAATAGAAATTCAGTATCAAATGAAAGGTTTTAATGTGTACATATCAAAAATATACAATTTATATTACATGTAAAAGTGACATTTCCTCGTGAAAGTTCTAAAATGGGGCGAATCGTGGATGAAAAAAATTACATAGTTGTAGACCCCAAAATAGTTTAAGAACGATAATTTTAAGTACTAAAACCCGACGACGCAAAAGTTTTAAATAATAGGTTATTTAGAAGGAAGCGTTTTAAATATGTCATTTTATCAAACGGGTGCAATCTTAATAGGATTTATAACTGACGTGCGAACCTAACTTATTTAAAACTAGCGACCCGCCCTCGCTTCGCTTAGGTTTATAAGTTTTTCTTTTCAAAATTTAAAAATAAAATATAGCCTATATTAGACACGGATAATGTAGCTTCCTATGTATGAAAGAATTTTTGAAAAAAGGTTCACTAGTTCCAGAGATTACCCCCAACATACAAACAAACACACAATTTTACCTCTTTATTATATTAGTTGACTTGAAATTGACTTGCGTAATCGGGCTTTTGTATTAAAACTTATTTTTTTCTAAATTGAGTGCTATTGGTTTTATACGTACTGACGCCATTTATATAGCCAACTACTTCACCTCCATTGACCAAACACAAAATAGATAATATTTCCAAAAGTAATGAACCGATGTTACAAAAATGTTGTCTTCAATTTAGCTAGAACTTCGCTTTGCTTTGGTTAAAATCAAATGCGTGAGGGTGGCCTCACGCATTTGATTTTAACCAAAGATTGTCTGTCAGAGAATACCACTAGGTATTAAGTCCGCCCTCTAGACAATTTTTGTGCGGTAAAGTTTAAATAAATAAAAACCTTCCGGGTGTCAAATACCAGTAAAAAATGCCAAAAATATCAACCAGATTAACAATAAACAAACAGAGAGTAGTAGAATTAGAACAAACCTATTGTAGTGATGACTGTGAGGGAGTAAAGAAAAGCGGATGAGAAACTCCACTGCCTTGATGATCGGCCGCCATCCCATCCCTTCCGCACCGCTACAACAATCTTCTTCTGGTACTGGTGCATCTCTATACCTATCCTGCGAAAGACGTTGTATAATCAATCAAGAATGAGACGGTAAGAATTATCTTATAATTGAGTTCGTCAAATGCCAAGCGCATAGCTGTGTTCCAATGTGAAAATTTGACTACTATCGAAGATGTTTAAAAACATGATGCTAATTTATCTATATAAATAAAAATTAAATGCTGTTCACTTGAGAACGGCTGCCCCTATTTGACTATTTTTTTTTTAAATATTCGCAATAGTGTGAATAAGGTTCTCAGGGAGAGAAAAATTGGAAAAGTTGCGCGGAAAATTGGAAAATTCGGGAAAAACTGAAAGTGCTTTTTTCTATGGAATTTTTGTATGAACTTATTGAAATTATTGTGTTATTGAAATTTGGACAGGACCAACGTCTGTCGCCTCATTTTTAGAAATTAGTTTTTAATTTTAAAATTATTTTAGAAAAATAAGACTCACTTCTCTCTAAGTGCAGTGTCGTTAAACCTGTTGAGCACCAGTGTGACGTTCTGCCAGAGGTACTGCACGGTGTTGTCCCTCTCAAGGGACATCAGATTCACGCGCTCCATTTCTCCGGTGCCTTCTATCGCTTGGAACATGAACGCACCTGGAATAAATTATTAATTTTGGAAAATTTATTTACTTAGACATATAAACAGCATTGCGCATACACAGACATATTAAATTTAAGTATTACACTATGTATAACACGTATTGGTACAGCATTAACAAAGTAACAGTGCTGGGTTATACAAACCTATTATACAAAGAAAATAAGATTGCAACAAAATGTTTATGTGTCCCCTGTGTCCCCCACAGTGTTGACACCGTGCACGCAGAACGCGCACGGTGTTTTACGCTGTCAGCAATTTGCGGCATAGCGTCACTGTCCACACTGTACCCGCCAGTCGTCTCCCGCACGCTAATTATATGTGTGCTTTTAATTACTTCGCGTGATCAGTTAATATAACAGTATGGAGGACGATTGCAGTTTATGTATCCAACCTTCTAATACATCATACATCTTGTAGTTGCAGTTGCAAATTTTTGACCAACGACATATTAGTTTGTACGGTTAGAATAATCAAACTTTTTGGACGATTTTTTGAAAAGTTTGGACCGTCATAATTTGGAAACTACGCATCCAATTTGGCTGATCTTCGAACTTTACCAAAATATATACCAAAAATATTTTTCTGTCAAATAACAACTACAATTTTCTGTCAATTTCACTTCAGTCCGTTAGGATATGCACGCTGCAGTTTAGCTACAAATTTCTTAATATCCCATATCTTCTTAGAAGTTTGTTTAGCATTAGAAAGCTTACATCATATGCATTAACAATTTTCATAATGATTCCCGAGGGAATTTTATAATACGTCTAAATGAAAGCCTATGTGCTTATCCTTGGCCCAATATTCCCACATGCAAAATTCCATTACGATCCATTACTTTACAAGACATGGTTGAATAACAAACTTTCAGAT
Organism: Sesia bembeciformis; assembly: GCA_943735995.1. NCBI lineage: Eukaryota > Metazoa > Arthropoda > Insecta > Lepidoptera > Sesiidae > Sesia > Sesia bembeciformis. Next base: position 12,928,181 of record OX031045.1, on the reverse strand, counting down.
TTATTTACGGTGTGTCAGAAATCAGGCCCCACGCACTACGGGTACAGTTGTACCGGGCCCTGGACTTCAGAGAGCCCTACGTAATACGATACATGTAATATCTTTATAATCAGTCTGTAAAAATCACATTTATTACAAGACTGTTTTGTTTTTTTTTATTTTTTTATGTACGAAGGCGGCAGACGAGCATACAGTCCACCTGATGGTAAGTGGATACTGTCGCCCATAGACATCCGAGATACATGCCAACATTAGTCCAAAATGAGAAACGTTGGCATGGCTCCGGATGCGCTGCCTACCTTTGGAGATATAGGAATGGATTTGGAGAAAGGGTTGAGAAAATGGGTAGGGATAGGATGGGATTGTAATGGGCTCTGGCACATCTCACTCACTACCGAAACACGTACGTACATTGGGGAAATACGATAAAAGGGGAAATGCAGTACATTTCAAGGTAGTCTTCTGTGTATGTAAGTATGTACGTACTTAAGTTAAGTACGTACTTAATTACTAATACCTCAATGTCTCTCCACTGTTAAATATAGGCCTCTCCAAGGATCGCCACTGCACACTATGTTCAGTTCTTCTCGTCCACCACCACAAGCGAGATCACCGAAAAAAGTATCTTTAAGTCAATGATCCACCTGGCAGGAAGGCGTCCTGCATTGTGCATCAGATCATAATATTTTCTTATTTCAAATTATATATATTATGTTTGAACCTCTGACAGGTTCAAAGTTTTGACAAACTTTAATAAGTTTATATTAAAAGAGACGCCGATGCCAAAGACCGGCTTCATTTAATTAGTTATCCCCTCTAAAAGTTTTAACAAGGTATCTATTTTGGAGTAAATTGATTGATGACTTATTGAGCGCGATTAACTTCCTAAGTTGAATTTCAAAGACATTTTCTATTAATATAAATATATATTTTTTCAATTTTTGTGTCCAAATAAAATTTCAGACGTTTCTGAATATCGTGCGCATTTCATTTTTATATATGTATGTTTCCTTAAATTTCCAAACGTTGAAGTTTCGTCAGACATTTATATACCAAAGGAGACTTAAACAGGTAATTTTTGCTCTATTTACCCACGGCGGTAAGGAGGTGGTATATGCGTTTGGAATAAGATAATGTGTGTTTGTATGTTTGTGTACTCCTTTGTTACAGCCTTTCTAAAACGGTTAGATTGATTTACATGCAGTATTTGAAAACTCTGTTCCTTATTTATTTAAACCCAACAACATATATTAAAGCATTATAAATTGTAACTGCCAGAATGCACTACCGTTTGTCGGCAGTTCCCTTGGGTGTCGTAAAAGCTTTGAGAAACTACACCACCTGAAAGAGTGGACTTGATTGACCAGATTGGCGCTTTGAGGCCATATATCCTTTATACACAAGACAATGTGCAGAGGAGGCCCACGTCTTACAGTGGATACTGAAAGGGCTGATTGCATTGCATTGATTGCATTTTTGAAAACGTTTAATAAATTAATGTACTCAGATAATTAATGATCGAGTGTAAAAAGTGATCATTCATTAGGCACCGCGATGGTAGCTGTTGTATTTGATTATTATAGACAGTCTATACTAAAGATGTTAAATTAAATACATTGCCCAACATGTTCCACCTATATAGACATCCAAAAGATTTTCATGAAACTTAAAAAAAATTATGTCGTCGAACTTATGCATACCCATACTATACCCATATCGTGGGAAAATATGCACAATAAGACATAATTATGTTGCATTGCCTTTCGTGCAGCCAGGAGGTTTTCATGTGATGTCACTTAATTAGTATCATCAGCAAACTGATATACAGAGCCTTGCCTAATTATGTTAGACATATCATTAACCTAAATTAAGTATTCTGTAGGACCAATAATGTACTCTTGTGCTGTTCATTGACTTATTGATACGAATTCGCTGAAACCATTTGAGATTATACACATGCCATAGCAATTTTTGTAGAAAAATCTCATGTTATACACTCTTTCTGTCCGCTTATCTCAGATTTCTGCGGTGACTTTTTTTATAGAAAGAAGGCAGCAGCCGAGCATACAGTCCACCTAATAGTAAGTATTATAGCCCATAGACATCCGCGACACTGCCAACATTAGTCCAAAATGACGACAAACGGTCGCACGCCTCCGGATGAGCTGCCTACCTTTGGAGATTAGGAATAGATTTGGTGAAAGATTTGAAAATGGGGAGGTATAGGGTGGGATGTAAATGAGCTCTGGCATATCTCTCATTCACTACCGAAACATGAATGTACATTGGGGAAATAGTATAAAACGGGAAATGCAGTACATTTCAGGGCAATATTCTGTGAGAGAGGGGTAACGTGGCTAGTCGAGCGCGCTCTGCGGCTGTTGGATTGCAGCGTGCAATCTCCCCCTCAAATTGTTCGTAAAATAAAACAAATAAATCAGTTAGTATATATATATGTAGTAAATATGCAATTTTACTTGATTTTTTTGTATTTTAGTTTATTTCAGCATTTGTGTTCATCAATACACATAAAATTAGATGCAGTTCAGTTTTTTTGCTATTTATATCATTAATTACAATTTTAGTTTTATTGATAACATTAGTAAAAGGGATACTAATATCGATTAATTAACAATAAGAGAATTAAGATTTATATTCAGGTCATTAGACATGATGAAAACCTACCACCAAATTCCACTTGGATGAACCCCTTCAATTTAAACGGCCTGAGACGACATTCTTTGTCATTCCTCCACATTGAAGCACAATGTACCTCTAGCTCAATCGTTAATCATATCGACATTAAAGAGTAATGACGTGCGACATTGACCTACTTTGTTATACATTGACGACATTGTTATGTCGAGACTAATGAAAAGCTATTCTTTGCATTTATAATTTTACTAAGTTGCGGTACTTTTTTCAAAACAAATACGTTCAGTAATTTCGTATGTATATTTACATCTCGGTTAAATCGTTATTGCAGCGAATGTTAGTAATTAATCAGTTTTCACGAAAGAAAATTAGTGCCAAGAAGGCGCAGGTATTTTGTGTCATTACATAACTGTGGCAATATATAGCTGTGGCAATCCCATTCTGTTATATCCATATTTTGCCAATCCTTTCTCTAAATCCATGCCTTCATCTCCAAAGACAGCCAGCACCTTGTCATTCTGGACTGAAGTTGGCTTATATCCTGGATTTTCATGAGCGACAGTATCCATTTACCACCAGGTGGATTGAATGCTGGACTGCCGTCTTTCTACTATAAAATAATATGTGCAGAGTATTTCTGATTTTATCTATTAATTATACTTAATTATTGATTAACTATTAATTTGTATCATTTTAAATTGTTTAGTATACACTGTTACATTTAATCTGCTTATTATAATTATTTAACTGTGGATATTTTTTGTATAACTGTCTCTATGTTTTTTTTGTATAACACATTAGTTGTAAAATGATCTGTTCGTTGTCTAAATATAACGATAAAAAAAAAATCACAAAAACATTCAAATGATGTGTTCCTTAGAAGATGATTAATTATTTCTGAAAAATGTCGTCAGAGGTTGTCTGAGCTCCCGATGTACAGTTTCTTGAAAACATCACGTAGTACCCAAATTGGTTTTCGTGGCTTATTTACATAATGAAGGTTGTTTATAATTAACTTTGTATCAGTAATTAACTTTGTCAATGATAAATTGTTTCCACTTTTGTCATGTTCCGTAATTAAGTGAACATAAATCAAACAAGATAAAAGCGATGGTTGTGATCATGCTTTCTGGACAAGTGTAAACAGATTAATTTGAATTTAACTACATTTTCAACTTTTACATTTTACTATCCTATTACACGACACAAGCCTGTTTTCTTTTTGTTTAAAAGGCGAACTCAACTCATACTCTATCAGCTAACCTTTGGATTACACAAAGAGATACACGGGGAGGTGAGATGAGAAGTATAAATATATAACTTAAACGACAACAGTCAGAAAATGTACGAAATCTACGAGGTATACCTACTATTCAACCCATGATTTACATCACGCCCGCGCGCCAGCCCGCTACGGATTAGTGGATCTTATGTCTGGTGAAGCTGTGGATTATCATAGCCGCTAGGCGCACTCGACTGGCCACGTTACCCCTCTCTCATAGAAGACTACCTTGAAATGTATTGCACTTTCCACTTTATCCCATTTTGCCAATATACGTACGTGTTTCAGTAGTGATATGCCAGAGCTCATTTCCATTCCACTCTATCCTATCCCATCCCATTTTCCCAACCCATTCCCCAAATCCATTCCTATACTTCCAAAAGTATCCATTGCATCCGGGCGCATGCCACCGTTTGTCATTCTGGGCTGATGTTGGCATATATTGATGGTCGGTCGTCTGCTCGTCTGCCGCCTTATTTCCATAAAGAAAAAAGTTAATGTCAAAATCATCTGATAATTTGTAGATTTATGTAAAAAAATAAACCACTTCTTTGTTCAAATTAACCTCTTATTTGTTAAATATACGTTTCATTTTTTTTTTAAATTTCCATCATTTGCATTTACATTTGCATATAACGATTACAGTTGATCTTATCTTATTAAATACATTGTCACAAAATTTATATTTGTTGGTAGGTTGGGACGATATCCATACATTTTTTCCCCATCGACCTTTAAGTTCAAAAAAAGTTATTAGTTTTAATGATAATAATTCAGCTTTAATTAAGATAGTGTTAGGATTTTTTATTTCATCATGTATACATACATCCTTTGAAATTCCGTTTCCTTGTTACTGGGTTTAGAATAGTATCACATAGCGCCACCTAGATATCGTGTGTCAAATTGTCTTCAACTGCAATTTGTTTTAAAAAAAATGTGGCTTCAAGGGACACCTTAAAATAATATATTTTCCCGATTACTCCATGGGTGACTTGATTACTCAAATATCAGTGGTCATGTATGACACCGAAGCCATTTTGAGGAGTGGTTATTCTAGATGTCAGTCATTTCTATGTTCCCTTACCAGCAATAGTGTACCCGACGACCAGCACAACGACCCCGACATTGCTGAAGAGGAACGCGAGGAGATTCCGCAGACAGCCCCTAATGCGGGAGGCGAGGCGGCGCTTGCGTCGCGACATCGCGGCGTCATCCCGACGGCCGCCGGGAGCGTCTGCGTCTTGGCCTCATTTGGCTACGTTTAGTTCATAGTAGTTGTATTCTGGAACAAAATTGAAATAGTTTTTTAAGAGATCAATCAAATGTACTAAACGTAGCAGTAAATTAGATGACCACAGAGGAGATAAGTCCTTATATGATCGACATATAAAAATCAAGAGGTAATTAAAACAACTTTTGTATCGATCAATAAATCATTGATTGACCACCAATCTATATAAATAAATAAAAAATGTAAACGTTCGTTTGTTCAAAATCTTAAATCTCCGAAAGTACTTTACCGATTGCTTCCAAATTTTGACACAACGTTGCATTCGAACACGCGCGTGTTTTTATATACCTATCATAGGGTAAAAACATGTTTTTTACTCAAAAACAGGGTAAGCGCCATCTGTTGGGCAGCCACAGCAACATGTGGCCGGGTACAACTAGTTACAAATAAAAATAAATAATAGTAATTAAAGTTGTTTATATTAAGTTTTACAAATATTAAAGTGATGTGAATTTATTATTATTGTGAATAAATAATAAAACAGTTTAGTACTCGTATATTTATAAAACAGGTCGTCCATCTATCATTCCGTCTGACTGTTCGTTTATAACTTGGGGTCTACGGTGCAAATTTTGATGCGGCTTCTACTATCGTGTAGGTTATTTCTTCCGGAAGGTTTTAGTGTACATGACATGAATGTATATACCACGCGAGCGGAGACATGGGCAAAAAGGTAGTAGCAGATATTCTAAATTTCATTGCACTCCTGCAGAGCAATTACGACATCTTATACAAGTGTTGATGATAATTTTCAAGCATTATTTATGGCAACTATTGTGACCTGTACTATTTACTATATCTTGATTATAAGTAACCTTGATAAAAGTCAATTTATTTGACATTTAAACTTTTTAAATAGGGCTGTTTTATTTTTCAATCTGAAAAATCTTCGAGCACTATTCGTGATATAAATAGAAGTCATATTAACACTCCAATTTACAACCATTCGTATTATTTATTGATGATTCTGGTGACGGAAAATGACATTGATAAATGGTCGGCTGTACAGTCAGCAGCGATATTACTCGCACCTTTATTCCTTTGTTCACATTTCTATAAACTGATAGATACCTTTGCCTTTTGATGCAAAATATATTCTGAATGTATTGTAATTTAAGTTACGAAATCTTTTGCAATCTGATCTCTTTCTCCATTTCGCATTAGCGTGTGCCTATAACACACAATCCATCTATTGTATTGTCTCATTTACACAAGGAGAGTTTCTCGAACGCGAGTTTCTCAAATATCGGTCAAAAGCTAGTAGGTTAGGTAAGCTAGTCAAAAGGTAACACCTTTTATCATCATCTGACCACTGTTATCCTGTTATCATCGAGTCTTTATCATCATGTGAGCAGTTGTTGGCGGGAATTGGTCACTTAAAAGAATCGTTTACAACATTCTCTCCCGAACCGTTCGAGAAAGTCTTATTTCGGGTCAGTAGAAGTAAACAGGGCCCATTTACTTCAATCTATCATCATAACTTAATTGTTCTATCTACTCGTATGTCTTTATATCTATATTTCTTAACTATATCTTCATAACTACCTATGTGTGTTTTAGCCGACTGTATCAAATTATTTGTAAGCCATATCTCTGTTGACGTTTCACGCGAAGATTGAAGTTATTGCAGTAGATAAAGTGAATCAAAAATTCAAGTGGGTGGATGATTAATGTCTGACCTACATCAAATTGGTAATATGGTGTTATGATTTAAGACGTTGTTTGCAAATTGGAAATTATCTTACTCACTGCGTCGTGCCAGGTGTGACGTGTGGTGCTTAAATGTGTTTCTTAACATGCTTTTAATAACAATAATAATTTTCATTACGGATCAAATAATGTCTAGGAAATTTTATATAAATTAATAATAATTTTAAAATAATATAGTTCCAGGGAGAGACACTTGAGTTAATGTAAATTTTATACGCTCTTATCAAAGAAACCTGGTTGGCAACTTACAGGAGGGAATGAAGCAGATGAAGAGGAGTTTGTTAAAAAGTCAACTTTGAACTCTTATAAACTGAAGTGAAGCGAGGCCGGGTCGCTAGTAGAATATATGTATTTATATACCGGAATCTGTGAACAAACTGCATTTGTGAACATAATAATGGATTGAATGAACTTTGACAAAAATATTTTAGATCTATATTGAAGATGAATCGATTCAGTAGTTCCAATATATTTAAGATTGTGAAAACGTATCCTTTAACGTATTTAATATATCAACGATAATATGCTGTATGGATAGAGCTAATAAAACTATTTCTTTTCATTTGTTCAGAAAATATAATTAATTTAATTTAAATCCAGTATTTGTAAGGGGGAGAGTGCACGCTGCAATCCAACAGCCGCTGGGCGCACTCGACTGGTCTCGTTACCCCTCTCTCATCGAAGACTACCTTGAAATGTACTGAATTTCGCACTTTAACGTATTCTCCAATGTACATACGTGTTTTGGTAATGAGTGACATATGCCAGAGCCCATTCCCATTCCTTCCTATCTTATCCCTCTCAATTTTCCCAACCCTTACTCCAAATCCATTCTTACATCATAAAAGGTAAAGGCAGCGCATCCGGGGACGTGCCATTTTGGACTGATGTTGGTATGTCCATAGGCACCAGTGTCCACTTACCTCCAGGTGGATTGTATGCTCATCTGCCACCTTCTTCCTATAAAAAAATAACATTTAAAGTAACATACGAGCTTGACAATTAATGATACTTATTTCAAAACAGATACATGTATGGTCACTAAAAATCACGGTAAATGATTTTATTCTGTATCTTAAACTTGTTAAAACTTTTTTTAATGCTTGTGGAAAATTACTGACAGCTGCTTTCAACTTTATCTACATTATGCTAACCCAAGCAAAGCCATTATCTCCTCGCTAGTCAACAACAATAAAATAAACTGAATTCTGACCTGAATACACAAAAAAAACATATGAAAAAGTTTTGCGACATCGTTAATTAGGTTCCTGTCGGTCGGCGGCGACACAGAGTTTAATTTGTGTATCCGCTGTACTTTGAAATAATACTGGCCGTTGTCTATGGCTTCGTCCGTGTTATACGTTTGATTGTTATACGTTTTGCAATCAAACTAGGTTTTGAGAGTAGGTTCAGAGAGTAGCTGTGTGGTGTCGGCCGATTTTAGAATTGTATCACCACATCTGTGTCTGTCGTAAAAGATGACTAAGGGATAAGCGCTGAGGAACTACATCACCTATAAAAGTGTGAACTCACCAACCCGCTTGGCCAACGTGCCGTTTTAAGGCAGATACATCCCTCATGCACAAGACAATGTCCAACGATGGACGAAACAAACGCCACAAGGACGGCGGTACATACGGTAACTAGGTAAATTTAGAGATACACAGATTTTCGAAAGAGAACTCATTTGAGCTGTACCGTTTTTAAAACATCATTTATTTGAAATTCGAATTCCGAAAGCCATTTAGTCAATATAGTGGAAAAAAATAAAAATGTTGTATTCACTTTTTTTACTACATTTCCCGCGCTTTCTTTGCAACAATGGAATTCGATCGAGAACATGTTCGTGCAATGATGTTATAAGATTTTAAAGTTGGTTTAAATGAAAGTGAGTGTAAAGCCTCGAACCGTTCCGTGCAACAATTTTTAGATGGTTTTCTCAATTACAAAGAGAATTTTCCTTGAAAGATGAGAGAAATGACCGTCCTGCGACTTCTGTAACGAATGAAAACATCGAAGCGGTAAAGAAAATGTTGCACGAAGACTCAAAAACGCTCGGAATACTTTTATGCAGCTGTTGAGGACCTCGCTAAAGAAGAGGATCATCGCCTGTGCTTTAAATCCTGGTTTAGTCGAATGAATCAATGTATAGAGACTAATGGAGAATATTTTGAGACGTTGTAATAAAAAAATGTGTTGTAACTCATTTTTTTTGTATCTCAAAATTTACTTAGTCACCCACGTAGCTACTTACCATCAGATAATAATAAAAAAAAATATTTTCTTATTTAAATATGAATGATATCATTGAGTATATATATTTTACAAAAAAAAATGTTATTATAATTAGTTCTCTTTCGTCGCGAATGACATCCAGTTTAATTTGTACGTCCGTAGCTCGCATCCCTCTCTAATATATCAACTTAGCTGTAACATTTGCAATGTATTAGGACCGGATGTGAGGTCGTCGTTTGTAATTTATTACGTTTAATGTTGCGATGTAGCTTGTCGTGATAAAATATCTATTGCTAACTATTTCACTAATGTGTGATAATTCTGCAAAAGAGAGGAGTCACAAAAATTAACAAAGTGAGTTTATTACCTACATATCGCTACAATATGGTGTTCTACAAGAAAGCTGAGAACAGGACTGCGAGGTCGGCGGGGTACCCGCGTACCTCCTAATGTTGCAGGTGTCCATGGGTGGCGGTATTCACGTGGGCCGCTTGCTCGTCCGCCTACATTTTGCAAGGTCGGCGGGGTACCCGCATACCTCCTAATGTTGCAGGTGTCCATGGGCGGCGGTATTCACGTGGGCCGCGGTAATCACGTGGGCTGCTTGCTCGTCCGCCTACATTTTGCAAGGTCGGTGGCGTACCCGCACACCTTCTGGTATTGTAGGGCGGTGGTAACCACTTACCAACACTTGGATTAATTCTCGTCAGGCCTGCATTCCTTTTAAAAAAATATCTCCAAAATACCGGACAAAATAACAAAATTTGTATAGCTCCACAACGTTTGCGGTAGCAACTTTGGTGTCCCTTAGTCACCTTATACGAATCCACCGTGCGACACCAAGAGATGGGATGGTGCTATTATAAAATCGGCGGTTATCACATGGTCTAATTTACACAACAATAATTCAAATTCAAATTCAATGATTGATACAAAACAAAATGATTGTTAAAACACACAGTTTATTAATATTAATGCTCGCCAGTTCCATGCCAAGTGAGTTAATTCCAAGAAACTGTTTTGGTACAACAGATGGAGTCCAGATAAACCGTATTCAGGGTTATGCAAACAATATCGCGGATCAACATCTATACGATCAGAGTAACCACTTTATTCTCAACATGTTCAATGTTTATTGAGTGTTTTTATCAGTAGATAAATATTTTCGTTTTTAAGCTGTCTCAGCTAATATAAAGTCTTCACGCTTTACTTTTCATTTAAAACTTTTGTGGAAAGATTCCGACAAACGAACAAACAATCCACCTGGGTAAATTGATACTGTCGCCCTGTGACATCCGTGATACATGCCAAGAACAGTCCAGAATGACAACCATTGGAGATTTCATTTTTTTTTTATAGATAAGAGGACGGACGAGCAAGCGGTCCCACGTAATGGTAAATGTTACCGCCGCCCATGGACACCTGGATTGTATTGAGAATATGGAGAGAGACAGGATAGGATATGTAGTAACAAATGTAGTTCCATAATGAGATAACCAAACGCAGTTTGGGGCGCCCTCTGCGCTCTCGCTCTCTTTCGCTCGCCCTGAGCCGACACGTCAGGACCGACTACATTGTGGAAATAATTAAATAAATACCTCAGATTTAGGGAAGGTACATAAAACGAAACTGACATACGGTTATTTACGTTGAAATTCAAATGTTTTTTGGCTAATTCAATTCGACTGTAATTAATTAATTTACATGTCCTGGACCACAAGTGATTGTGCCTAATCAATAACGATACAGGTCACCCGCTACAATAGAATAGGATAGCATTATCAATAACCAGGTTCGAGAAAGACAAAATTTCAGACAAACGCATGCATTTTAAAGAAACTCAAAGTTATTACTAGGCTATCCAACCTCTATCTACCACCTACCTCCAGGGAATTCTTGAGTACTCGGTCAACAACAATTCGATCACATTAAAGAGAAACAACAATTTGGAGGGATTCATTGTGATTGGTTAGGTGGTCCTCTTTATTGTGATCAAAGTGGAAGGATAGAGATCTCGAGGACGTAGCCCTATGCGTTGATCTGACCAGAACCGTCTCAACGTTCTGGTCACTCTCAACACCAATAGTCACGATGCCGCAACTAGATGGCGCAATATCGTCCGAGAAAATATAATTCATACACATTCTTTAAGTGTTCATTCCACTTTGTCCGCAGGTGTTCGTCGCTACGCGGGGCAAAGTATATTAATTAAACTATTAACGTGAACTTCGTGAACTTAACCAAAGACCCTATATTTCGTATTTTTTTGCTACTTTATCTCCACCTAATGTCTTATTTTACTGATAACAGGAACGTGGTTTACTAGGAAATCTTATAAAGTCGCATTCACTTACATTTCGGCACTTTTTATTTTAACTGACGACACGGGTCGTCCGTCTATCAGTATAAAATCTATAAAATCTATCAGGGAAGGTACTCTATAAAATGAAACTAACATACGGTTATTTTCGTTGAAATTGAAATGTTTTTGACTTATTCGATTCAATAACTAGAGAGAGAAAAAAAACAATTCTTCAAGTTTAACAGAAAAATCAGTAGATATGGGCTTGAGATATGGCCTACTTGAGGTGGGAGCGCTATCGCTATCTTTGTCACTGACACGTCGATGTAATGGTATTAATATTTTAATGACGTCATTAACGCTGTCCTTTTCAAACTTTGATTTCCAAGTTCTATTCTACATATAGTAACTTCATTCATTTAATTACATGATTATTTAAAAAGAATCACATAACCCATTGTATCTCTCATTTCGACATGCTGTATACAGAACTGGGTACAGCAAATGCGTGGGATTATACGAGTAATACATTATAATTTCAATTTGGCAAAGCACAGGTGTGTTCAAAGCATAAAATCGTTCAAAAACAGTGATCATTAAACGATAACGATGTTGACGCGGCCCAGTTACGTTCCTGAACCGAAATTTTAGATCAAAACCAATCATAACATTTCTATTTTCAGATATAAACGTTTTGATCTGTGATTGGTTAATGAAGTGGTTAAGAAAAAGTTTTTAATTAACTTCTAAAAGATTCTTGGATCTTCTTATGTGCGGTGGGCCCATGAAAATGTTGAGCAATTTCGCGTTTGATATATAAATTGTCCCAAATATAAATTGACAAGTTAGATTGCCAGCGAAAACCGCCCTTATGTTTTCGAACTGTCAAATTGAAACCTAACTTTGAAGTGCTCAACATGCTTTACTGCCGCTGAAGCCCGTCCCCGCTACCGGGGTGGATGGGAAATTATTGGAAAATGCTATCGTCCCTAGTGAATGTCCGACTGTACCTTAATCAGGGCAGAGGGCAGACACAATTCTTCTGTATCTTTTTTCACAGTAGAGGTGACGGATCGGTCTTAATGATAGTAGGTATATACTATCATATATATGGTATAGTTCGTTCACCTCACGAAGGGGGGTTACGTTTAGTTGTTGTGCTCGTATATGTACATTGTTTTCGGCGTCGGGAACCCAACTGACATTTGACACTGAAACAATGTACATCTACGAGTACAATCACCAGGTACTAAGTGTAACCCGCCTTCGTGTGAATATGACAATGGGCGGTGCCACAGGACCGTCAACAGTTAGGGTAGACGAGTCCTCGAATGAGGAAGCACTCGACTTGAAGACGTTCGGCGGTGGTGGCTGGGTGAGAAGAGTCGAAGTCCATGTGTGGTGGCGAGCCTTGAGAGAGGCCTGAATCCAACGGTAGAGAGACTTAGGCTGTTGGTTTGGTGTATTACATATGTAATGTTCATGTAGTTGATGTACGTTTATATAATACGTCACTGCGCGCCTACGCGAACTGTAAATGCTATGATACGTTATTACCCAAAAGTGGCCACTGAAAAAGCGAGAGAAAATCGCTAATCGTTTCCAACATCGAGTACCGACAATTGCGTCATTGCAATATTATTACTAGAAATTAACGCTCGGATTCCGTATTTTTTAGTGATTCATTTTCAAAATTCAAGAAAATTATATTAGGAAATAAAAAGAGACGTTCAATTTGTTCAAATAGTCATACAAATGGGATGGTTAAGTACGTGTTGTTTTTTCTTTCATGTGCATGCACTGGTTGCCTTAAATAGATTTTACACTTAAGGCTTTGTTTTTTTATAGTATTATTATGCAATATACAATGTAATGCAACCAGTCAATTCAGTATCCACTGCTGAACAAGGGCCTCCTAATGCACATTGATTCGTGCATGCGGGATGTAAGGTCTTAAAACATCACGCTGGCCAAGCTGGTTGGCGAGTCTACTCTTTTTGAGCTGATGTAGTTCCTTGGGAACTACAGCTAGTCACCTTTTACGACATCCACGGGTAATTTAGGGTACAATAAGAAGTAACAACAATTATGGACAACGTAGAAAAGAATATATATTACCAATATTAATAGTGGCAACCTGCTTAAAACAACTAAAAATTAAATTAGTCTCATTAACCTAAAATACAAATTAAAAAATATTTCATTGCTAAACATTGAATCAACCTGTACAGTAGAAGCGAGTCACACAGCTGTAACTTGTCTTGCGGGGATCACACACACAAACCCGGAACGATTTATCTGACTTCATAGTGAGTAATGTATGTAAAATTATATTATAAATAAAAAAAATATGATAGGGTGGAGCTATTTTCTAACCGGCCAACACCACACGGTACATATACACTAGTAAATATACACTAGCATAATTAATGGCTGGCTGCCCTTTCTATACATATAAATCTATATATATAAAAGAGGATGTTGGTATATTTGATGTTAATAGACTTCGACACCGTTTGACCGATCACCATGAAAGTTAAGCACATATGTATATGTATCTTTTCATGGAGAAGGTTTCTATGCTATTGACTTTGTTGTAACTCGCCACTAGATGGCAATGCAGCACATCAACTTGTATACCCTTCAACCAATCGCCATGAAAATTGGTATACATAGGTATTTGAGCACGGAGAATATTTTCAAGCTATCGACTTTGTTGTAACTTGCCACTAGAAGGCGCTGCAGCACATCAACTTTTATGGCAGGACAACGTCTGCGGGGTTTTGCTAGTAAAATACAAAGCAGTGTCTATATCTGAAATCATTTTTTGGAAATACCTAAATATTTTGTAATTAATGTAAAGTACCAATGAGAAGCCAAAAAAAAAACATTTTTTTCAAATTTTTGCCTGTCTGTCTCAACGAGCATCACGCAAAAATTACGGGACGGATTTTTAAAAAATCGGGCACAGTTCTAGCTCATGTGCCGGATTAATATTAAGGATATTTTTTATCCAGATTCGTTATAGTTCCCATGGGAATCATTCTAAATTTCACGCGTATGGTGCGGGCACCGCTTGTTAATAAATGAATAAACGCAAATAATCCAGCCCGCTGCGCTTGTGGCCACACACGGATGTATCCACAGTAACAGTGACGTTTCTCTACGTGGCGCAACACTGTAATATAAGATTTATGTGGTCGCACCAAGGTTCGACACCTGGGTCGCTATTATAGCACGTCCAAACGCGTGGGATCCATGCAAAAGTTATTTTTGAGTGAAAATATTTTTTCTTGTTAGTAATCAATAATAGAATTGTTGGACGCCGGAGGGTAACGTGCAAGGCGTAAAATGTCCAGTTTCAGAATGACGGCCAAGGCTTCAAACATCTTCATTCTTGAAACAGTCAGGTTTTCTTCAGGTTCCTTTTCAGCTTCATCATCTTCTCCGACGACTACCTAAAGAAGTTTGCTGGTGGCAGTTGGATGATAAAAGATGAATATCGTGTGTGGTGGCGAGTTTTTGGGAGAAGTCTATATCAACAGAGGAGAGACATAGGCTGAACAAAATATAACATTCTAGACCGATGTTGGAATTTATCGGATGTCGCAGAGCAATTGTATCCACTTCAATAGGTGGGCTGCCTACTCGTACTTACATAATATAATGAAACTTTTCTATTTGGGGCTTTGGCGCCCCGATGCACTTCACCACTTTGTCACACAATAGTTACGCTACTGCTTATAAGAAAGAATATGCGTTTAGGTTAAAAATATCTTCTGATAACTCCCGAAACGCGTATTTCTTGGTAGTGTTCTGTTAGAGTGAAGTAACTCGATAAGTACCTAAGTAACGCGGCTCGCTATCGTCTACATACTATTGGAAATCTAGAAGTCGATTTGGTAAAATGTTTCATAAGAACTGGGTAATAATAAATATAAGAGAATCAGGAAAATTCTCATTCTCGTACTCTCCAGTCTTTCCTTTTCAACGAGAGTGTGGAATTAGATAAGAGACTTGATCATGAATTTTTCCACATCAAAGATTAATCTGATACTCATATTAGTCAAGTGCAAGTTTAAAGAAAAGACTCGGGTAACATTTACTCACAGTGGAAAATATTGCTCAGTCGTAAGACAATTAAAGGAGGTATTATTAAACGTATATAATTATAATTATGTATGTATGTACATATGTGTATGTTTATTTGTTATGGTGTTAACTATAACACTGGTTAACTGGGAGATAATGTTTGTAAATGTTAAGACCACCTTTTGGCTGCAGTAAAGGATAAATTGAAAAAATAAACAGATTATACAAGTGTGAAAAAATATTCACACTTGTATAATCTGAACACTAAACATATTCACACTTGTATAATCTGAACACTAAACATATTCACACTTGTGTAATCTGAACACTAAACATATTCACACTTGTATAATCTGAACACTAAACATATTCACACTTGTATAATCTGAACACTAAACATATTCACACTTGTATAATCCGAACACTAAACATATTCACACTTGTATAATCTGAACACTAAACATATTCACACTTGTATAATCTGAACACTAAACATATTCACACTTGTATAATCCGAACACTAAACATATTCACACTTGTATAATCCGAACACTAAACATATTCACACTTGTATAATCCGAACACTAAACATATTCACACTTGTATAATCTGAACACTAAACATATTCACACTTGTATAATCTGAACACTAAACATATTCACACTTGTATAATCTGAACACTAAACATATTCACACTTGTATAATCTGAACACTAAACATATTCACACTTGTATAATCTGAACACTAAACATATTCACACTTGTATAATCTGAACACTAAACATATTCACACTTGTATAATCTGAACACTAAACATATTCACACTTGTATAATCTGAACAGTAAACATATTCACACTTGTATAATCTGAACACTAAACATATTCACACTTGTATAATCTGAACACTAAAGATGTTCCCACTTGTATAATTATTTAACTTTTCTCTAATCTTTCTGTATGTAAATACTCTGGACAGTCGCCGAAAATGTCTTTTAATGTCCGCTTGCTTAAGTTTATTTCTATTTATTATTCCTTCCCTTTAATCTTTCATAACTCAATAACCATAACCATGTTGTTATGTCAACATAAGTCAACATAAGTCAACATACGAATTGCACATAACTCGTCAGTTCACTCTTTTGATCTACACACATTAATTTAACGACACCGCTTCGAGATATATAAATCATTTTATTTACTTGGACAGGTGTCTCGGCATATTCGTAACTAATTTGTTACATGCCGTCTCTAATCTTAATAGTTTTAGACTTGAAAAAGATGATTAGAAAAGTTTTTAAAGCTGAATGATTGATTTATTTGACTAAGAAATTACTTCTGTTTTATTTGAACAAGACTAAGCCAATGCTCTACTACCCACCTCATTATTCAATGACCACCAAAATTTGTTGAAATACATGTTCGCAATATGTTATCTTTTATTAACACGTGTACGTAAAATTTTTCTGCATTTTTTTTTCTTTCTTAATTTTCATTAAAAAAAATGGTCATATTATAAATATAGTAAATAGCGGACACTAATTATATGTTTGTTTATATGTTTGTTTATATCTCTGTGTTGCGCCTGCCGACTATAGAATAGCACCAACCTATCTCTTCCAGAGGGTGTCGTAAATGATAACAAAACGACTACCACAAACCCTGAGGAACGGCACCAGCTCTTAAAGAGTGGACTCGCCAACACACTTGGCCAGGCGTGGCGTTTTAAAGCACAATTTAAACTAGAGGAACTACATATCCAGCAAGTGGATACTGAAAGGGTTGGTTGAATTGCATTATCTCTCTGAAACGAATTATAAAATGAAAAACAAACGAATTACAAAAACTAAATAGAACTAAATACTCACTTTTATTTGAAATACATAACAAACTTCATGCAAACATAGAAATAGCACCGGTCAGCACTAAAACATCGAAATATCGACAGTTTCATAAACGTTTCAATTTGGGCACTAAATCGTCACTATTCGGTAAATTTTCACACAAAACACTAATTTTTATCATCACTTTTCACTTGTTCATACAAAAGTATTATATTAAATCGATATTATGATGTACAGGTGATTTATAATGTTAGTTTGTAAACTTGCTCACGCGCAGACTGAACTGAATCGGAGTCGGTTTATAAGAAAACAAAGATTACGTAATTTTATGTAGATGAGAGTCTCTATTGACCATCTCTAAGCTATGCCTAGTCATGTCTAGCAAATAGAATTTGTTGAATTATGCTAACAAAACGTATGTCGTTACCAGTCTCGTCCAGTCTCTCTCCGCTTACAACAATCCCCTCCCTTGTTTCCCATTGGGAAATTTTGTATCAATATTAAAAGAATAATTATTATATAATATAAAAAAATCTTATTATGTCAATGACTTAATAAGGAAAACATTATGAATTTCGTAGAATTTTTTATTTAAATAAACAGATCAATTATTGACTTTACACGTGAAATAAAATGTCGGTCAAATGACCACCGCGACTTCGTTGGTAGGCATGGACTCTTTCGACGAAATTTTGGAATAGTTTTTCCAGTAAAGACCACGGGATTTCGTCAATATGTCGTTCAATTACGTCTTTGAGTTCTTCAATCGTCTCAGGGTGGTTTGTATAGACCTTGCTTTTCAACAAACCCTACGTTCAATCAGAAATAAATGTAAGC
Organism: Sesia bembeciformis; assembly: GCA_943735995.1. Lineage (NCBI taxonomy): Eukaryota > Metazoa > Arthropoda > Insecta > Lepidoptera > Sesiidae > Sesia > Sesia bembeciformis. The sequence continues at coordinate 12,909,937 of OX031045.1, read as the reverse complement.
AAGTTCAATCACTACTTCTTGGCGGCCAATTTTGGTCTCCAAAACGAGAGATGACACGAACGTCAAACTTGGTTTGCAACAGTTATTGTTTCGCGCGCAGTATGACAAGTGGCACCATTTTGTACTCTTTTTTTATAAAAGTGTAAAATTTTGACTTTTATATTTAGCAAATTTGAGTTTTAAGTTTGGGAAATAACTTAAAGAAACTGAAGTTTTCGCTAAAATATCGTCAAATTCTCTATGAACTGTGAACACAGAATCATGAACGGGATGTATGGTTACAAGCTTCGTGAAAGGTTGTTCATCTTTTCAAATAATCTTTGAGGGTTACTGTTCATAGGCACAAACACGCCGCCTACACTTTGCCTCGTCTCGTCTAATATTAGGTGCGTGTGCGACGGTGGTCGTTGTGTATCAGCAATAGTTTTTATTGTACGTACCGCCCGGTGTATTTCGGGAATACTCGGGTTAACTGGAGACCATTGGTTAACTGTAATCTCCTTGATAAGTTGTGGTTAAAACTACAACCTATCTTTCATTAAATCTCAGAGGAGACGAGGGCTTTCCCGCTGTAATCCCACAGCTGCTGGATGCACTCGACTAGCCACGTTACCCCTCTCTTACAGAAGACTACCGTGGAATGTCCTGTATTTTCCTCCAATGTACGCATGTGTTTCGGTAGTGAGTGAGATATGCCAGAACCCATTCTCATCCGATCCTATCCTATCCCTCCCAATTTTCCCAACTCTTTCTCCAAACCCATTCCTAAATATACAAAGTTAGGCACTGCATCCAGTAGCGTGCCAACGTTTGTCATTCTAGACTCATGTTGGGCATATATCGCGGACGTCCATGGACGATAGAATACACTTATTACTAGATGTAGTGTCAGATCTGCTGTCGCCTTCTTTCTGAAAAAAAAAAGGTTTACAAATACGAATCCGCCTTTGTACTTTTGTAAATTGCCAGTTGTTAAAACACAAAAGAACACACGCCAAAAATTATGTTACATTTAAATTAAACATGCAAGTTTATGTCCATTGTATGCGGCAAAATTCCCATTTCCTGAAATGTCAGCGAAACAATTCAATGTTTTCATAATTAACCCTCTCTATCTAACGCCGTATATCGGATGGACAAGCGACGATTCCGGTTGATTCTCATCTCAATAGTCATGCATCAGATTGTTATCGTGAACAGTTATCGTGACGTTTACCATTTTAATCGATTCTTTATCTGTTTTAACGTACACGATCGTCGTCAACAATAACAATATTTTGTATATTTTATTGTACACAAGTTTCAGTTTCTACAACAATTTACCTGAAGAAATAAAATTATTGCCAGGAAATAAATTTAGATACACTTCAAATAAATTGTTAATAGAACGTACTTTACATAAATTGTATAATTTAAGTTTCGTTTCAAAAATTACTACCTTTTTTTATCAATAGATTAGGTATTGTACAAATTAAATAAGATTATTGTAAAATTTAATTTATTCTTATGACATTAGTACTATGTAAATACTATACTCCTGATGTGGGTAACAATAACAACTGTTGATTGTTGCAGTTTACAATAAATAAGTATATTCTCATTCTGATTCTATAACAATACACAAGAAAGCGAGAATTGTCTTTTTAGTTCTCTATTCCTTTGAACTCTTACTGGCCATCAATATAACTAATCTTAAAAATGGCATGTACTCGTACCTACCAGTTGCAAAGATATGGGGCCGTGCAAGTATTTCGTAAGCATCAAAAAATCTTTGCTTTGCTTATTTTTGATGACACGGGGGACGGGGGACGGGGGTCTGAATGGCGATTACGTCAGCAATATTTATTAATTTACTTTCGTATTTTTTTATTCGAGTTTTATCCAGGAACATTTTGTTTGTAACGGTTTATTATAACGGTTTTGAATTTATTTATTTTTTAGAAGTAATTTCTCATAATATAACCGATAAATCGCCTAATGAGACAAGGTAACTTGCTAAGCAGAGAAATTGACCTGTTTCCTGATGGCCTAAATAAAATTAGGCCATTTATTGTATTAAGTACTAAGATCCTTTTTTTTAACTTCTCTTTTATCTATACATATAATAAACTTGTAACAAGCCGATGTCTGTACATTATAGATATTGAAAAAAAACTAATATGGAGTGTCTTTATTAGAGCAACAGAAGCCAAAACAACAGTTTTTAGAAATTTTGTCTTTTACAATTACTAAATACTTCAATTTGAAATTTGTGCAAATCGCGATTTTGCATTAACGCGACCTACTTGTCTTTTAATATTACGCCACAGAGCACAAAGTCACCCAGCTCAGGTTTCTAGAATAGCCTTTTTACACCTTATTTATACACAGAGGTGCTTGACACAGAAACCCTTTTCCTTGCCATTTAGCTAAATGGGACATGGTATAAAGGCTTTAAAGCGAGACTATTAACCTCAGGGATTTCTGACCCATATTTTATAATTAAATTCCAATGAACTCCTGAGGTTAAAGTAACAAAGAGGTACTTATTAAATTTAAAAAAAAAAAACATTTGTTAACGAAATTTGCCTTTTACGACTGGCCGTAAAGGCAAATTACGTTAGTTTCGAACTTTTTTTTATAATAACTGTTTAGACACAGGACGTAGGGCTTGGTGAACATTATCAAGAACCATGCGAGAATAATGTGGTTTATTTAAAAAAAAATTACACTGTCATAATTTTGAAAGTAATGAATCAATTTGATATTTTTTTTCTGTTATCATATAATTATTAAAGCAATCGTTTGTAAACCAGATTTTTTTTACATTTCAAACATATATACATCCATATATTTGACATGTACGGCAACCTACAGTATTTTTTAAAATTTGGGACTTTTGAAACGCGAGTTTTTGTTTGATTATTTTAAAAATTGTGTATTATTATGGGGTTGGTTAACTTGTCGACTATTCTCGTAAATACAAGTTCAATTTGAAAAAATCTACACCACAATGAGGAGTAGGATCATATTTTATTTTATTTTATTAACAAAACGCAATGCAATGCAACCAGCCGTTTCAATATCCAGTGCTGGACATCCAGACTCCTCATAAACAATGTCTTGTGCACGAGGCCTTAGAACGTCACGCTAGTAACCAAGCGGGTCCACTCTTTTAGAGGTGGTATTGTTCCTCAGCGCTTCTGGTAGCCGCTTTGTTACTGCTTGGTCGCCTTCTACGACACACACGGGAAGAGATGTGACAAAACACACAGTCATTTTAAAATATTACAAAGTAAACAATAATAGTGGTGGGTAATCAAGACTTCTCGGAGTGTTTTAACTTGCTTAACCCTGCTCCGCTTGTGGATCCGACTCCTCTTAGTTACTCCTTAACTCTTTTGATTCACCTACTTATTCACCTTCCGAGAGGAGTCCCCGACAAGCGCCGATGCGCGATTACACTCACGATCATGATTGGCGCCGGAATCGGAATGAATAACAATTCGATGAAACAATTAAGGGATTCTGCTCCGCTCGTGAATTCATTAATTTTGATTAATTTTGATTCATTAACTCCGGAGTTACCCAACACTAACAATAATACAGTGGAAATAGACATTTTGTAGTATTTTCAGTCCAAGAGTAAGATTTCTAGTTACTTCTCGAGTTTAACAACGTGATTCCTCTATTTATTCAACAGAAGTTTATTATACAAAGCCAGTCGAGGGTCGCGGAAGCTTGTTTACTTTAATATTCTTGATGCACCGAGCGCTGCACAAAAGTAGAAAATAAGTAAAATATTGTGCGGGATACGTATGCACTAACACGCAGTAGAATGCTAGTGTCTGTACTCCGCACCAACTGGATCGCCGGGGGGTGTGGACTGTATAATAGGTTTTTCCGTGTCTTGAATAAAACAACAAGGCTTGTTCTTCAATAGAGCCGGGGTAGCGCAGAGGTACTTGTTTTTCTTCTTTTTCTTGTTGTTCTCGGAGTGGATGCCGCTGCGGAAGTGAAGTTGACCGGAAATGGTCCGCCTTTTATTCTATTTATTGGGTTCCTCAACCTCTGGCTAGTTGCGGGATTCCACTACCGGTCAACGACGGGCCTCCCCTCCACTTGTCCATGCATGTACCCCTCCCGCTACCCGCGGGGAATCATTTATTTTCCTTATCGCTAACACGTATTTACATTTTTGATAAGATCCTAGTATGTCCTCAATTACACTAATGACCAACGATTCACGCCGAGACATACTAGGGATCACTCCATTATTTCCATATTATATACATAAAAACTTAACAACTATTTGCGAAACTATATACATGTTTGCCTAAGTACCCTAGCCTTTTCGTCGTCAACAAATATTGTCTGTCACACAGTAAAGAAAGATAAAACCAATGACTTCTATATATTAAAAAAAGGTAGGCAGCGCATCTGGGGGCATGCCAGCGTTTGTTATTTCGGACTAACGTTGGCATGCATCGCGGATGTCTATGGGCGACAGCATCCACTTACTCAGGTGGACTGTATGCTCGGCTGCCGCCTTCGTCCATAATATATATATATATGTAACAAAAGAAACGACATTAAAGTCTATTCTTCAAATGTCAACCCCTTTCGTTTCAGACAACAGACAAATTCACAATATTAAACTATCCAAATCAACGACGCCATCGTCATCTACCTATACATTACAAACCATCATCATATATTATAAATCATAGATTACCCTATCGATATACATACAAGATCGATAACCTTATATATCGATGGCGCCCGGAATGAGAGGCAAATTAAAATCGAAGAAATAGATTTTCTTTACATATATATATTTAACATAGAAGTCATTACATAAATTGCAGAAAACAGACAGTATGCGGAAAGAAATCTCATGTATGAGATCTCAAGTTGGGTCATTGTACATGTCTCAACTAGCTGACCCTCCTGGTAGGGATGGATCCATTTTTTCCCTATCAAACAGTAAATTATTTTAAAGTATTTTATTTTTCCAAGTTGATGAATATATAAATTCATTAGTCGGATTGTTTATTCGAGTCAGAGATGTATAACTGTCAATAAAGTATCATCTCGCTACAAATTTCACTCTGTTTGACAGAGTCAAACAGAGTGTCTATATGTCTTATCCTTGACTCGAATAAATAATCCCAGTTTAGAGTTTCGACTCTGTAACTCTGAGAGCTATCGCTTTGATAGACCTCTGTAGTCATTAATGAACTCGAAATTATTTGCTTAGTTCGCCTTAAACTTACACTGAAGTGAAATTATCATTTACTTAAGGAAACTAGTTTCATCAGTTACCTATGTTTATGTATTTAGACAGTACCAACTCAATTAATGGTGAATTCTGTACTTTAATGCAAATAAACTTATCAGAGAACTCGGTCCCCTTTAACAACAAACGGTACATGAGTAAGTATAGCGTGACCAAAAAAATAAAAAACCTCGCCATGATGCATAAAACTAATAGAACTAATATCTTCTACTGATAACACTAACTAGTTTATTTTTCTGGTCAGGCTATACCTAAAATATGACTATATGTTATATTACATTGTATTCATCAATGCACTAAAATACGTAGATATTTTTTTTATAGTGAAGTGGGTGGACGAGCACGCGGTCCCAGCTGATGGTGTTGCCGCCGCCCATGGATACCTGCAACACTAGAGAGTATGCGGGTACGCTGCCGACCTTGCAAAATCCTATTCACAGCTTTCTTGAAGAACCCCATATCGTGGCTTAATGGAAAGATCTTGAAGAAGTTCGTTCCACAGCCTACGGGTTTGCGATATAAAATGATTTTTTGACCGAACAGCTTAGTAGCTGTTCGGTTAGTAGTTTAGTTTAGTTTAGTAACTTGGTACTTTAGTACCCGTGCATTTAATACCCATGCAAGTACATTTTTATTTGCCTATCTTTATAGGCAAATAAAAATGTGGCATAATAAAAGAGCAGAAAATTTAAAATGGATTCTTTTCTTTCCTTTTCTATTTCTTTCCGAAATAAATGGAACAACCTAAAATTTTTAAATGTGCCGCTCTTGTACTATATTTCATTGGCCAGAAGTTCATAAAGCCGCTGCGTAGCACATCGAAGCGTTTTAAATATTCTAAATGTAAAACGGAACGTAAATAATAATTTTCCATTACACGCTGTACTTTTATAAATGATGCACTAAACCTTTTTTTTTTAAATCAATTTTCTATTTATTTCATCCAATTAGCTAACACATTTTTATTTTAGATACTGAAGAAAAGTATCAAATATAGAATAATTGTTTGTGTTATTCTGGACATTTTTAAAGCCATCTTTTAAAGTTATCATAAAACGGAATATAAACGCCATTTTGACATTCCCCGCCACCTCACCACCGCAACCCACCATATTAATTCGTTTCTTTTCTTAACTTGACGTTTGTTCAAGCTGAACGTTTTTCATATCGGCATTACACGTTTCGTGTCTTTACGACTTAAAAGTAAGTGATTTATTCAAAATATTGCCGTAATTTAATAGTTTTATGGTGTCTCTAATAATGGAATGGATTTTATGGTGAAAATATCTTTATTTAGTGTAAGATTAAATTGGATGATTAACATACCATACTAAGCCGAACAAGCAAGTTTATAGCTATTTCAAGTTGCTAATTCATGATATTTATTAAATATATCCATAAAATTACCAATTGCAATGCCTTCCTACACCCATTATCCTAATTTTCTTGCCTTTATATTTTTCTAACCTAAAACTACATTGTTTTCCGTCGCATTGTTTTTGGAATAACTTTCCATTGCGCTATAAATGCACACGTGAGTTAAAATAAATTCTTTCTACACGTTATTATTGTTGTGAATAGACTAATGGATTCTTTAGTTTACCAATACAGTAAGTATTATCCGTATGATATTCATACCACACGAATAGCAAGCATGTTCTTTCAACAATAAAACGTGGTTAATTTCTAAGAAGCTCATTGTCGTAAGGCTTAATGAAAATTGCTACAGTAGAATGTCTTCCTTTAATTCCACTAGATGTCAATAAAAGCTTACCAACATTCATTGTTGTAGTTTGTTAGGCTGTTACATTGACTCCTTGCAACTACATCCTGTCCGCATTGGTGATGACCAGTCACTCAGCATACAAAGAGATATTATCTCCTGCGTTTTCTAAAATGTGTATAATGAGGAACTTTCTGATGAACTGTTCAGTTTGATGACAACTTCAGACCAACACACCTATCTTTATCAATCTTAATAACATAAAAAAGCATCTGTTACATTGTCTAAGAGTGTATTGCGTAGTTGCTAGGACTGATGACAATCCAACATGGAGGTTATACGTTTATTTTACAATTAACTGTACTTTATCTGTCACACTTCCATTAATTTACCATTTTCCAGTGTACTACACAATTTCTATTAGTTTAAATAAAGTAAAAAAAATTAGCAGCTTCCACCTTGTAGCTTCCTGTATCAATACAGAGACTATTTAGTCTCTGTGTTGAAATTGGAAGCTAGCTCTACAACAGATAATGGCTATCTAACTAACTAGATAATGGCAAATTGGCAAAGCTATAATATGTGTTCCAGTTTCAAATAATCATATCAAAATAATTAAAATGTATACAAATATGTAATTCCAGAATGCGTTACGTGGCCGCGTACCTGTTAGCTGTGCTAGGCGGTAAGGCCGCTCCGGCCGCCGCTGATGTGGAGAAGATCCTCAGCTCCGTCGGCATTGAGGCTGACTCCGAGAAGCTCAAGAAAGTCATTGCCGAGCTCAATGGCAAGAGTATTGACGAGGTGATTGAACAAGGTACGATTAGTGTTTTAAAATTTGACTTAAATTATTCTTTTAGTGAACAAATTAGTATTGTGAATTTCATGTAAGTCATTTACCATTTCTGATCATTTTTGATGATGATAATTAATGCAATATAAATGAATGATAAGTAGCATAATTTTTTTATATTATGGCTAGAGCCATTGTGAGTTCAAGTCCTTGTGGGGCTAAAGTATGATTCTTTTTTAAAATGTTCACTATCTTGCTAATGTGAAAAAACAATGTAAGGAAACTGCTCCAGAAAGAAAAAAAAATCTCGATTATATTGTGTATCCACCAAACCCCACTGGATGGTTGAATTATGGATCGACACCTATCCAGTGATTTACCAGGTCAGCCTGTACCCTGCAGTGGACATTGCAAACACATGGTCACTATGAGAAATATTCTACTGACATTAATTAATAGTTCAATACTAAAACTAACGAGGATCTTGTGATTGTGAGTTCAAGTCCTTGGTCCCTACTACAAAATTTCTACTAAAGTATGATTTTTTTTAAATTGTCACTACCTTGCCAATGAGGAAATGTCACTACCTTAAATCAGGTCCTCACCTGATTTAAGGCTAATGCCAACTATCGCTACCTCCAATCTGTACAATCTGCATTTCCTATCAAACAGAGTGGTCAACTTATAGAATAATCTACAGTTAAAGCAGTAATTAATAAATTCAAAAACTTTAGACAGAAAGAAGGCAACACAAGTATATTGATATAGGCACATCAACGAAAGCTGCTAGCTGCCCAATACAAAAATATACAGAATAGTCTGGTGTCCGCTGGCTATAAGAGTAGAATCTTTTCCCACAGGTGTTGTATAAGGTGACTAAGGGATAACAATGTGGCTACCACAAGTCCCGAGGAACTACACCACCAGTGCCGGCTTTACCTATGGTGCAGGGTATGCGGTGCACATGGGCGCAGGGTGTTAGGTGTTATGGGCGCCGAGCGCCGCTCGCGACGCCTCCAAAGAGCCTGCTAGAGGGCGCCAGGGTATTGATTGCATCCGGGCCCTACATGGGCTAGAGCCGGCTCTGTACACCACGGCTCTGTACATGCTCTGTACGGCTCTCTAAATTGTGGACTCCAACCCACTTGGCCAGTGTGCTGTTTTAGGCATACATTGCTCATCCACAAGATCATGTGCATGAGGTGACCCATGTCCAGCAGTGGACACTGAAAGGGCTGGTTGTATTGCATTCTACAGAATAGATTCACGAAACAATAAAATTCAATGATGATCTATCAAATAACACCATCTTTCGTCTGAACGACCTTGCTGTTACACACAAAATCTGACTACCCTCACACACCCACAACATCTACATCTACCCACACATATATTAAGACACAATATCTCTTTAGGCCGCGAGAAACTATCGTCGATGCCAGTCGGCGGCGCAGCCCCGGCCGCCGCTGGGGGCTCCGCGCCCGCTGCCGCCGCAGCTGAGGAAAAGAAAGGTAAGACAAGAAAACCAAACAGGATCTGTCTCTCTAATATGTACAATATCTGTCTAATATCACTTGAATCAAATGATTTTGTTTCTAACTAGAGTCCTATAATAGGTCTGGGAGAAATTCTTATCGTATTTTGTATGTATGAAGTAATCAAATCTCGTTGGTTGTACTATTTATACCCGGCTGGTTGTAATACCATAATATTTAAAGAAAATCTATTGTCCGCCATTTTTTCCAGTACCTATTGTCAACTGAAATTTCACATGCTGAGGTAGACAAGTTGTTCTACGAGGCCGCGCGGCTCACGTCTCATAGCCTATAAATAAATCATAAATCATAATCATAGCTCATAAATCTTTGATTTGGTGGCCGTTGCCATTGGAAACATTTGAATGTATTTCGTCACGTGTTAAGAAATAGAAGAAGGAATGATGTCATTATTCTTTAATCTGGACCTTATAACAAAGTCCTTTGTAATTTTTCATGATAATTTGTACAGATTTCTTATATTTATAAAATTCATATAAGTACAATTTGTCACAGCACCTATCTAGCATAAGAATATTTGCTAAAATTTGCGTAAACGGAACCTAATGCGAAAGTTGTAATTTAGCGTGTCTATGATAGATACGTCAGTCAATTGCATTCTTAACCAAAAGGGGCCGTTCAAGTATTACGTAAGCAGAATTTAAGTCATTTTTAACCCCAAGTTAGCGAAAGTAAGCAAAGCTCTTACCCCCCCGCCCCCCATGCTTACGTAAGCATTGGTATGATTTTTACAAAATCTGTTCAAGTTTCTCATTTAATCAGAATCTACTAAATTTTGCCAAAAAAATACGAAAGTAAATAAATAAATATTGCTGATGTAATCGCCATTCAGACCCCACTGTCCCCCCGTGTCACCAAAAATAAGCAAAGCAAAGCCCCCCCCCCCCCTCCCCTCCCCAGTGCTAACGTAATATTTGAACGGCCCCAAACCTAAGATTATAATAAAATATGATTAAGATTATCCATAGTAGATTTCCAAATCATTCGTTTTAAAAACATGAACTGAACATCTTAATGATGATTTCAAACAAACACCATCTTTCGACTGATAATCAGTGCTGTAACATTCACAACTGACAACATCCCTTCTAATTGTCTACTAATTAGTTCGTACGTTGTCACCAACCACTGTGTTTATAATTACAGAGGAAAAAGAGACCAAGAAAGAGGATACAGAGTCGGAGGATGAAGACATGGGCTTTGGTCTTTTCGATTAAATTTTCTCCGAAGGTAAGATTTACTTTATACGATATGTCGCTAAATGCAAAATCTGAAACATTTAATTTAGAAATTACATGAATGAACGAAATTACTGAAATGAAAGTTACAAAGGTATAAATAAAAAGTTACAAACCTGTCTAAACTCGAGCCACGCGCGTAGAATAAATGACATAAAATTAAGAATTGTACTATAAATCATAGTATTAGGTACCTATGATAGGTTAATCATAGTACCTATGAATTGACCAATTTTATTACTGGCCACTTTGAGTTTCGATATCTCCTGTTCTAATTCTAATTTCAAAATAATGCATCTAATAGCTACGATGTTCTTATTTCAAAGTTAGTATTTCATTTGCTTTTCTGTACGCAAATTTCGTTCATTTGATTGTCTTGGAAATAAATGGATAAATTGAAAATTCGTGCTATTTTTTAATATGAGTTTCGTCGCGTCACCAACGCAAGTCAGACAAGTGTATGGGCCTGCCACAGACCATCGTCCCGTGATTCGATGGTATGAACGCTTCCTGTGTGGACATTTTAACTCGAAAAATGAAAGTCGAAGTTTTGTTTTATATTGTTAAATATTGATAATTTATTAAACATCAAAATGTATTTCTTTGCGTAATGTTTGTGATAATCTGATAAGCAATTTAAAAGCATAGGACTGCTTTTTTCTTGCCCTTCTAAGAAGTCCTCTTCGGTCCTCAGTAAACCTATTATCACTTTTCTGAGCGTCTCCCTACTTCGACGGGATTGGACGTTGACGAGATACGTTTTTAATTGTTTTGACTTCAGAAAACTATTGTTTTATTGTTTATTGTTTTTGTTCACAGTTCGCGACGCACGCGGTTTTATTCCAACTATGGTATAAGCGTAATTTGAAGACTGCAACCATGTTTCTGTGAAATATATTTGCATAAAACTTACATTTTGTTTTATTTTGTAAGAAGACCGTCTGATAAGGACGATTGTGACCTAGGCCGTGTCCCTTCCAGATCCAGATGAAGCTGATTTTAGGTATAAGTTAATATTAAGTACTAACATTACATACTATCTATGCACATTGATCGACCACTAACCACCAACTAAATTGTAATCTACTTGAAAGGTCACTTGTAATACTAAAATATACTGAACATTATTATTAATTAAAGACCTAATTAAGAATATACTCCCAAGATACGTCAAGGACGTGAGGATGAATCAGGCATTGCTGATATCTTCCCTTTTTATCCACTTTCCCCACCTCTATTCAACTATTATTTTCGTCTGGGTAAAAAAGAACTATGTACTGTCATATCGGACGAAATCATTAAAACAATTTAAAATTTATATCATAACTTAACGAGTTATTTAAAATTAATCTTACAGGATTAAGAAGTTTTGACATTTTTTAAGCTTCATTGACTCCACGAGGACATAAGCGGGTATAGGAGTAGGTTTTAATAAAACTATAAATTATATATTATTTTTTAATAAATTATATATCTCACCAAAAAAATTGTAACCAATCAGTCGTAACGCTTAGGGGCCGTTCAAGTATTACGTAAGCAGAATTTTAGTCATTTTTTAGAATTCTAGAATACTAACAGCCAGTACAAATTAATCAATGTCAAGTTTTCTAAATGATCCTTCAACTCCAAATATGTCGCTGATTGTCTTCGGCCGTCCAGGTCTTTTGCTTTCGTCTACTATCTTCATCCTCTGTACTTTCAAAAACTCCTTGTTAGACTTAATTTTTTCAATTGCTTCGTCTGAAAAAGTGACGAAACATTACTTATCGTGGGATAATAAAGGCGGATTTAGAGCCGAAATAAGTCCTAAGTAAATTAACGAGTTTGGTATATTAAATTATTATTCTTTTAAAGGTGACCGGACCAATAAGTTTTTTTTTTTCGGTATGGCTAAACTCTTGTGGCCCTAATGGCCTTTCAAGAGTCACCGGACATATATGTATGGTTTGGGGCGAGCGCAAAAGGCGCTCAGCCAGGACCAAAGAGTGTGCAGCAACGAGCCTAAGCGCTCCCCCGCCGGTAGACCGGCGGAAGGAATTGACCTCGGCTTATGGCGTTGCTTTGGGAGGTGATCGCGAGTCGATGAGAATAGACGGACAAGTCGTTGTTACTACCGGATCAGATAGATAAGGGAGAGGCTGGTTAGACGAGGTTAGAAAAGGTACTTTTTGAAGCACTTTCTTGAATAGCATAATGACGCAGATCAGTGGAAAACCTCAGCTGGCAGTTCATTCCACAATTTTCGAATTCGTGGACTATTGATTTGTTTATATCCAAAATTATATACCTACCTTTTACTTTCACTTCTAACAAATGTTCCCATTTTAATGGATGTTAGTTAACAGCGCCGGCTCCAGCCCATGTAGCGCCCGGGTGCAATCAATACCCTGGCGCCCTCTAGTAGGCTCTTTGGAGGCGTCGCGAGCGGCGCTCGGCGCCCGTGTGCACCGCACACCTTACACCATAGGTAAAGCCGGCACTGTTAGCGGCAATGATGCCCCGGCAGGCCGGGCCCACTCCACACTTTAGATATCAAAATATTGCCTATCAGCGGCGGGCCCCTGCGCAGGGGTTATTTCAGTCGGTTGCCACGATATCTTTGTAACACACGCTCAGACAGATAATAATAAATGTTTATTTGTCCGAATCTGAGTACCTACAAATATGGATTAGATTATTTACAAATAGATAAAAGCGTTTAAAAACTATCATCATTTTGTTTAAGTAGTAGGTTAGTATATTTTTTTTAATTTTATTTTAGAACAAATGCAAAATTGTGTTTTGAAGCGAATGAAACATCCTAGTAAATAAAACGAGTGACAACCTCTGCGATTCACGCACGGAGTGTCATTGTGTGCGTGACCTTCAACGATTCGATGTAATATCGCCTTTCTCCCATGCGCTTAGGATTCAGTTTGGCTCGCGCTGAAGGAAATTTAATTTCCTAGATAGGTTTTTGTAGATTGAAGCGTTCTTAGGGAATGAGTCTGCTGTACTTGTACTATTAGTTATTCTGTGGGTCCGGCCAAGTTTGTCGTGGCGCCCCCTTTTGGGTCACGAAATTTCTAGAAATATATATCAAATCTTAAAATCGAGCCGTTTAGTAGGTACGTATCTAACTCTTGTAGGCCTCATTTTATAAATTCAAAAATATTAACTACCTCATCACTATACATTTATGAAACAGCGGTGTTTGTTAAAAATAATTAGCATTTGTTTAACCATCCTGTGACTTCACGACATAAAGAAAAATTGTGCAGACATGTTACGAGAAAGCATATTCTTCCTCGGATCTATTTTTTTTAATAAAGTTCCAGGTTATAATATATCTAAGAATGATGTAGGAATGATATAAGAACGTTTAAACGTATGCTTCGTGAATTTGTCACCAAAAATGCTGTTGTTCTTTAAATGAATTTTTAGACAAATTTTAATGTTTCTGTTGTTTACTTGTTTTTCAATAATCAACGCTTTCAGTTTTATCCTTATGAGTTTGATGTTTTTATATTTCAATGTTTGGGTTGTAATATATAATTCCCAAAAAATCCCAACAGCCTGTGTCTCTCCACTGCTGAATATAGGCCGACCTTAAGGACCACAACTACACACGGTGTTCAGCTCTTCTCATCCAGCCACTATCGGCGACTTTCTTCAAGTTGTCACTCCACCTGGCCGGGTGAACTGCGCCATTTTCCGGTACGCGGTCTCCTTCTATACGGCATTTATGGCGTGCTGACTGCCACTTGATCTTGTTGATTCTTTGAGCTATGTCAGCTTTAGTTAGCTGAGCTACTTTAGTTCTTCGTCGAATTTCTTTATAATTACGATATGTTGCCTAATTATGTTAAAATTTTTTATTATATAGTCAATTAATAATATGTATAATTTAAAATATAATTTTTGTATGCTAATTTGGCAATGTGTAGAGATCATATATATACATATTATGCTTTACGGCTTTTTTATACCTACAATCCATAAATAAATGAATTTGATTTAGTTTTGATATTTCTAGAATCCTTTTTGACACTTGAAAACTTTCCTTTAACATTGTCCAGAGCCCAAAGTTACAAAGTCATTTGAAAATTCAGCGCCCCAGTAAATTTGGCGCCCTGAGCGAGCGCCGGCACTAAATTACCTACTTTTATACACCAAAATGTAAGATTACATCCTCACCTCTCAACGCTTCTATGTCCAAAACGACAAAATCCGGCGCCCCATCTATTTTGTTATCTGTATGTATCTTCACCAAGGAGAATAGCGTCTGCTTCATGAAAGGTTTCAGCATCATCATCAGCTTGTCGATGTAAGACGGCGCATTGATGAAATGTATAGCCTTGAGTTTGACTAGAAGGGCTTCCTACAATTATGACTTTTCTAATGACATTTATTTTGATGAAAATCTTTAATCGAAATTGTTCTCTGAGAATAGATATACAATTGGACAGATTAAGGTATTTTGCAATTTTTTAAGGCACATTAAACCAGCGTAGGAGAAGGGGAATTAATAAAAGTCCTAGTTCCAAACTAAATTTTCGTGTGTTTATCAGCAATACGATAAAAAATTCTACTTCAAAAATGAATAATTCTCAACCATCTACTTAGATCAAAGCAAAATGGAAGATACGGTACGTTCTTACATTGCGTCAACTGAAAATAGGCTGGAATGCACAACTACATGCATACAAACTCGTACAGCTATAATTGAAGTCCCGCTGTACGACACCGAAAGACAAAAAAAGAGCGACGAGCTTGGACAGTAGCAAGAGCGAGACAAGCTAAACGTGTCGCTCGCACATGTTTCGTATAGTTTTATCTCGCTCACTCAAATGGGCGAATGTAAACTAATAATTTTAAAATACTTCTATAAATTATTACTTTTTGGTGTACTTACGCGTGAAAAGTGATTCCACCGGTCTTGTTTTTGCTCCTGGAGTGTTATGTGCATTGAATAAATGCTCAGGAAGGTATTTTTAAATGTATTTTCCACTACAAAAATGTATTCACTGTGTATCACGTGCAAGCAAGTCGCTGTTCTATCGGTGACTAAACGAAGCAGGTCCAATGGGCTCGGTTTTGTAGCCCCACGCGCGATAAGTGAATAACGTACCTTCCTTCTTTTATTTTGATCTAAGACCATATACGAGTATGTTGGACAAATTTAAGAAACGTAAACTTTCTTAAAACGTAAACATTTTTTATAAATAAATAAAATCATCATGTCTTACCTGAACATAATATATCATCTGTTGAACAGTGCTTAAGTCTATTCTAGCAATGTGTCCCATTGAAAGTCCGTTCATATTGAGCACCAGTATCAGGCCCGGCCAAATGCCCTCCTCAAATTGCCACACGTCCATGGATATAGCCATAATCCTGCAAAAGAATCTTTTGTTGTATGAGCTATTATTATTGCTTAGCTGGTCACACTTCGGGATACCAAATCACTTGTATGTAATGGAATATTTTGTGTTCCCCCAAACCTATCCTCTGTTCCAGGTCCCTGAACTTGATATTCATATACTTCAGGATATCTATCAGTAGTTACGAGTATTTTATAACCTTCTGGAGAAGCCAGTGTTCCAAGGAAAACTGTTATCGTATTTAACAATACAAGAAACGAAAATTGTGGATGTACCGTGAGTTTTATGTGATAAAGAGGAAAGAACTCGGTAAAAGAGCAGTGTACATAACTTGATTGTTCCCTTATTTACTCATTAAGCTACGTGGTTAGCCACGAAGCTGCCTGCTATGTTATGAGATAAAGAAAAATATCCACTTGAATGAAGATTTTAAATTCTATTGTGAAACTTATCGATGGTGTACATTCGCCAATCGATCAGGTAGAGCTTTTGGAGAAAAAACTAGCAAGCAATTGACATGATGATAAACGGCCATCAATTTATCATGCAGATACGCTGCCTATCTGATGAAGTAGGAATCAGTATTTGAAAAATGGAAAAACTGGATTTGCGAAAGATGAGGAATATAGAGTATCATTATCCAATCTCACATCCCTTCATCGCATTAGAGAAGGGAGACGGGAAGTAATAAGAAGGGAAAAGAAACTGTCTACTGTCACTCATTCCCGAAATAAATACGACACTGCTCTACGAAATTGGTGTAACTTGGCCATTAAACTATGAAATTGTGCCTAGCATCACTCTCTTCGTCAATATGTTGTAGGCCGTTTAACGGTACTCTTCCGTGATTCTGGTACACCTAGTTGTGCTGACCAGGTGGTAGGTGGGTTATACATGGATTGTGCTAATTGGAACGACAATGCAGTAATTTACAATTACTGATTGAAAACTAGATAGTTGTGTCGTGGGGAAGAACTCCGGACTGGTGATCGGTGGGCAACACCGATCACCGTGCTACCAATGCTTACATTACGAAATTATTAATAAATGTTTACCTGGCAGCCTCCGGTGTGCCAAATACCTTTGGATCATTATTCAGCAAATGTGCGTACATGTACCGACATCCGTCTGCGGCTGGTGTGCGGAGCAGAATTAGCATTCTGAAAACAATTTGTTACAATTGAGACTATAAAATATATGCGAAGACCTTGACTTATGAATTATCGTGAGTTCACGAGTTCGTATTCAGTTGACATAGATTCAAAGGCATTTAATATTTATCAAGATAAATAATTAAATGCACTGAGTGAGTAGCATGGAGGGGGAGAGAGCACGCTGCAATCCAATAGCCACTGGGCGCGCTCGACTGGCCACGTTACCCCTCTCTCACAGAAGACTACCTTGAAATGTACCTACCGCATTTCCCACTTTATCTTATTTCCCTAATGTACGTTACGTGTTTTGGTAGTGAGTGAGATATGCCAGAGCCTATTCCCATCCTATCCCTCCCCATTTTCCCAACCCTTTCGCCGAATTCCTCCCTTAATCTGCAAAGGCAGGCAGCACATCCGAGGGCATGCCAACGTTTGTCATTCTGGGCTGATCTTGGCATGTATCGCGGATGTCTATGGACGACAATATCCACTTACATCGGGTGGACTTTGTTCGCCTACCGCCTTTTTTTTATAAAAAATAAAACTTACCCACAACGCATGCTCTGTTCCAACTTCTCATCAAATTCTAACTGCTGGAAGAACGAGGCGTGCGTGCGCATCGTGTAGTGCAGGTCCAGCACTTGCTTCGTCACCTGCATACTGCGGTCGCAACTGTGGTACGCTAGAGCTAGCTCCAGATCTGTTCGTTAAAACAAGTACCTACATCATCGCCTTTAGTTACCACATAGTACACTCGCCCTTATGTGCAAAAGGTCTAGGGCTCGATTTTATCATGTTTTTTATCACTAAATTGTCATTCTGTTAAAAATGCAACCGCCCTTTCGGTATCCACAGCTGAACATGGACATATCTCATTAAAATACCACGCTGCCTAGAGAGTTGAAATGTACACCACTCTTTTAGAGGAAGTGTACACCCTCAGGGCTTGTGGTAGCTGCTTTGTTATACCTTAGTAACCATTTACTACACTCGATTGGAAGAAGACGGAACACTCACCTGTAATGTCCTCCTCTGGTAAATGTGGCTGCATCTTGAGCCATTCTCTCAACGTTCCTATATCTTCTGCATTTAATTCACCCTTCTCACAGATTTTCTCCACCGGGTAAGGTTTCATTGTTTTAAACGACAAGAATATCAAGTTGTTGACATTATGCAATATATTTTAGTTGCTGTTTACATATATTTAGTCTATATATCAATTTAAATCCAGCATAGCTGCATATCAACTGGGAGAGAATCAAATTAATAGATATGCTTCGACTAGGGAAAAACCTGACGCTTTAGAAGCGTGTTGCAGTTTGTAACAAGATTTTTGTTGTTATTTGTTACTTTTAACAAGAGTCTAATTCCTTCTTGCAAATTTACTCTCGATTATTATTTGACATTGGCATTATGCAGAAACTCGTGCCCTTGCTACAGAAAAAATATTTTTTATTTCAGTTCTCTAAACCCTAAGCAAGTTGTTTCAGTATAATAGCAAATATCATAAATCCTTACTTTGGGAAAGTACATGTGTTTGTTTGTTAACTAAAGACTAGAACAAATGAACGAATCACAACATTTGGCAAAGAAAACTATAAAGTTTTCTTTTTTTATAGTCCATGGCGCCTCTCGGGAAAACGATTATGCTGGAATATAGTACTGAAAATGACTGACGCAAAATTCCTTTTACAGCAGTGAAAATATGTATAATTGTCATGTGAAAATTACAGATTGTCAAATCCTTAATTTTGGCAATAAACGGTTTTTATTACAATTATTTAAATTCGAATAGTTTTAAATCGAAACATATAAGTAAAATCGCGGTAAAACTTTAGTATAGTTTTAGAACTCTACTGTCATCGCAGATGATACAGGCAATGCATACCTACTCACCATCTACTGTCCTGTCCTCTGCATATTTTTTTTAATAGTGTCAATTATTAAATACCTACTACACTTAACTAAGGCCTGTCCATTCGTTTTTTGTTTAATGATTATCACTTGTGTTATTATCATAGACTTTATTAATTGTGATAATAATTTATTTTTATCAATCCCGCCGTGCTCGTACTGCTACGAGTCGGGTTGATTTAACCTTGCTGATAAGATGCAAGGTTAAATTTAATATGGGGGACTAGATCAGGTTTTCAAATTTTTATTTTTTTATATACTAGTGCGCGGACGAGCAAGCGGTCCCACGTGATGGTAAGTGTTACCGCCGCCCGTGGACACCTGCAACACCTGTATGCGGTTTGCACCTGTATGCTGTATGCAACAACATGCAAATGACTAAAATTCTGCTTACGTAATACTTGAACGGCCCCTATATTTCCTTTAAAAATGTTGAGGTCACGTGACAAAAAGTTATTAATTCCAAGATTATATAGGTAGTATCTTATCTCACGAAATTTCTAGTATTTTTTTTTTAGGTAAAATAAAAAACATTTGTTTCCGAATTTTTAGTTATCACAAAAACAAATCCATCGCTTCGCTGTTACACGTAAATAAAAAAAAATAATCATTATATTTGCTACCCTTGCGCCACCTATACTTTTCTATTAATCAATATCTAGCTTCTTGAAGCTGCCTTCAACACCTCCGAAGAAGTCTGTAATGGTCTTCGCGTTCCCGGGACGCCGGGACTCCACCACCCGCTTCTTGTTCTCATCCAAAAAGTATTGTTCATTCGCCTTCATCTTCGCAAGAACATGATCTGGAAGTGCAAGTATAAGGTCATTAAAAGTACAAGTATAAGGTCATTAAAGGTACAAGTCTAAGGTCATTAAAAGTACAAGCCTAAGGTCATTAAAAGTACAGGTATAAGGTCATTAAAGGTACAAGTCTAAGGTCATTAAAAGTACAAGTCTAAGGTCATTAAAATTACAAGTCTGAGGTCATTAAAAGTACGAGTCTAAGGTCATTAAAAGTACAAGTATAAGGTCATTAAAAGTACAAGTATAAGGTCATTAAAAGTACAAGTATAAGGTCATTAAAATATCCAAGGAATGAACAAGAGAGAAGATACCAGACCCTTACCAGCATAAAAACAATAATAATTTCATTGTCACCAATCTCCATACACATGCCTATTAATTTTTTATCGTGCATATTTTATAAATTATACTAAAGTTGCACACACACACACACAAACAATTTGTTTATAAGTTGTGTGTATGTGTGTGTGAATTCAGTGAGTTTAAATGATTGATTTATATAATACATGAATATAATCAGAAATTATAATTATTGCCGTTGTAATAATTGAATTCCGCTTTCAGCTACAAAATTTATAATAAAGATAAATAACTACAGACCTCTCCTCATATACCTTGGTTTTTTGAAACCAAGTTAAATAGAAGACACACGGTCTTAGCGTTCAGGATGCGTTCTGGACACATGCCACTCAATAAGTTTGGATACCTCATGAAAAAGACTAGCTCCCCAAATTGCGATATATGTGGAATTGTTGAAGATGTCCAAACACTTGTTGGTGGTGTGTCCGGAATCAACAGGAACGGGAGGCCTTAGTGATGGCTCTCGATCTGAACAGGAATGATGTTTGTATGTTCCACAAGATACTAGGAGAACCGAGTTCACGAGCAGCATTTAGTTTGTACAGATTCGTGAGCCCTCACTAGGGCTGATATACTGGTACCTACATTAATGTTGTATAATGTAAGTTCAGGGTACGATGGAACTGACATGTGCCAAGGCATAAAAGTTCCTTAAAAATAAGAAAAAAAATATCTACAAACCTCTGCCCTGCTCCAAAGTCTTGAACTCCCCACCAACCTCCTTCGGCAACCCCTCCATCGGCACATACTTTTCTAAGGTCTTCGTGCCGATCTGGTGTATAACGAGCATCTCCATCAGTTTGGGCTCTAAAAATGGTTTTAACATCATCATCAGCTTGTCCATGAAGGACGGCGCGTTCAGGAAGTGGAGACCTTTCAGCTTCACTAATAAGGCTCTCTGAAAATGAGATGTTAAATTACCTAATTAATGGCTCCTGTTCATATTAATTTTGATCTTTTTTTACTGCGGCAAAAAGTCAAAATGAAAGGGTTATTAAATTCAGTTTTTGAAATTTATTAATTGTTAAAAAATAATCACGGTAGACGATCAGACAATATTTTTGATTGTAGTCTGTATAGTTAAGGTACTACAATCAAACCGTTACACCACCAGCCTTAATATCAGTCAGTTATATAATATCTTTTCACGGTTGGACGGTACTCCTCTCCTATCACATTATTATCTACCGCTTTTCTTATCAAGCTACAATATGATTCTTCAAGAGACCTGTGAATAGGATTTTGCAAGGTCGGCGGCGCACCCGCATGCCCCAGGGGGCATGCGGGTGTCCATGGGTCGGCGGTAACACTTACCATCACGTGGGACCGCTTGCTCGTCCGCCCACTAGTATATAAAAAAAAATGCCCACAGAAAATGTGCATGAGGTGGCTCGTGTCCAGCAGTGGGCGGTAAAACAGCTGGTTACGATAGTTACCTGTAAATAGTAGAGGAAATGTCTGATAGTCATGATGTCGAGCCTCGCAAGATGTCCCAGCGTCACGCGGTCCATGTCGATGAGAATGACAAACCCCGGCCATGTGCCTTCCTCGTATTGCCACAGGTCCAACACCATCAGAATTGCTCTATGGACATTCAGAATATAATTATAATTCGATTCCGCCCTTGTATGTGACTAGCTCGGCGGTATAACCAGCATGCCTGAGAAGAAGAAAACTAGGGCAAAATCAAGGAGACATTCAGACATCAAGGACCTATCCCTCTCCATTTTCCCAACCCTTTCTCCAAATCCATTCCTATATCTCCAAAGGTAGGCAGCGCACCCAGGGGCATGCCGACGTTTGTCATTTTGGACTAATGTTGGCATGTATCGCGGAAGTCTATGGTAACCTATCCACTTACCATCAGGTTCTGAATAAAGGGCTGGCCAGCTTGGCGATCGCCTAGGGCGCCAAGTAATCAAGATGCAAGCGAAAAATCTGATTTTAAATGATTCATCCAAAATACACAATAAAATGTCAATCATTAAAAAATCTTCCATCTGCTTTTTATACGCGCGAAAAATGCTACCCTTTAAGGGGCGCTGCAGATTTTCCGCCCAGGGCGCAAGACACACTAGATCCATCACTGAAGACGTATATATCCAGGAATCTGCATTAGATCCTTGTGATAGATTACAGCCTGAGAAACCCTTAGTGATTTACTAGGGGAGGCCTGAGAGCCCTGCAATGGGATGTTATAAACTGATATCTGATTGTAAGGAACTTAATCACGGCACGATATTCCAGTTTAAAGATTTTGCAACTTCCTGTTGTTCTGAGTCGAGGAATCAACACTAACCAGAGTTGAACTCTAAAAATTATACACGAATCAGCAGGATAAATGACGTATAATTTGTTTTTTTTTAAACATCTAGAAATAAATATGTTAGGCCTGAAACTTTTGGACCTCACTGGTAGGTAGGTACTGCACAGTGCACATGTTTAATACGATAATGAAGTCATTTTTAACAATTTCCAAAGAAATGAATATAAATTTATATACATTCCTCTCAGAATAGTTGTTTTATAGTGATGTGACGTCATAGACCTAAGATGACACCTGGACTACACGTCTTCTCGATCCACTCGTAACCCACGGCTTGTGTAACCCGTGCTGAAACGTTAAGTAGGAATAAAACTTAAACAATTACCTATATTACACGCGTTCAGACCAGATTTAGAATATAAAATGTGTTCGAAATGCGAAAGCTTAAAAAGTTACAACAAGACACTTAATTGATTTTGGCACGTAACACGGATGTCCATGTCCTCATAGACTCCGAAGATTATGAGCCCTTTGGTGTCAAAAAGGTGAAAGAATAAGGTGTTAAACAATCATGATATCAACATACTCAAGAGGTCTTGTAATTATGAATCCTGACCTGTTTAAATCTGAGGACCACTAATACAAAAGAGAACAATTGAAGGTCAAAGGTCATGTAGTCATGTCACACTACCTAATGGCATCACTGAACACGAAGTTTTTGGCATCGTAATCCAAGAGTCTGGTGTAGTACACGGCGTAACCTTCGGGTGTCCGAATCTGTAGCGGTAACCCCATTCTGGAAACAATAAATGAATGCATACAAAAAATATGACAGGTTTTCTTGACATGAATAGGCCATTAAAAGGGTTTAAATTGTCATTAAATTTAAGTACCTATCTATATAAATAAAAATTAAATGCTGTTCGTTGGTAAGCGCATCACTTGAGAACGGCTCGACCGATTTGGCTATTTTTTTTTAATGTCCGAATAAGGTTTTTAGGGAAAGAAAAATTCGGGAAAAACTGAAGTGCTGGCGCTCGGAATCAATCTTTTTTATACCAGTTTTGTACCAATAAAATCACTAACGTATGATGAAAACAACTTACACGACATGAAGTGTGTTGATCACCTTCTTGTCGACAATTCTATCCTTGAAGAAGTTGGGGAAGTGAACCCTCAGTGTGAAGTGGAGGTCCAGTACTTGCTTGGACACCTCGGAACTTCGCTCGCAGCAGTGGTATATGAGGATCAGATCTAGATCTGAAAAATTGCATTTACAAAACATCAACAGTGATGACGTACTGTGCCGAAACGTGGACACAGTGGGCCCGATCCATAAGTCAAAGTGACTTGAGCTATAGAGAAAGCAAGGCTCGGTATTTCTTTGCGTGATAAGATCAGAAACTAAGAGATTCGCTAATGAACGGAAGTCATCGACTAAGCTCATAGAATTTGTAAGTTTAATTGGCAATAGTCGGGCTATAATCTGCCACAGTACCTCAGTAACTTCAGAGATATTTAGGGCTTGAGTTTTGATATCAATTGACTAATCAACCAGATCAAGAAACCTAATAACCATCAGACTATCTCTCTACTGCCGAATATAGGGCCTCTCCTAATGCTTGCTAATACACACGGTCTCATTCATTTTCTCATTCAGTCAATAACGCTGAAGTTCTCCAAGTGGTGTCGGTCCACGTGGCCCACACTGCGCTTCCTATGAGGATTCATATACCTCATCGGTTATTGGCTCTATAGCAAATACAACTATTGCCACTTCGGCATGTCCTATGAGTTAACCGACTTACTTATTTCTAAAAAAATACTAATTTATCCAATGACCTAATTTATCCAATACTAGCGAATCGCCCTCGCTTCGCTTCGGTTTCGTTAAAACAATATTAAACTATACGTATAAACCTACCTCTTGAATCACTCTATCTATTGATGAAAACCGCATCAAAATCCGTTGCGTAGTTTAAAAGATCTAAGCGTACCTACAGAGGGACAGACGGCGGGAAGCGACTTTGTTTTATACTATGTAAAGATTATCCCGGTGAATTATATATTATTACACTAATCGACGAAATGTAAAGTATAGTGGTAAATAAAGTGATTGTTACACTAACAGATTTCTCTTTACAAAGGACCTCAAGAACCTTTCCAGGATTATCACCGAATTACGCGAAAGGAATGCAGTATTAAGGTATATTCAAAGTGGTTATTACGTAATTATTGAAAGTAAGGAAGATGAAGCTATTATTAAATCCAACTGTAAATCGAACAGTCTAATTACCCCTTTATACAATGTAACGCGGTCACAATTACAGCCCAGTACATACAAAACTACATAATAATAGGAAACATGTATTTATGTTGCTTATCTAGTTACCTTGACATAGAAAATCTATTGCATTATGTAACATTGCATTATGTCAATAAATCATACCTAATTCCTTGACAGACACACCAAAACATCACAGGTGGTCTAGAATTGTTCAGCATCCAAGAGATGTTGCATCTCTGCGTTTTCTACCGCTTATAATGGGGAATGTTCTGAAGAGCTGTTCAGTTTTTAGCATCGTACCGCTCGTCATCGTCGTGCGCTTCATCCGCACTTCCTCGACACAGAGTCGCTGCGTACAGTGCGCTCAAAACGACACTTTATACCGCGAACCCGAAAACTATGGAATGAACTGCCAGCCGAGGTTTTTCCATTACGCTACAATATGGAGCTCTTCAAGAGAGCTGTGAACAGGATTCTGCAAGGTCGGCGCGCACCCGCAAGACCCCTGGTGTTGCAGGTGTCCATGTGCAGCGGTGACCACTTACCAACATATGACCCGCCCGCTCATGTGCCATCTATTCTATAAAAAAGAACATCGCCGGTAATGAAAAAGATATGTGAAATACAGTTAATTTATTTATGTATGTTTAACTCGGTAATAGCTTACACACGATTCTTATTTATAGATATATTTACTTTTGGTTCTAATAAATTAATAAAAAAAAATATTTCATCGGTCAAGTGATCGTGTCACGTGTGCGCGTACACACTACACGTAGCTACAGATTAAATAGGTGTTAGAAAATGATTAAATACCATAAGTGCTCTTTGGTTGTCGCCTATCGTTCAAAAATACCTGTTATATGTTCAACAGGCAAATGCGGCTGCGTCTGCAACCACTGCCTTAATTTCTCCACATCCTGAGGAGTGATCCCGGTGTTGTTCCTGTACTCTTCTTCTAAAGGAAACTCCGTCACTACTCCCGTTGAGTCGTGGAACATTTTTCAGCTGAAGATTGCACGATAAAAGGTGATTAGAGGCTCCAGTATACGAGTGCATTGAATCCTGAAACAACATTACTTATAACATTATTCTAATATACCATTTCATACTATGTCATCATTCTGTATCTCTCCACTGCTGGATATATGCCTCTCCCAAAAGAGGTGTATAGTGTATACACTTATATAGTGGGCACTTTGGTGATCGCAATGCTGGCCATTCACACAATTCAATTTCTCCGAATCCATTCCTATATCTCCAAAAATTCGCACATTTTGGACTAATGTTGGCATGTATTGCGGATGTCTATGGGCGACAGTACCAACTTACCATCAGGTGGACTGTATGCTCGTCTGCCGCCTTCGTCCATAAAGAAAAATTGATGAAGTGGCAATAGGCAGGTCATATTTGCCGCAGGAGCGATGGCCGACGGGTAGACGGGTCTTCGAATGTAGGCCATGTAAGACTATTTGACAGGAATATTATATATTTTTATGGATTTGTCATAAAAAACAGGTGTTAAAGCATTTTTTATTTAAACAGACCCTTGAAGCAACGAAATTTTAATTTTAATTTAGAAAATCTTAACCAAAGTCAATAAGTCCGTATCGATAATAAGGTCCCTTTGACGTCACAAATATTTTATCCGTGTGTAATTGTAAAATTTATTCACCTTGTCTTACAAAACGTGCTCCATTTTTATAATTTTTGAATCAAAAACTATAAAACATTGAAACCACAAACCAGTGAAGTAGACCCCGAGATTAGTGTGAACATACAGAGTTACAGACATATAGGTGTAATGGAAATAACGTCTAACATTTTGAACCAAATTTTGTCAAAATTACAACATTTTACACCTGTAACACTTCATACCGACCTCACTAAAGGTAGAACGAACCTTGAATAGAACCGGTCTTATCAGAAACCGGTCAACAAGCTAACAACAATACGATTTCAACCTTATTTGCAACAGTTTTATTGCATTTCACAAGTAGGTGCACATAAAACTCGCAAATTAATAATAGTTTTTTTTTAATAATAACTAAATATTGTTTACATTTGTCCTTATGTTTACGGTTAATAATGGCAAGTAAATATAAATATAGTACATGTAAATATTGTACGAAGACAGCAGACGAGCATACAGTCCACCTGATGGTAAGTGTATACTGTCGCCCATAGACATCCGGGATACATGCCAACATTAGTCCAAAGTGATAAACGTTGCCACGCCCAGGATGCGCTGCGTACTTTTGGAGATATAGGAATGGATTTGGAGAAAGGGTTGGGAAAATGGGGAGGGATGGGATATGAATGGGCTCTGGCACATCGGGCACAAATATAGGTACGTAAATGGGGGAAAATGTCCTACCATCTGCACCGTCCCCTGGAATGTATCACGTGAGGCTCGAAAGCTTTTCGGAAAAAATCACGAAATATCACAAGGATGTAGAGAGATATCACATGTATTTATCACCAGTATCACTACGTATCACCGGGGGGGGGGGGGTAAAAAGTTGCTAAAAAACATCACGTGATTAATGGACGACCCCAAACAAGTTAATTTTCTTGTTCTTCAATAAATGAAAGTTGACTCTGACACTCTGATCCTGACATTGTAGCAATTGTCCTTTTAGCATCAAGATTTTAACGTCTTATAAGGTCCTAAAAAATAGTGTTAAACTGTCAAACCATTATATCTACATTTTTTTCATACATTAATAATAAATAATAATAATTAATAATTTACTTGTATGTAGATTATTGTGTCCCGTGCCGTAAGGAAGGATTTTTTTGCGAAATCAGATGCGAAACACATGTCCTCTATTTTTTTCCATTTGGTCCTAATTACTCGATTATGAAATTTTATTGCCTCAGATTAATGAGAACTGGTGCCGACTTGATGGTATACTTATAACTTCGAAATTTATACTAAGGTACTATTGATTGACTTAAGAATTTATGTAGTTTTGGAAAATAAAATACCAATTGGTCCAAATCGTACATTTATTACTATTTTACATTTAAAAAAAAAACATTATTGAGCATATTTTCTTTTCAAAGTTTCTTTTTTACAGTCAGGATAGATCTTTCTGTGCTCTTGTACACAACGAAACAAATTTTGTTTTTTGTTCCTCATCAACTAATAAAACCATGTAAGTCTTGCATCAACTCTACAGCCCTTTCGGCTGTATGTTTTACTGCTCTAAGGGTTGACACAGCTTCTAGAAACGAGGTGTTAGTCTCCCGTGAAGAAGGACATTCGTAAACTGTCATCAGTGCTGAGACGAGAGAAAAAATACTTGCTCTTGACTGATATAAAATTATAGATGTTTTTCTCTGAATTAAAAAAGAATGGCATGAAATTACATGAGATAGACAGAAACTAAAGAAACAACTACACCATTTATCTGTCAAACTTACCGTACGATGAACCACTGAGTTCTTCCTTAGATGGAATGCATAGTTTCCCAGTGGTCGATATATTTTCTTTAGTTAAATTTGCCACCATCTTTATTTTTGCTGCTTGGTCCACCTCATCGTCAAATAGTGACAGGATAGCTTCATCAGTTATATACCATGAGTGTTGGCTAAACTTATGTACAGCTGATTTCGAGATACTTTTGTCAACGTTTTCGTAAGACTTAATGACTTCAGAAAGCACAAATCTTGGTAAGGTGATTTTACTGCCAAACTGCATTGAAACCATGGCTTGACATAGGATGTCAATAAACAAGCAGTGTTGCCTTGTCCTTAGTGGTTATTTGGAACTGAGAATTTAGTAACGATATTTTTAAGGAATAGATCGCTCTCGCCATCCATCGAGCTTGGTGCTAATTGGGAGTGAGAGGAGTGGGAGCTAACTTGGGAGACTAATTTTGAATTTCCGCTCTGTATCTCCATCTAAAAATATGACTGCGAGCTCTATCAACTCTCGATAGTCATCTCTGACTATTTTTTTGTCAATTCAGCTCGATAGAATATAAGCAGAGCTTCAATTTCAATTTCATTTGGCGGTTTTCTTCTTCAATAGCCCTTAGTCGCGCCCTTTCTTCTTTGTTAGCCAGTTTTTTATTCACTCCAGCAAATTTACCAGGTCGACCTGGCTCTCTCTGGCGTTGAAAGAAGATCTTACTCATATCTTCCTCTATTTTTATTAATTGATGTACATCGGCGTGTTCAATATCAAACAAATTGCTTATAAATTATTGTGTTACGTCTTGTTTTCTTTGCTTTTTTTGTAAGTCTCGCGAAACTTGATATACGCTCACAAGGTTTTTCACACATTCGATAACGATTTGGTAGGTATTCGTGCCTTTTCGCAAAATATAACACACTCACTTCACAGATGTTATAAAACAAAACTGCGAGTGCTTATCCATTGGAGGGATGTTTTGACCCCGTTAATTGATGTTTTACACCCTCCCACTAAAAATATACCCTTTTTAAAGCTGCACAATTGACTAAAAGCAATAAGTTTACTGACAATACAACTGGAAATCAGGTATGCAAGTGGACACGGTGTTTTACGTGTTTTGATAAAAGGCAAAAAGAAAGTGGTTTTATGTTTAAGTTTTTAAAAAATAGGTTGAGTTTTTTGGGACACCATATTTGTACAGAACGCATTTCGTAGTTCATACTTACCTATTTACTAACAGAAGCGGACTAGCAAGTGTGGATTATATATGTACATTGCACATACGAGTAAATCAATCACCAATTATTTATTTTTAATGTAATAAAGAAATCGTTAAATATATGTTAATTTTTAGTTAGATATAATAAATAGTTAGTGTACTGACTGCCATATTAAAATCTTACATTAGTTTTGGGGGACCTTTATCTGAGTCGTTAGCGTACCAACCAGTTTTGTTCAGGCGTTTTAGGAAAAACAATTTTTCTAACAAAGTATTATATAAGAATACCAAATATGTACTGTTGAACTTTGGACATACTATTTTCGGCATTAAATCTTAGTGTAGTCATTATAATAATATGCTTTGTAATTTTCTAGTGCTAAACATTTGAATTGCCATCTTGACGTCAAGGCGGTGCGGGCGACATCAGAATTTTGCTGAATCTATTTCAACTTCAGATTCTTACTATTTTGACTAGTACTGTATTTACTAAGTCGAGGTACTTGAGGTGTTACTAACATAATGGGGTACTTATTATACTATTTTGCCGAATATAGGTACCAAACAGCACCAATTGGGTAGTAAATATTGGTGTAGAGATTTTCAATAAACAATTGAGTTTATGACGCAAAAACATATTTTTTATCACAGTCCCAAAACTACATGCACCTATGTCTGGGAGTAACCAGTAATGCTAATTTACCTACTGTCGTCAGATCTAGCTATATTTTGGTGACTAAAGTTACTTTTCATATCTCTTTTACCACAATGAAAGTTTAATGAATTTTCTTGCGACTTTTGAGATTAGGTAAATCTTGGCTAGGACTGTCGTAATTTATAAAATGTGGGCGTCCACTCAAATAGGATTTTTGATATAAGTACTCTTTTCCGCAAGATAAATCATTAAACTCCCTTTGTAGTTAAACCAAAATATAGCTAGATCTGACGACACAGTAGATTAGGCAAATCTTGGCTAGGACTGTCGTAATTTATAAAATGTGGGCGTCCACTCAAATAGGATTTTTGATATAAGTACTCTTTTCCGCAAGATAAATCATTAAACTCCCTTTGTAGTTAAACCAAAATATAACTAGATCTGACGACACAGTTGCTACATAAATTGCTAACTACTATTAGACACAGG
Organism: Sesia bembeciformis; assembly: GCA_943735995.1. Lineage (NCBI taxonomy): Eukaryota > Metazoa > Arthropoda > Insecta > Lepidoptera > Sesiidae > Sesia > Sesia bembeciformis. The sequence goes on along the minus strand of OX031045.1, from coordinate 12,879,415 downwards.
TTCACCTAGTGTTATGGGTAGATTTGGAAACTAGAATAGATGGCCGATAATAAGATGGAGAAAACGACAGATTATAATAAGGATAGATGGTGGTAAATCGATAGGTACTTACATTTAAATTGATTATAATTAATTATGGAGTTATTTTTATTCCCTAAACATTTAAAAGTAACTGAGTGGGTATTAATACTCTTCATTCGATGGGATAGAATGGGCTCTGGTATATCTTACTCACTAACGAAACGCGTACGTACGTTGGAGGGGTAGGATATAGTGTGAAATGTAGTACCTATATTTTACGGTAGTATTCTGTGTGAGAGGGGTAACATGGCGAGTCGAGTGCGCCCAGCAGCTATGGGATTGCAGCGTGCACCCACATCCTCCTAAATGGCCAGACTGACGCGTGGTGCGTTGTGGTGTCAAAGAGACTTTGATAGATCCTTAAATTGGAAGTATTGGGACCTCAAGGATCCCAATGTTTCAACATCAGAAGGAACAAAATAGGAACGTATCAATGCCCATACCCCAGTATATTTAGCGACCATATCAAACGAATTATCTAAAGAATTAGAAAAGAACTTCTTTAATTATGGGTTTATTTTCTTCTCTTGTTGTCAAATAAGCCATAAAATATATCAGATTCAAACATGAACAGTCAACTAACGAACTAAATGGTACTAGGGGATATAAATATAAAGGGGTTTTATTGATCTTACCCCTATAATTGAGAACCGTTGACTATTTCCACTTAGCCATTAAGTATATATAACATTGTCTCAGAAAATAAGCCTTATTGCCATGCAGTGGTATGTCAATGGTATATTGGTAATTTAACTACAATACCTACATAGCTTTTTTTTATTGACGACGGCGACAGACGAGCATACAGTCCACCTGATGGTAAGTGGTAACTGTCGCCCAGAGACAGCCGCGATACATGCCAACATTAGTCCAAATGACAAACGTTGGCACGTTGGATGCGCTGCCTACCTTTGAAGATATGAGACTGGGTTTGGAGAAAGGGGAGGGATAGGATGGGAATGGGCTCTGGCACATCTTACTCACTACCGAAACACGTACGTACATTAGGGTATTCTGTGAGTGAGGGGTAACGTGGCCAGTCGAATGCGTCCAGCGGCTGTTGGGTTGCAGCGTGCAAACATATTATTATAAATCAGATGTTAGAGCGAATATCTCTTTAAATAGAATCTTGAACGACGAAATTTTCAATTAGAAAAGCGACAATGGCCTCTCAGATAATTTTGCAATGCAACCGGCCCTTTCAATATCCACCGCTGGACATGGGCCTCCTCGTGTACATTGTCTTGTGTACGCTGGCCAAGCGGGACAGCGAGTCCATTCTTTTCGAGGAAATGTAGTTCCTCAGGGCTTCTTGTTGAGGCTTTGTTATCCCTTAGTAGCCTTTTATGTCACCCACAGACTTAGTAACTTATAAGGTCTATATACTGTCTTTATAACCAACCAACACCACACTGCAGATAACATCACATATATAGTATATAGTTATAATAAAGGTGTACTTACATAAAATTTCAGATATTTCCGAAACAATTTCAACTTAAAACATAGAATTTTATATAATTTTCGACACGTACGATGCCGTACAAATCTATTTTTAAACACTTCAGACAACAAATTTAACTTTATTTAGTTTAATTTTTCACACACGTCCGTCCGTCACGTGTTGCGGTGAGCCAATGAGAGCGAAGTACAACCTCAGAATACAATCGAGATAACGATGTTAACAATTGCAGAAAAAAATAAAAAAATGTTGCTGGGGTTCCGTGTGGAATCATTGAAAGCTGGCTTTAAAATAGCACCACTCCATCCCTACCGTGGGTGGGACCTTCCCTAAAAGGCGAACTAAGGGTAACTAACAAAGCCGCTACGACAAGCCCCGATTAAAGAATGGACTCGCCAACCCGCTGCTTGAATTTTATATCCGAACTATAAAAAATATTTTTAGAAATTAGACAGTAAGTATAATAGGTACCTATTATAGGTACAAGTATAACTGACCTTGTGAAAGGATGTTTAGAAACAAGTTTAAAAACAGGTTAAAAAGTCTAAAATTCTAAACTTTATTCTTTTAATATTTCGTGTATATTGTAACTTTTTGAAATCGATGCGAACTGTTTTTAAATACATGTTATTTTTTTATTATGGTTTCTTTGTTGAAGACAAGTAAAATGGTTTTATGTTTGATCACGCGGAATTCTAGACTTGTGTTATTTTTCCTCAAGTACGAGGTTAACCTCCTACTTAAGTAATTACAATTTAAATTTACGTGCGTAATGTCAATTATACCAAGATTTTATTTCCTATTTTTTTTTATAAATACTCTTTTATTATTAATGACTAGCGACCCGCCCTCGCTTCGCTTCGGTTTATTAAATTTAAAACAATCGGAATAAGATATTTTCCTGCGGTAAAATGGAGCCTTATACCTCTAGCAATACATCGGTGAAAACTGCATTCAATTTCATGCAGTAGTTTTTGCGTGATGCGTGTACAAACATACAGACAGACAGACAAAATTCTGTTGCTCTAATAAAGACCCCCATATTAGTTTTTTTTCAATATCTATAATGTACACACATCGGCCTGTTACAATTTTATTATATGTATAGATAATAATTATTAATGATAATAACATCTATGAATATGTATGTATGTGTCCCATACCGATACCGAAAAAGGAACTTTTGGATGCTCGAGTAGTGAAGGTGAGTTTTTGTTTATCTAATTATTGTAAAAATTGTGTATTTAAATTTATTACTTTAAACTTACTTTAAATTATTTTTCTTTGCGTAATGTTTGTGACAATCAAATTTAAAAAAGGACCATGTTTTTCCGTGCTTCCAAAGAGTCCTCTTCTGTCCTCTGTAAACCTACTATCACTTTACTAAGTAACTTTTGACCAACTTCGACGAGACTGGACCAATGTCAATGCCAATGTAGGATATGCTTTACACTTTGAAATTGTTTATTAAAGCCTGACCAAAAAAATAAAAAACTTACTCTGGGGGGGCCACATTTGATTTTTTCCTAGCTAGTTAGTGTTGTCATAAGAAGTTATTATTTTCTTGGTCAGGCTATACGAAGAAAACTTGACACTGGCAGAATGTGCTAATTACACCATTGCCATTTATGAAAAGAAAAAAATAATAATTTGACAGTAGTTGGGTCTAAATGCTAATACAATCTCCTATTATTATTATTAACTAGCTGAGCCGACAGACGTCGTCCTGTCCAAATTTCAATAATACAATAATTTCAATAAGTTCATACAAAAATCCCATAGAAAAAAGCACTTTCAGTTTTTCCCGAATTTTCTGATTTTCCGGGCAACTTTTCCAATTTTTCTTTCCCTACAAACCTTATTCGGACTATTACGAACATTTTTAAAAAAAATAGCCAAATCGGTCGAGCCGTTCTCAAGTGATGCGCTTACCAACGAACAGCATTTAATTTTTATTTATATAGAATTTAGTTGGGTATGTATTGCTTCTAATTTTTTTTATTTTATAACAAAATAGTCAGTGTTCCATCGCAGTAAGTTGGGATTCGCTCAGTAAAGTGATAATAGGGTGTTATAAGACTGGGATTCATTGGAAGCACCAGATAAACACTCGTATGTTTTTATTTGATTATCACAAACATTACGCAGTCCGAAGTTTAAACGTATCACTTATAGATTATGTTGATCTGACATTTTCTAAAATTATACCATCTACCTGGTTGATATTGTTACCTGTTTTCCCGTCACCACCCTAAGGGTGCCTGGAAGGTATCCTTTATCTTCCCGTTTATCTTATCGTAAAAACGACAAGACCGCCAATTGTACTTTTCGTTTTACTCACTTAAATTGTCTTTTTGCAACATGTATTGGTGTACAATAACTATCTATTAAATCACAAAACACAATTTTTATAATAATCGAAACAAAAACTCGACTACACTTTTCTAATTGCCGCCAAAAAGCCGGATCTTGCATCTCATACATAACCAAACCCAAATGAATGCAGCCAATGAACTGTTGATATCATTCCATTCACTTGATCATGGAACTGTTCATCCGGTTCAATCAGTCAGTATTTCAGTCTGTCTAGTGCTCTGAAGTAAGCTGTTGTGTTTCGGATTCGATCATCCAATTCAACAGTGAGTTAAATAAACTTTTTTATTTTGCTTTTTAATTCGTGTTTAAATATATGTGTGTAAATGATTATAAATCGTTTATATATTTTACTACGTGGTAGAAGTTTAAGAAAGATAAGGTGTATTGTATTATGTTCTATCTTTAATAAGTTCTGTGTAAGACCTAAAGCTCCGTTTTGCGTAACAGTTTCAATCGTTTTATGTACTTCGAAATAGTGTTATGGTTGTATAAGTTTTAATGATAATAAAATGGATATTTCTAGAAACTTCTCAAACAAATTTGTAGTTTTCAATGGAAACCACAACCGCAAATATTTATTATAATTCTTTATTATATACAAAATAGACACAAGTAAGGTATGCCAAGTTCAGTCAAATTAAAAAAAAATACATATTTTTGTTTTTTGCTAACTGATTCGATTCGCCAATGTTTATTCGAGTCTAAACGGTGTATTCGATTTTGTATACGTCTTTGGACGTGTGACATAGGGATAGTGTGTCATTGAGTATATCGTTATTAATAATTATTTATTTATAAAACTTGATTGCACTTAATTGCACATAATCTTGTGACAACGAAATTTAAGTGAGACAGACAATCTTAACCCTATCAGTAGGTCCATATTGACAATCCCTACATTTTAGAATATTTCCTTTCGATTCATTGCTTCAATGAGGTGTTTTAACCGACTTCAAAAAGGAGGAGGTTCTATATTCGACGCGTGTTTTTTTTAATGTTCTTATTAAGTAACAATTTATACAGTAACAGTTTTCGGATTTATAAATATATTTTGATTTGATTTGCTCGCCTTTGCCAGTGTGGTTTTTGTTTTAAAATTAATGAACTCGCCGTGGGAAAACAAAACTGCGGATTTCACGTTAGCTCTGCGAAGTTTCCTTGAAATCGGTACATCAGTTTAGTCGTGAAACCCTAACAATCTAATACTCTTTCGAATTTATTATACGCAGTTAGTGAACTATACGGTTGGTATGATGAGAACTTGAAAATATATAAACTTAACACACACACATATATATATATATATATAATGCATATATAATAACATATTACAATATGAATGCTATGTTGTCCTGTAAGAGGCTGATTATATGTGTGTATTATAATGTTTATAAATCATAATTGTATGAATGAAAATGTACTGTGTGTTGTTGACGAACCTAATATAATAAAATAAGATAAATCGATGCAGTTAGAATAAAATACTTGATATCAGCCTATAACGTCCCACTGCAAAAATGCATCATAAACACTTATCCTCATTGCAGGCTCTGTAGGTTATTATAGAATATATGGCAACAAGCGGGCGGGCCACATGATGGTAAGTGGTCACCGCCGCCCATGGACACGGCAGATGTCTAAAGTTACCAGCCCCTTTTTCATCCACTGCTGTACATGGGCTTCCTTATGCACATTGTCTTGCAGATGATAGATGTATGGCCTTATAACGCCGCGTTAGCCAAGCGGGTTGGCGAGTCCACTTTTTGAGAGATGGTGTACGTCCTCGGGGCTTGTGGTAGCGACTTTGTCCTGGTCGCCTTTTACGAAATCCAAGGGAAGAAATGATGCGATACTGTTCTAAAACCGACAGAAACACTTCAGAAACGGGCCACTTCCTACTGAAATGTCCCGTAAATACTCCAGTCAGGTATTGTGGTCGTCTTTTGCTGTGGGATAAGATTTTCAGTCTGAATTTATATCTTTGTTACCTGCTCTAGAGCATTTCATTACTCTTTGTTTCCACCCCAGCTTAAAGACAAAGCCTTATCCTCGACACCATCTATTGGATGCGAAGGCTTATCAAATTCTATCTGATTGGTTCCGGCTCTACACAGACGGCATTGTATCGCAACAGATTGCAACACGCGTAGATACCTATTAGATGTTATCACGGTTACTACACACTTGCCCAATGGGTTATGCTTCATCAAACATTTTGCGATGCGAACATGTGATTTTTTGCCCATTTGCACTGCCTGTAGTTTCGTTAGTAACTAGATACATGATGCATCGTTCGATATGTCAGGTCGGTAGTAATCGATCCCCATTGGTTTTTTTTTTTGGGAGCATACAGTCCACCTGATGGTAAGTGGATACTGTCGCCCATAGACATCCGCGATACATGCCAAAATTAGTCCAACATGTGCCAATTTTTGAAGATATAGGAATGGATTTGGAGAAAGGGTTGGAAAAATGGGGAGGGATAGGGTGGGAATGGGCTCTGGCACATCTCACTCACTACCTAAACACGTACGTACATTAGGGAAATAAGAGAAAGTGGGAAATGCAGTACATTACATGGTAGTCTTCTGTGAGAGGGGGGGTAACGTGGCCAGAAGAGCGCGCCCAGCAGCTGTTGGATTGAAGCGTACACTCTCCCCCTCAAAATCTGTCATGTCGTGGTTTCTGTTGGGTTTAGAATATCACCACCCCATCCCTTCTCGTGGGTGTCGTAAAAGGCAACTAAGAGATATCACAAGCGCTGAGGAACGCTGATTTGACAGTGGAATGAATGTGTAGCATCTGATTGAAAGTGTTCCCTATATTGTACACACATTGTAGGAAATAAATTACTATCTATTTATACAACAGTATATTTCGCCCTATGTATTTTACCAGATACACTTTTACCAGGACCGAATTTACTCTGTTATTTCCTTGTTATGTTTGCACACTTGACCTTCAGTATCCTTTACAAGCTCCATACCGGTACGAATGGGTTATAGGACCTACTATGTTATTTATAACGTGACATTTAAGAATCTTGTTTTATCATCGTCTACCTGCCTCTTCTTATTTTAGCGCTAGTCGATGAATGTGTAATTTACAGAAAGATATCGACAGTCTTAACAAATTTTAAAAAAATCTAAACGTAATATAATGTTTAAACGCGGCCTTTCACGGTGGACCTGATCCGTGAGCTCAAAGTCACTCAGCGAGCTATAGATAGAGCTATGCTCGGGGTTTCTTTGCTAGTAAAGATCCGAAACGAAGAGATTTGCCTAAGAACTAAAGTCACCGACATAGCTCACAGAATCAGCATGCTGAAGTAGCTGTGGGTATGTCATATTTGCCGCAGGACCGACAACAGATGGAGTAGACGAGCCCTTGAATGGAGACCAGGTACCAAGCGCAGTGTGAGGCGCCCTCTGACCAAATAGACCAATGACTTGACGACGGTAATGGGTGAATAAGCTGAAGATTGTGTGTGGTTGCCTAAGACAAGGCCTATATCCAACAGTAAAGAAGGCTGATGGTATGGTACGGTACATAAAAAGTGTCACAGTAATTATAATTTTAATTACTCACACCAGGATTGTATCGGCTTCATGCGTGCCGAGATACACACAAAGGAAGTCAATACATAAATAAATACCAACATTTCGATCTACATTTCCATTATACTTATAATAATACAATGAGTTATATATTAAGGACGAATTTACAAAATAATTATATTGTTATAATAATATTTTGTAGTAGGTACATCAAATTGTAATTTTATAATTAACATGACCAGTTATTGTACGCGCGTGGGGTATATTACAGAGGAACGTACCATTGTACTTGTAACATGTCTTCACCAGTAATTGAGGGATATAGAATCAAAACCAGCTATATCCACGAACAATGTTTTTTCGCAAAATGTAATAAATGTTTCAATTTCTTTAATTCTGACAAATTTGGCTGGAAAAAAGCCTGTACATAGTTTTAATCGAGTCCATAATGTGCAGTAAAAGTATGTGTCCTGAGTAGTTTACAAATTGCATGTTGATCAGTATGACATTCATAGTTCATTTTGCGATAGGTATGGCTTTTAGCTGTTTTCGATTCTACACCCCTCAATTATCACAATGAAGTACAAACTAAAGTCGAACTACACAGAAGCTAATAAACATTTATTGTGTTTGCCTCGTTTAACCGAGAATCGTAGCAGAGTGCTTTAGTTCAGCAAATAGGCAGACGCCAAATCGGTCGTAAAAAAAATTCGTTACAAAATTATCGCTAATCAAGAATGTTGTAAAGGTCTGGGTCGTCCCGCGGTCGTCGAAGGCCGGCTCTAACTCGATTCGCATCACATAAATACGCTCCAACTCTCCCACACTTATACAATTATACTTATTAGGCATATACTCGTAATTATTGTCTTGTATTGTTTGAAATATCGATCTCAATTTTACTTTTAACACTTAGAAGTTTCATTTGAAATATCTGTACTTTAAAAAAATGTTGTCGAACTTATTGCTTTTCGAAAATTAGAAATTTTACTTTCAATTCATTTTGGAATACTTACTTCATAATTTTCAATTTTAACACTTAGAAACTTTACTTAGAATTATGTTTAGAGCGATTACTTTGCTTTAAACAATTACTAAGTAACAGTTAGAAACCTAGAATTTATTTTTAAACTTTACTTTACTTTAATTTAAAAAATTATACTTTATAACTGTTAACAGTTAGAATGTTCACTTTGGAGGGGGAGAGTGCACGCTACAATCCAACAGCCGCTGGGCGCACTCGACTGGCCTCGTTATCCCCCTCACAGAACACTACCTTGAAATGTACTGTATTTCCCACTTTATCATATTCCCCAATGTATGTACGTGTTTCGGTAGTGAGTGAGATATGCCAGAGCCCATTCCCATCTTATCCACTTAACCACTTAACACTTAACTTAACCACTTTAAGAATCCACTTAACACCACGTGAATTGTATGCTCGTTTGTCACCTTCTTTCTATAAAAAAAAAACAGAAATTACTTTAGAATTTCATTTTTCAATTTTATTAATTAGAATGTTCCCTTGGAATTAACTTTAGAAAGTTTACTTCAAATTTTTTATATGTAGTTAGAAATTTTACTTAAGAGTTAGCAAAAAACTTAAAATGTAACTTTAAATAAACAATATTGATATAGTCTAGCTAGACTACGTCTTGTGACATCATATTTCTGAGTTCACTCAAGGCTTAGATCGTGTAGTATTTATATAGATATTAACGTCTATAGCTATTAGGTCCTTACCCATGAAATTGCCGTTTTATATGGAAAAATTCAAATCTTATTTCGTATGAAAATTATATACTTAGTTAATTGGGAGTAGGAGAGTGCACGCTGAAATCCAACAGCCGATGAAAAGGTTTGAAATGAATCCACTATTGCTGTCATTTCGTCATTATCGACTTTAGTCTCCGGCAGTCCACGAGCTTGTTCGTAAGGTCGAAATTTTCAGAACGGAAACGATCAAACCAAACACGCATCCTGCGTTAGTTTGCGGTGTTTAGTCCGTGCCACAGAAATCTAAATAATTAGATTCGTACACACAGAGCCGGCTCTAGCCCATGTAGCGCCCGGGTGCAATCAATACCCTGCAATCAATACAATCAATCTAGTAGGCTCTTTGGAGGTGTCGCGAGCGACGCTCGGCGCCCCCTAACACCCTGCGCCCGTGTGCGCCGCACACACTGCACCATAGGTAAAGCCGGCACTGCGTACACATCGTTAATATTGCGTGTCGTCTGTGTTGCGTTACTGCTACGACTGCACTCATATTCGAAAACACAACGATATCTAAGCAAAAAGTCGTTTCAGGGAAAAGCAATTGAATAACTGATTTTTAAAAAGAACGCCATCATAGCTTTAAATTGAAAATTAATTTGAATTTGGAATTCCAAGCCGAATGCAAGATATCTAAGTTCAAAGTGGCCACTATGAACAAACGGCGATTTCATAGATAAGGTCCTAATATAACTTCCCAGTGTACGTAGCCGTCTTAGTACTTCATATTGCCATGTTCATTAAGGATATTGGGTCAATCCTTCGCGTTACATCCTCTATTGATTCGATAACAAAAGTTTCTATCAGATAACGCCTTAGCTGTGTAAAAACAATAGTGAATACATATCACGTGTAGTCGTGGGCGTGTAAATCACGCATCTAGAACCAATAGTACATTCGCCCACAAACTCTGTGTCACTGAGATGTGCACTGGGTGGGGTCGAAACGCAAGCGTAGCGAGTAGCATAGCGTACCATTGTCTACGCGAAGTACCACTCGAAGTACCCACTCTTGGTTACGACAATGCACAAATTCATTAAAAAATTAATTTGGTACGGTCGAAACGCAAGTATAGCGAACAGCGTATCGTATTATTGCTTACGCTATCGTAAATACTATTAGTAAACAACGCGTAAAGTAATTGATTTCTAACGTTTGTTTTCAATCATCGATTAACTTATAAAATCCCACTGCTGTATAGCCCTCCCCCTTTATTCACGAGGAGTTTAAAAGCCTTAAAACCACTCACTGGCCAAAATGATTTAAGAAATTAAGTCTTTTTGTGGTCATTTAGGCCCCACGGCTTATGGTAGCCGCCCTGGCCTCGCTATGTTCGATTTTGTGCTGTTGCCTATTTAACACTACCTGGGGTTCACGCGTACAGCGCTTAGAAGCAACTCCCACGCATGCTAAGCAAGTAGAACATGAGCAAAAAGTTCAACATAATTAAGTTTAAATTAACAAGGTTTTTTAGAAAAAAAAAATGGGTAAACTATCTAATCACATAAATGCCTCTGGTGCCGAAACATAATAAATAGGCCACTGCCTATTATTATGTGTGATTATGGTGACTCTTTTGTGAATGAGTATCCAGTATAATTTTTTGTAAGGTGATTAAATTATACACTTTCTAAAAACACCTTTTTTATTCTGAGAAGTTAGTATCCATTTGTGGCTAGGTTTTAGTTTAATAATCTTACTAAAATTTATATTGGATATTCATTTACACATCCTTTTATTATGGTTATTATCGCGAATAAAAATTTCTTACAATCTAGAACTGTTATCTAGTTCTAGACCTGCAACTGCTAGGAAAATTACATTACTTGGGTAATTTTACTACCCTTTATTTACTTGGGTAATTACTTGGTACCACCTTTGGAGGTGCTATAATTTTGTCCGCTGTCGCTAGCCGTCCCGCTCTCGCTATGGCCTCATCCCGACATGCAAACCCACCGCCCATTATCATCATGTATCTGTAATTAATATCTCCTATTAAAATCTATGAGTCACGTATGACACGAAGGTCGGATATCATGCGGATCTCATTGTTTAGGATGAGTAAAGGTCAAATAGTTTTATTATAGTTCCGATTATGACCTTAGTCACATAACATCATCCTATGTCTCTCCACTGCTGGATATAGGTCCACTGCTGTCTCACCCGAGACTCACCACCACACACAACCTTTGACTCTTCTCATCTAACTACCACCGGCGAGTTTTTTCAAGTGGTCAGTGCATGTGGCATGCAGGCGTACCACATTGCGCTGCCCTGCACATGGCCTCCATCGAGGACTCGTCTACCCCATCGATTGTAGGTCCAGCGGCAGATATAAGCTGACCATTGCCGCTTCAGCATGCTTATTCAATTAACTTTCTCGGTAACTTCAGTACGTTGGCGAATCTCTTCGTTTTGGATATTCACTATGTGACGTGATCTGCGCAAAGGGACCTTATTGTCGCTATGGACTTATGCTTGACTTTGGTTAAAATTTTCCATCGATTTCTAGATATCCTATAGAAGCACTCTAGGGCAGGCACGTTACAGTCTAATAGTGTTCTGTGTTCAGTGGCTCTCGAATTATTTAATTCATATGTGTTTGGAAAATGAAACATTAATATTACGTAGTGCTTAAGTTTCAAATTTGACTTTTTAATGAACCCCCCATCATTTGCTCCCCCCACCCCCCTAAAAGTTGCCAACCTTTTATGGTCTATTCTCATATTGATGATATTTACTTATAATTTGGTTGTTTCAAGTTTCTATTTAAATAAAAATATGATAATCCGATTTTTAAGATAACGACTTAGAACAAGCCATTTCGTATTTAAAATACGAATGAGTGTATCGCGAATGTTAATGGACAACTGCTTAGTATAATAACGCTTATTCCTCTAATAATAAGCGTTATTATTCTAAGGACGACATTATTGTCTTACTACAAATTGATCTAACTGATCATCTGCTGTCTTCTTTTTATAAAAACGCACGGGTACATTTTGATTGGTCATGCGTAACTTAGACCAATAGGGCCATTAATACAAAATATAACAATTCTTATTCGACGTAAAAAGATTAATTATCATAGAAACGTCTTGTTGAAACCAATAAATAAAATGTTCGCTCGAACTGTACTTCTATAGAAAAGAGACATATGGGGACAAAAGACACCTAAAGTAGGGGTGGGGTTATAAGGTACACTGTCGTGTAGATAAATAGAATTGTGGGGACGAACGTCAAGGCACAAAGTGGAATAACCCTATTGAACATTAATAATCATAGCTTTTGTTAGATTATTGTAGTATCATATTTTAATACAGATGACACTAATAAGCGCTATCTCAAATTAAATAATTGTATTTATGTCCTTCTCCTAAAACAGCGCTTTCATCAATATTCTCCACATTGCTATAGAAAATTCTCGAAGTGAATGTAAAAACACGGTTCAATAACAGTGAAGTAACCGCCTCGTTTAGGTACGTTAATTTTCACGTTACGCCGCGTAAAACTAATCGCATTTTTGCCCGGAACTTCCTCTATATGTACTTGAAGGCGAATGTTAACGCAATAGGTACCTTTTACCGACATTGTAAAAGATACAAAATGAATGTTACATAGATACACCCAACGTTTGCCTGGAAGAGATCGCTGTACCGATAAGGCCTACCTTTTGTATACCTAGTTCTTTAAACTTTTGAATCACTAACTGTTTTCTTGCACAAACTTGTAATTATAATACTTACATAAATGCATGACCCCAGTTACTTGAAAATGGTTTCTATTTAGTAAATGATTCATTTTATTTACAGGAAACCTAAATACACATAAATAAATTTAAATATACTTTAAAAAACTTTATACTTTTTACAATATGGAAGCGGGCGGACGAGCAGGCGGTCCCACGTGATGATAAGTGTTACCGCCGCCTATGGACACCTGCAACACCAGGGGATATGCGGGCGTGCCGCTAACCTTGCAAAATCCTATTCACAGCTTTCTCGAAAAACCCCATATCGTAGATTAATGGAAAGACCTCATGAGGCAGTTCGTTGCACAGCCTACGGGTTCGCGGTATAAATGTGTTTCGATAGTGAATGAGATATGTCAGAGCCCATTCCCATCCTATCCCTATCCCTAACCATTTTCACTGGGACCAACGTCGTCTGCCGCCTTTTTATAAAAAAAGTATGTTTAATGTAACTGCCAATATCAGACTACTTTCTGTATTAAATTAAGCTCAATGTGGGTAGGTGTAGAGAACAACTTGACCGATAATTTATTTATCAATACTTCAAGCAGGGACATAAAAGTGTAGTCTACAGTGGTTATCAAAAAAAATGTAAAAAAAAAATTTTCTCTTTAGTTTAATCATGTTCGAGGAAAATGAAATACAATTTACAAATTTTAAATGATTTAAACCCAAGCTAGAAACTTGGAGTTTTGAATAGAACAAACATAATTACCATTGTTTACTTTTAATTTCTTAATAATAATTACGTTAATTAGATTAAAAGTGTTACTATGCCTTTTCGTCGTGGGAGGGCACAATTATTAACACTGAACAATACATGCACATACCTAAACTTTCGTCATTTCGCGCCACTCCACTACGTTGCTTAACCCCGTACTAACATCCAAGACAAATAAAAAAAGTAATGAAGCAAAAACACGATTATTATTTCATAAGTGTTCCGGTTCTGTGTACACTTGACTCGATTTTGATTAACAATCGACTGTATCGATTATTTGTCGTCCATTTCTGGTTTATGTTTAAAAGAAAACAACGCCACTCGCCAGTCTAAAGGGAGAATTTGTTGTTGATCGTACGTTTTAGACAAAAAGTCTCTAGGAAGTTACGAACCCCGTCCGTATCGTTTACATAGGTAAGGTATGTCGAGGTTGATTTTTTTTGAGATTTCTTGAACCGATTTAGCTCGTCTACGATTACAAACTAAATTTTAGATATAAATATAGTTAAACTATTTATGTGCCAAATAAAATTTGAATCAGTTGTGCTATAATTAGTTCGTCATTTTGCACAATTTAATAAACATTCACACTGGTCTGTTTACTTGTGTTTGACTTGCTGTCGTTCCTCGCAAAGAAAAAAAAAAATTTTTTTTGCGGTATCACATCGAAATGTGTCAAAATCGTGAACATAAGAACGCAGACTTATACAATAAAAAGTTATGGTCGTCTTTGTCTTTGTCGTCCAAAACGAATAAATTTGCTAAAGAACTTAAAGGACAATCCCAGGACATTGCTCGAAAAATCAGCAAACTGATGTAGCAGTGTGGAAGCCATATCTGTCGTGGCACAAGTAACGATGTGTCGTAAAATTATGTGTTTGGGGTAGACGAGTACCGATACCGATACAATGGAGACGAAGTACCGAGAAACGTCTGGTGGAACGCCCTTCGGCCAGGTGGACCGACGTCTTGAAGAAAGTCACCAGTAGCCAGTAATATCTAGATGAGAAAAATGAAAGACTGCGTATGGTAGCGGGCCTTGAGAGGCCTTTACCCAGCATAATCTGTGACCGAGCAATGGAGCATTTTAGCTAGCTAAAATATACTAATGAAACGATGTCTATTTGTTTGTTGGTTTGAAATGCTCTCATGCATCAACGGATGGATGAATCGAGCTGAAAATTTGCATGCACCTTCTTGGATACCACGGAAAGTACATAGTTATAATACTAAGGATAGTGAGCACACGAGCCAAGCCGCGGAGAAACTTTTAATAAAAAATAAAAATCAGCGCGCAATGTACAGTGGACATCAAAAATGTGAGCTCTTTTCTCACGAGGCGCCACCTCGAGGAAAGTGATAGTGGCGGCGCAATATCGTCGGGTCAAGGTGAAACACACACACGTAAACTGTATTCGTATGTGTGACCAATTGTGATCGTGACTGTACTAGGAACAGAATTGGATTGTCTGTTAAAGTTTCCAAAGTTTGTTCTTATTAGGGACCATTCACTCATATTGACTGTATCTATACTAATATAATAAAGAGGTAAAATTGTTTGTTTGTAGGTATGTTGGCGGTAATCTCTGGAACTGCAGAACCGATTCTTTCACAAATAGGAAGCTACATTATCCGTGTCCAATATAGGCTATATTTTATTTTGAAATTATGAGAAAAAGAAAACTTATAAACCGAAGCGAAGCGAGGGCGGTCGCTAGTAGATTAATATTTCAACATAATCCTAGATGATTCATTTATAGGAAATCCACATTTAATGATGAGTTAATACGTAAAATCTGTTTATCAGCCGTTTGCTGGTCATCTAATTTCCATAATGCGCAGATCGTCATGCAAACAGGTAAAATTATATTACTATACTGCGCAACTCATCACAAGTTATAGTCTCTTGTGTATCCCTATCATAACTTTAGCTGACTTCTTTCCGCTGCTGGATATAGGTTTCGGCGATCCTCGATCCTCGGCTTTCCTCATCCAACTACCACCGGCGAACATCTTCAAGTCTTCGGTCCAACCTGGCCGGAGGGCGGCCCACACCGCTTTTCCCGATACGTGACCTCTATTCGAGGACTCGTTTACGCCATCGGTTATCTGCAAATACGACCTGCCCATAGTCTCTATAGCATGCTGATTTTACCACGTTTTGTATCCTATCCCGCCAAGAAACTCCGACCATTTTTTTTTTATGAACGAAGGCAGCAGACGAGCATACAGTCCACCTGATGGTAAGTAGATCTGTCGCCCATAGAAATCCGCGAAACATGTCAACATTAGTCCAAAATGACAAACGTTGATACGCCCCCGGATGCGCTGTCTACCTTTGGAGACATATGAATGGATTTGGAGAAAGGGATGGGAAAATGGGGAGGGATCAGATTGGAATAGGCTCTGGCACATCTCACTCACTACCGGAACACGTACATACATTGAGCAAATAAGTTAGGGCACCGCTGTTAGTGCTGAATAGGTTTTTTGATCTGGCAGCAGTGGAACGGCGGCCTCCTCCAATACTTCCATTTTTCCTACTCTTAGCAATCCTAATACATGAAGTTCACGACTGTTCAACCGCAATCAATTTGCTTGTATCACAACTACAACGCATATAAGTTCAGGATGTTCTCAAAGATGTTTCTTAGAACTCGTTTGCGCGACCTTTTGATGTTATTGCGTCACGTAATGCGGATTTACAATATCAAATCCGTGGCGCACATTTTGTGATCTAACATTGCAATTATTTTATGCTTTTTTCAACCTATTTCTTGCCCATTCCGTAACCTTCCCTTTTTTCTTAATTTTCTTAATCCCTTCCCTTAATAAAGAGGTAAAATTGTGTGTTTGTAGATATGTTGGGGGTAATCTCTGGAACTATTGAACCGATTTCAAAAAATCTTTCACAAATAGGAAGCTACATTATCCGTGTCTAATATAGGCTACATTTTTTTTAAAATTTAAAAAAAAATTGAATAAAAACATAAACCGAAGCGAAACGAGGGCGGGTCGCTAGTCTATACATATAATAAAATTGTAACAGGCCGATGTCTGTACATTATAGATATTGAAAAAAAACTAATATGGGGGGTCTTTATTAGAGCAACAGAAGCCAAAACAACAGTTTTTAGAAATTTTGTCTGTCTGTCTGTCTGTATGTTTGTACACGCAATAACTACTGCGTGGAATTGATTGCAGTTTTCACCGATGTATTTCTAAAGGTCTAACTTAAAACATAGGCTCCATTTTACCGCAGGAAAATATCTTATTCCGATTGTTTTAAATTTAATAAAACGAAGCGAAGTGAGGGCGGGTCGCTAGTGCGAAAATAGTTTAAATATGAATTTGAGTGTCTTTTTTATTGTCAGGCTGGAAACTTATGCACCTCCCCTCGTATATCACAAATTTTAAGGTATATCTGAAATATTCTAAAGACGCATCCTTCCTCTCCACCCCCGCACCACGCGAACTGATGTGTCGTTACTGCGATATTGACGGACTATACACATTTTTAGTGAATGCTCTGCAATTTACATGTAACTCTCGTTAAATTACATAAGTTAGACGCTATTATAGTACCTAGTACATATATTTTCACAGTTTAGAAATCGGCCCACTTGGCGACCAACACTCAGATTAATCTCTTTAGGCCGCCGTCCATTGTATTTAGTATTCAACAGTTGCGTTACTCACAGATATTGTTGTGCGTGTGGTTTGTAAATGACTACGAGTATTATACTAAATTTAGAATCTTTTCTACACAGCAACTAGAAATTAAAATTAAAAAGATCGACGTAGTTTTGTAAAATCGAGCGTTGAGCGCTCGATGCTCGAACCCTGAGTGAGCGCTAATGAACTTAAAAGGCTGTACTGTTTTTTTTAGTTTTTTTTCTAAATCTGATGACCTTAAATCCTTGTAGTTAAAAGCTCGAGTCTATTATGGTTTAGGTTAAGGTTCAATAGAGGCTCGTAATGTTACAGCGGGCCGCATCGCAGC
The DNA here is from genome assembly GCA_943735995.1 of Sesia bembeciformis. Classification (NCBI taxonomy): domain Eukaryota; kingdom Metazoa; phylum Arthropoda; class Insecta; order Lepidoptera; family Sesiidae; genus Sesia; species Sesia bembeciformis. Next base: position 12,861,688 of record OX031045.1, on the reverse strand, counting down.
GCACAACATTGCAAAATTCCTCCTGAATCATTTCATACATTTTGCCGCACTGCGGGATCGCTTGCCGGCCGTATACGCCGATGTTATGCGCTGCGACGCGGGCTTCAATGTGCGTTGAACGGGCGCAGTTAACGGACGTAATCTGAGAGTTACTCGCTGTGCGATGACGTGAAGAGTTAAATGAGAACAGTTAACTGACTTAAATTATCGCGATGCACTACGGTCCGCCGCCCCTGTAATAAGCGTTGTCGCAGTTTTGCAGTGCGATGCGCTGCAGCTCGACGATTTCTTCCAGTCTCCACAAATCAATCCAACCATATCCTCCATTTTTATTATTCATATCTTTGTGCCATCAAAACCGATAGGGTTTGTCCAGGTACTACACATTCGCAATGTAATTTAATATAAGCTACTTATACAAATTCTATATAAAATATGAGAAATGAAAGTATGTAAATAAACTTAACATCGGTATTAACTTGGAAGAACCCACTTCTAAACTTCTGGGTTCCACCCTATATCTTCCCGCGGCTACCACAAGTGCTGAGGAACTCCACCATCTCTAAAAAGAGTAGACTCGCCACGCTGGCCAAGCCCAGGGTGGCGTTTTACGGCCAAGCAGTGGATACTCCAACCAACAGTGTGGCCAACAGTCTCAAATGTACATGTCTCTAACATGTTTACTTTTTTGTTTCCAGATGCTGCACCACACGCTACTTGTCTTTGCGACCGTAGCGCTCATGAGCTGTGACGTCTCCCACCTGTCTACCACTACCACCAGCACGGAGCCCCCGCCACCGAAGCCCTACGTGTTCTCCTACACAGCAGGGCGGTTTCCGGGCCACGCTGACCGACAGCACACCGAAGTTAGTGATGGCAGTGGAGTTATAAGAGGTGAGTTAACCTATCGAGCTATTACTCTCAATAATTCTTTTTATATTGGTATTTTTTTTATACGAAGACGGCGGCAGACGACTATACACTCCAACCGGTTGTAAGTGTACACCCGTGGTATATGCTAACACTAGTTCAGAATGACAAACATTGGCACGCCTCCGGATACGATGCCTATCTTTAGAGATGTAGGAATGGATTTGGAGAAAGTGTTAGGAAAATGGGGGGAAGGATAAATTGGGATGGGATAAGAATGGCCATATCTCACTCGCTGCCGAAACACGTACGTAGGTTGGGGAATGGGGAATAAGTACATTAGGGAAAATCCTGTACAATATCAAACAATACATAACTTTATGAACACTATAAAACCCTTTACTCTTTCTCTCTCCAGGCACATTCTCCTACGTAGACCCTCGCCAAAAGATCCGCACGGTGGACTACGTCGCGGATAAGGAGGGTTTCCATCCGATCCTCAGCGAGGTGCCTCCGGATCACCCGGCGGACTCGGAGTCCGTTGCCAAGGCCAAGGATCGCCACTACCAGCTCTACGCCAAGATTGCAGAGGAACATGCCACGTATCCTCACCCTGATGCTGGTATACGTAAGACCAGTTTGCATTAAATATTTTAGATTATGTTGCATTGAATATTGGCTGTGTGGTGTCGGCTGGTTTGAGAATAGTACCATCTCAACTATTCCCCTAGGTGTCGTATAAAGCGACTGAGTGATATCAAACCCGCTACCACAAGCCCTGAAGAAATTCACCGTTTTTAAAAGATTGGACTCACCAACCCTCTTTAAGCGCTGTATGGCATTTTAAGGCCATACAGCTCTCATGCATGAGGAGGTGAGTGGATACTGTCGCCCGCCGTACATGCCGACATCAGTCCAAAATGGCAAACGTTGACACACCAGCGGATTCGCTACTTACCTTTGAAGATTTAGGCATGCATTTGGAGAAAGCATTACACCCATTTCTGACATCACAATCTTTCTTTTTATAGAATCTTTTTAATTTTATTTATCTTTTTATTTTTAATCTTTCTGTTTTTATAGAATAGATGGCAGACGAGCGGGCGGGCCACACGGTGGTAAGTGGCCACCGCCGCCCATGGCCACCTGTAACACCAGGGGACCTGCAGAATCCTGTTCACAGCCCCGTGTCGTTGCAATTCATTCCAGAACAATTTTTCAATTTTATATTTCTAACATTTGTTTGTTTATTCCTTATTGCACAAAGTGATATAGGGTGGACTTAACACTTAGAATCACCTCCCCGTCCACCTAACACACAAGACGGACCGAAGTCATAGAAGACTTCCTTGAAATGTACTGCATTTTCTACTTTATCATATTTCCCCAATGTACGTACGTGTTTTGGTAGTGAGTGAGATAGGTCAGTGTCCATTCCCATCCCATCCTATCCCTCCCCATTTTCTCAACCCTTTCTCCCAGTGCCAACGTTTGTCATTCTGGACTGATGTTGGACTGTATGCTCGTCTGCCACCTTTTTTCTATTTGAAAAAGAAGAAACCTTTGGCCTATGGAAAGTTGGCGCGGTAAGATTAAGTAAACCTATAGTTAATCTATACATATAATAAAATTGTAACAGGCCGATGTCTGTACGTTATAGATATTGAAAAAAAAATATTTATTAGAGCAACAGAAGCCAAAACAATAGTTTTTAGAAATTTTGTCTGTCTGTCTGTATGTTTGTACACGCATCACGCAAAAACTACTGCATGGAATTGAATGCAGTTTTCACCGATGTATTGCTAGAGGTCTAACTTAAAATATAGGCTCCATTTTACCGCAGGAAAATATCTTATTCCGATTGTTTTAAATTTAATAAACCTAGGCGAAGTGAGGGCGGGTCGCTAGTAGTCACATATAATAATTAAATACCATAATATAAATAAACATATACATACATATATATTTATGTAAATACATACCATACATATATTATACCATACATACATACTTAACTATAACGTTTCTTTCTACTCTTGTTATATGTACTCGTATATAAAGTGTGTGTTTCTATTGTCAAACCTTTCCAGAAATCGCGTCCCCTCGCCAGTCAGCGGCTGTAGCAGCTGCTACGGTGAAGCACGCGCAGTTATTCCGAGTGATCGCTGAGCAACACGCGAGGATAGCTGCTGAACGAGAAGCGCTGCAACGCGAAGAAGATGAGAAGCAACACCTCCAAGAACTTGGACACTAGGCATCACGATGGGTTTGGACGCGGAGTATGAGTATTATAGGGAGATCTTGTAAAAACGTATAACTACAAAATGACTGTTGCAAATTACAAATATTGAATGGGCAGCAAATCGATGGTTTATGTTCTCTGGAGATGATGAAAATACAGAAGTCCTTTTGTGTTGAAATTCTATGTTTAAAAAATTTTTATTTCGGTTATTATTTATTTTTTTATTTAATTACAGTTCAGTTACAATTTGCAATTATACTTATTTAGAATTTATAGCCCACGTATCCATGAGCAGATAGTATTCACCAAAAAAATTCTTTGATCTTGTACTATTTATTGCCTTCTCCGCGTCCACAACCAGAAAACTTAGATTTTAGACTATTCCAAAGAACTTTTCGATGGAATTGGAAACGAAAGATTTTGTAGTCAAAAAATTTCAGTCATGAATGTACTTATTAAATTTTCTGAAGATTAGACACACATCTTGAACATTACTTACCACAGAAAATGAACACAGTCTTCAACGATAGTGAAATGGGCGCTTAGATTTAATAATTGGTTTCGTTTAACTCCTCTTATAAGAGTTTTACATGATTTTAAATATCAATTCGCACATTGTCGTAAATTTTGGTAGGTATACATATCGACCCAAAATCACCCAGACAGTTCCACATCAAGATCCTCGTATAATTTATTATCATAGACCACTTTTCCAAGTAATAATTTGAGTATAGTTTTTACTAAACAGTTTTAGTACAATGCATACTCAAATATCAAGTAATATACTCAAATTATCAAGTAATATACTCAAATATCAAGTAATATACTCAAATTATCAAGTAATATACTCAAGTAATCAATTCATTGTTTTATGAATTCCGGAATCTTCCAGATAAGTAATTCCATATCAAAATGCTGATATAATTAAGTGCCTTAGCCCACTTTCCATGTGTATGTTTATTTTCTGTCGTTTGTCGTACCTACATAAGCTTGATTTTCTGGATTTAATACTAATATTTTTTTTTAAATACTACTCATTTTGAGAGTAAAATGGAAAAAAACAAATTGCATTCTTCCTACATAGATCTAAAATATACCTTATAGAGATGATATGTATATAAATTAATATAATAAACACAATTATACACGTGTATATAACTACTTTTATGTATATAAATGTAAGAAATTTTTATTTAGATACGTATTATCTATTGATATCAATATGTAACGTCCCACTATAGGGCACAGACGTTCTCTAGTAAATCACTAGTGGATTTCGAGTTATAATCCACCACGCGGCCCCAATACGAATTCGTGGATATATTGATGAATATAACTACATATATTCCTATATATCTACCTACATATTTTGCCCAGATCTTTTTTTTTTGATCTATAAAAATCCGTTAGCCGATAAGATATAAGATCTGTAGTTAGATTGATCCTAATTTGTTAATGAAATATTAAGTATGTATAATTTATTTTTATATATCTACTAAAATGTTACTTTTACGTATAAAAATCTAATTAAATTGCATCCAATAATACTCCGATAAATGTCATCGTATTGACCTTTTTTAGTGTACTGTTTTAGTGTAGCGATGAAATTTATGTGTATTTTTTATTTTTGTAAAAAAATTGCCATGTCGGAAAGTGAATAAATAATTATTTAAATCTCACACATGTGGTGTTTTTATCTTAACCCCTGCAGGAAATCAATGCAAACGACATTAATCTTTCGTGCTTTTTCTGGAATAGCTTGTGGCGCTAGTAGCCTTTCACCAGACGTGTTTAAACCTGCGGAAGATACGGACGTTGCTTTGGGAGGGCGGCGTGGGATAGCGAGACGGTGAGAAGCACTCGGGTACGTGCCATGTTCATACATAAGACTAGTGTTGCGTTACGTCGATAAACTTATCGGTAACCGAGTTTTAGTTAAACTATTATCGATAGTCAACAATAAATATTATTTTTCTATTTAGGTCTCTGCTTATTATGAGGTGTGGCACAAATGGTGAGTAAAAATTAGTATATATTGAATTGTAAATTGTGTGAAAGTTTTAATAGAAATTATATACATAAAATTTGTTACATGCCTATACTTATTTACAGCGCCGGCTCTAGCCCATGTAGCGCCCGGGTGCAATCAATACCCTGGCGCCCTCTAGTAGACTCTTTGGAGGCGTCGCGAGCGGCGCTCGGCGCCCCCTAACACCCTGCGCCCCTGTGCGCCGCACACCCTGCACCATAAGTAAATACCATAAGTGCCCGCGCGCCCATTTCAAATGAACTTACACTCTATTGACTTAGAGATCATTTTGCTACCGGGCGGCAACGTGTCAAACGTACATACATACACTGTCTTTGGATTAGAGATTTTGCCGCGCGCGTGTTGTATTAAATAAAATTGTTATTTGTGTAGTGTAGTAATGCGGTATGACAAGCGCCGAAAGCGTAATAAAAGTAAAAAAAATATTATTGTTAATGACTATTTTTTTTTTGCTTGCGCATACATATTTGTCGTAAGTAACAAGTATATAAAACTGTGCAATGGCGTTAAGTTCAATGAAATATCCAAAAATTCAGCGCTCGACAGGCGCCCCCGGGCGCTCCGCGCCCGGGTGCACCGCACCCCTTGCTTCACCGCTTCACCCCTTCACCGCCTGGTAAAGACGGCCCTGCTTATTTAGTCACTATCTGGATTATAGCTAACTAGCGACCTGCCCTCGCTTCGCTTCGGTTTATAAGGTTTTTTTCAAAATTTCAAAGTAAAATATAGCCTATATTAGACACGGAAAAGTAGCTTCCTATTTGAGAAAGAATTTTTGAAATCGGTTCATTAGTTCCAGAGATTACCCTCAACATACCTACAAACACACAATTTTACCTCTTTATTATATTAGTATAGATAATAATTGACACGAATGAATCCGACGTGTCGCCTTCACTATTGTCATCTTCGATATGAACTATAAACGAATATTTTAAACTATAGCAGTATATTTTAACTTTATTTATAAACACATATCATTTTAACTTTATTAAACTTATATCATGTTGCCGAGGTCGTCTTGATAGGTAATTCAGTTATCATCTAGCCGGAGCTGTCTGTAAAAAATAATAATTTAAATATCAGATACAGGTCTAGATTGAATCGGTTTTATAAGTCCATAATTGCACAGATCTCATGTAAATAAATTGGTTACAGCGCGCGCCACGAGCAGTAGGGTCCATACAAATCTCTTTTCCGTCCAGTCTTGGCTGATCTCATGTTAATGACCGAAACTCGTTCTGCTCGTGGCGCGCGCTTTAGAACCTTTAATTAGGACCTTTATACAACTTGCTACTAAAATAACGCAAAAGCAGAAAACAGGTTGTTCAGTATCGAGAGTAGAATCGAATCTACAATTTTTACAACTTATTGTTCGTTTCTAGTACATCTTTTACTCTACACTGAATTACTAAAAGAAATGTGTCATGTAGACAAATGTGTGTACAAGACGCGGTGAGCTGCGCCACCTAGGCGGCCGATCACTACCCTGTACTGAACAATGAACGCTACGATCATTTTAGATAGAGCAAAAAAAATTACATCTTTGTCACTTTTGATTTATTCCCTAAAACACTTCTATTTTTCGCTAAAACGGTTTTATATATTGTAAATTAGTTGACAAGTTACTGGTTGTGGGTTATTTCGGTGACACGTTGTATACATAGTAATAAAATCGCCACAAACCGTGTTTCTACATTTAATATAGTTTTTTAAAGTAGTAACAGTGTAAAGCACGAATGATACAGAGATCAAATCGTATCTTTTTTTGTATACTTACTGGTAGGTGGTGGTGGGGGGGGTCCAAAACCGTTGCAGCCCGCTTTGGTCGGACCCTCGTGGACTGCAGCCTGCTCCTTACCGATGTTCATCCCACCCTACATATAATATCGTTGATTAAAACGCTTGCAATGACTCGCGGACTGCCCACGCCATTGGTGGCTCATGACTATTTTTGATGTATATCCGCCAATTCGGAGCATGTATGTATATCCGCCAATGCCGTGTGGTGTCGGCCAGCTATGGCATAACACAACCTCATCCCTAACCCGTGGGTGTCGTAAAAGGCGATTAAGGGCCACCACAAGCGCTGAGGAACTATACCACCTGGTAAAGAGTGGACTCGCCAACCCGCTTGGCCAACATGGCGTTTTAAGGGTATACATAGGGATGCATGAGTGCATGCACTAGAAAATGTCCACGAGGAAAACCTTGTCCAGGAGTGAATACTGAAAGGGCGGATTTCAAAAATATGCGCCAATCCGCACTGGACCTGCATAATGGATGATAGTCCAAAACACTTCCTATTGACGGGAAGCTTGTTCCTGCAGTGGGACAAATGTGAAGATGGCTATCGTTATCAAACTTAGTACAATTAATGTCCTGGATGTTAATCTAGGACCCGTATACGAGTAGGTATACCATGTGTACGAGTACTGTTCCTATCTTATATGTAACATATAAACGCTTAAGTAAACAATACCTGCATTGAATTCCTTTCATGAAAATAACTTTTGCTCTATGAATTTTTAAAAATCAACACACAGAAAAATGAAAACATTTTATTGTAACAATTCATTTTAAGTACCTACAATTAAAACAACAGCAGTTTTATTTGTTACAAAAAAAAAATAATCTACATTTTAAAGCGAAAAATAAACAACGTTGTCAAACTGGCGGTGTGTTAGACAAAGATAAAGAATACAAAAGAGTAGCAAAGTATTTCATTTAAAACATTCTTTTTTTGGGAAAAAAATCAAGTACAGAGAAATATTATTACAGTCACAGTAAAACAGGCGCAATTAATGAAAAATAAGAACTTACAACTACGGCGAAAATAATGGCCATTACAACCACGATTAAGCCAAGGAACTTCATTCTTGAAAAACTTCAGGCAACTGATGGTCACCATCCAAATTTACCATACTTTTATACCAATTTCACGGGAAAATGGTCGACTTACGAACTCGTAATACATACCTATTCTATTGATATTGTCATGTGCTTTATCGATAACGCTATAAAAGTCATAATCCCTTGAGTTATACAGTGCTCACAGAAATTTTTGTTCCGCTACATGTGCAGACTATGTGTTTAATCCATTTTTTTTAATAAGAGCAGAAACTCTTAGCATATCAATATAGACTATATTGCGTTCAGATAGAACTAGAAATCAAGGTTTATGTTTCACATGGTTGGTTGTACATAATTGTTCAAAGTCAATAATATACGTAGGTACACAGTGTAAATTATATAATGTTTGAGCTCATTTTTTGATTCAACGGACCGTTGAATTACTTTTTAATGTATCACATACAAATAATAAATAACATAACCATTTTCATTCAGGTAACAATTTGCAAAATATCTAATAAAATATTTTACCACACTATACCGTAAGCCTATGTATTCCACTGTTGGATATGGATCTCTCCCAAGATTCATCTCACACATGATCTTCGATTCTTTTCCGCCAACCACCGCCGGTGAACTTCTTCAAATGGTCGGACCGCGTCCCACTCTGCGCCTTCCGGCACGTGGCCTATGTCGATGACTTTAATATTGGTCTTTCGTCGAAACTATTCGTTCCGGATTTTATCCCGTAAAGAAAATCATTTTAGTGCATTTTAATGCATCCATTCGGTACATTTCTGTATTTTAGTTCCATAATTCAGAAACTATATTTTTGCCAGTCCTTTATTCAGATACAGACTCTCATTGTACATCCAAAGTAAATTATAATTCCGTGGTATAAGATAATTCTTTGGTAGAAAGAGATTCTTCACTTGTCCCTCCCCTGCTACCCCATGTCATGTATGACAACATCATGTTGTTAGACTAAGTACGACAATAACCTTTCCCGACTACCTCTACGCATATTTTTTACATAATGCTTATCCAGAATTCGATGTAACAATACATTATTTTGCATTTATTATATCATATCTATCGTGCCATCAGCCTGTGTCTCTCAAACTCTGCCTTTCTCAAGGACCGCCACCACATACGGTCTCCCGGTATTCTTATCCAACCACTACCATCAACAAACTTCTTGAAGTCGTCGGTACACGCGGCCAGAGAGCGTCTCACGCTACGTTTCCCTGTAGGTGGTCTCCATTCAAGGACTCATCTACCCTATCGATTGTGGGTCCAGCGAACTATCGAAGTTATTTTTGAACCATTTGCCAAATAAACAGTCAGCAACACGCTAATGTATCCAAAACCGATTAATTCTAGTACCTTATTACAAGCGCATTTAAAGTACCGATCGGTAAACATTTTCTTGTTGCTGACTGTACCTACATACGTCAATCTCAAATCTTACAAACTCTTCAAGCAAAATGATATAATAGTTTAGTAATGATATGTCATAATAATTGACGGAACCCACGCAATGAATACGAATTACACTTCGCAGATTACTTGATAAATGAGGAAAATATGTTGAAAATGGTATTTTCCATTTAAAGACAAACCTTTGAAGTGATGAAACGGTCATATAACGAGCTGTGATTTTCAAAAAAAACTTGCAATAGATAATTTTAGAATGCAATAGATAATGCAATAGATAATCTATTCAAAATCTGTGGCAGTGAGATATTTTTTTTTTTTAATTTCTTTTTAATCGTTTTAATTATACTGCTTACGCTTGAGCTGAATAATTTTTGTCTTTTTTATATAAAAAGAAGGTGACAGACGAACAGACAATCCAGCTGGTTGGTAGTGGATACTGTCGCCCATGGATATCCGCCGAACATGCTGACATCAGTCCAGAATGGCAAGCGTTGACATGCCACTGGATTCGCTACATACATTTGGAGATTTAGAAATGAATTTGGAGCAATATGTATGATGTATGTATGAATTGTTTTAGCAATTTACAAAAATTTTGAGACATTTTACTAAAACTGTAGTAATCAATGCAATGTTTTATGAATTCCAGAATCTTCCAGATAAGTAGTTCTGTATCAAAATGCTGATATAATTTGGTGCCTTAGCCCACTTTCCATGTATATGTTTATTTTTTGTCGTAAAGTACCTCTACATAAGCTTGATTTTCTGGATTTAATAGTCAATCCGTTTTATAAAAATACTTAAGAGCAAAATACAAAAAGCAAATAGCATTCTTCCTTTATAAAATAGGCTTACATTTTATGGGTTTAATAAAAATAGTTCTTATAGAGACTATATATTTATAAATTAATATATAAAAGACACTTATACATATATATTATATATATACTTAATTACATTTTTATTTAGATACATATTATCTATATTTTTTTATATAAATAACGATATCAATATATAACGTCCCACTATAGGGCACAGATCTTCTCTAGTAAATGACTAGTGGGTTTCAAGTACACAGCAATCCACCAAAACATCCAAAAGCGGGACCAGTACAAATCGGTGGATATATATCCATATATATTATACCTATACCTACATATTTTGCCCAGAAGATTTTTTATTACGATCTATAAAAATCCATAAGCCGATTTAATTTACGAGTGTTTAAGACATTGAGAGTAACACCTGATGTACTCGTAATACCTGCAACCATGTGGAAAAAATTTAAACAGAATATATGAAATATTTTAATCATGATTTAAAATTTGATTTTAATTTACAGAGTTCCCCTATGAAGACGAGTAGGATTTATCCCACTGGACGATGTATGTAAAGAAAAATCGAGTAATGTAAAGAAACTCCAAAAAAAAACTTATCGAGAGAAAAGCTACCCTACATTATACTCTGGCCAATAAGCTACTCAGCAGTGAAAACCACATCCAAATCGGCGTAGCAGTTTTCAGTTTTGCGTGAACAGACAGACCAACAAACAGACACAGACAATAGTTCCAAAAATGGTTTATTCAGTCTTTATATCATTAGTAAAGTACACACGTATTTACTTTTTTCCAAAGCACGTATTTACTTTTTCCAAAGCACGTATTTACTTTTTCCAAAGTCATGTACAGATACGGCTTTGTTTACAATTTTATTATACGTATATTTTGTTATTATAATGTAAGTAATTGTTTACTTAAATAAATTCGTAATGCATGATTTTTTTAAAATAAAAACCAATATATATATAATAATAAAATAAATTTGTGAAAAAACATTTATTTTGATGCTAACCGTACGGACCACCGCCCGCACGCACATATAGATACGTATACAGATATGTTTCCACTACAAGCAAGGACGGCGCGGCGCTTGCTCGTATATGTAATAATGTAAAAGAGGTATACATACTGTCCGAGTGCCGAGGCTTGTTGAGGAATGTTCATGTATAAGACTAGTGTTGCGTTAAGTTATTCGATAAACTTATCGGTAACCGAGTTTTAATTAGACTATTATCGATAGTGAACAATAAATATTGTTTGTTCTATTTAAGTCTCTGCCTATATGGGTTGTGGCACAAATGATGAGTAAAAATTAATATAAAGTGAATTGTAAATCACTTGAAAGTTTTAATAGAAATATGTAATATAGGTACATAAATTTAGTTATATACCTAAACTTATATTAGTCACTATCTGGATTATAGCTAATAATAATTGACACGAATGAATCCGACGTGTCGTCTTCACTGTTGTCATACGTGAACTATAAATTAATCGATAGCATTTTCGATTGCGTGGAGCGCAACACTATGACTAAAGAGCGCGGTGACGCAGCGGTTACAGGTGAGGCGGGGCGGTCTCCGCTGCTCATGTGTCGGGGCTTCGGAGCTTGGCTAAAAGTGTTGACTGAAGGCTGATCTTCAGTACCTACTTCAGTGTAGTTAATTCCTTTATTTTTTATGTTTTTATAGGTACATTGGGCACTGTTGTATCTAAAGTTATTGATTTGTAAACCCTATCTTTAGTATAGTATTTTTTTTCTACATTTATGGCTACTTGCAGCTAAAACAATTCCAAAGTCTAAAACGCATCCTATCCATATCCAGTCCCGTCGAAGTAAGTCAGGAGTCACTCAGTAAAGCGATAGTAGCTTTACTGAATAGAAGACTTTTTGGAAGCACACGATAAACGCAGTCCCACACTTTTATTTGATTAAACCACAAAATGCCTAATGTGCAATCAAACAAAAACTCAACTTCACTTCTCGAGTTCACGCCAAAAGGTCGGTTTAGTAATTCAGATGAATTGTTTCACACTGCACAGTCAGCATCAGAAATATCTCAACACGTTAGTACCTTGTCACATTCACAATTAGCCGCGTCATTTCTAAATAACATACAAATATGTAGAATATATTTATGCTACAAGGTACTAATGTGTTAACATATGTATAATGGTGACTACAAATAAAAATAAGCAGTAAAACAGAACTGAACTGTATATTTTAACTTTATTTGTAAATTCATATCATTTTGCCGAGGTCGTCTTGATAGGTAATTCAGTTATCATCTAGCCAGAGCTGTCTGTAAAAAATAATAATTTAAATATCAGATACAGACCAAGATTGAATCGGTTCAAGTCTATCATTTCACAGATCTCATGAGAATAAGTTGGTAGAAGCGCGCGCCACGGGCAGTAAGAATTCATACAAATCTCTTTTCCGTCCAGTCTTGGCTGATCTCATGACCGAAACTCTTTCTGCTCGTGGCGCGCGCTTTAGAACCTTTAATTAGGACCTTTATACAACTTGCCACTGAAATAATGCAAATGCAGAAAACAGATTGTTCAGTATCGAGAGTAGAATCGAATCTACAATTTTTACAACATATTGTTCGTTTCCAGTACATCATTTACTCTACAATTAATTACTAAAACAAATGTGTCATGTAGACAAATGTGTGTACAGTACGCGGTGTGCTGCAACACCTAGGCGGCCGGTCACTACCCTGTACTGAATAATGAGCGCTACGAACATTTTAGATGGAGCAACAAAATTTTAAATGCTTGTAACTTTAGATTGATTCTCTAAAATAATGTCATTTTTCCCTAGAACGGTTTTATATATTTTAAATTAGTTGACGTTTCTAGTTTTGAGCTATTTCGGTGACACATTGTATACATAGTCATAAAATCATCACACGCCGTGTCTTTACATTTTATCTATACTAATCTGTGTAATAAAGAGGTAAAATTGTGTGTTTGTAGGTATATTGGGGGTAATCTCTGAAACTAATGAACCGATTTCAAAAATTCTTTCACAAATAGGAAGCTACATTATCCGTGTCTAATACAGGCTATATTATATTTTGTAATATTGAAAGAAAAACTTATGAACCGAAGCGAAGCGAGGGCGGGTCGTTATATTTTATAAAAGTAGTTGCAGTACGAATGATACTGAGAGCCGATCGTAATTTCTGTCTGTCTGTTCATTTGTCTGTCTGAAGACGCATCACGCAAAAACCACTAGACGGATTTTAATTAAACTTGGTATAGTTTACGTGCAGGGTCAACATTTAGTGCCTTTCTCACCACCGCCTGATACTTTATCAGAAGGTGTCAGAGAGTCAGTTATAAATACTTTATCAGAAATTCGGTATCAGTCAGATTTAATCGGCAGATAATTTATCTATCAGATTGTTACCTAACAGTTATTTTATTTATATACTAACCGTTACTTTATGACCTCCTGATACCATGTCAGAAAGTGGTGAAATAAACATAGAAAGTGGTGAAAGTGCCATTTATTTACTAGATAACATTTAGGATACTAAATTCCAATATCAAGACACTTACTAATTAAGATTATACATATAGTAATTTAGTAATTAGTAAATATCATAATTTAAGTTGACCTTTATTTAGGGCCTTTATATATATCGATATTATCCCTACAAACTTTAATACATTTAGGAAGCAAAGGGTGTACAATCAAGTGAACAAGTGTATACTTACTGGAACGGGGTGGTGGTCCACCACCGTTGCAGTCCGCTTTGGTCGGACCCTCGTGGATTGCAGCCTGCTCCTTACCGATGTTCATTCCACCCTATACATAATATCATTGTTTTAAACATGACGAAGGCGGTAGACAAGCATACAGTCCACCTGATGGTAAGTGGATACTGTCGTCCATATACATCTGCGATACAGCCAACGTCAGTCCAGAATGACAAACGTTGCCACACCCCCAGATGCGCTTTCTACCTTTGCAGATTAAGGAATGGATTGGGAAAATGGGGAGGGAGAGGATGGGATGGGAAGGGCTCTAGCATAACTCACTCACTACCGAAACAGGTACGTACATTGTGGAAATACGATAAAGTAGGAAATGCAGTACATATCAAGGTAAGTCTTCTGTGAGAGAGGGGTAACGTGGCCAGTCGAGTGCGTCCAGCGGCTGTGGGAATGCAGCATGCACTCTCCCCCTACCAAACAGGCGGTGTGTTAGACAAAGAATATGAAAGCGTAGCAAAGTGAGAGACTTCATTAAAAACTTTCTTTTTAGATAACAATATCAAATACAGAGAAAAGTCGTAGGACAAAACTTGTTGGTTTCAATCATGGAGTGCTGGATTTTTTATTTAAATCTTTATAAGTCGCAGGCACAGATAATAAAAATAATAACTTACCACTACAGCGAAGATAATGGCCATTACAGCCAGGATTAAGCCAAAGAACTTCATTCTTGCAAAACTTCAAGCAACTGATGGTCACCATCCAAATTTACCATCCTTTTATACCAATTCTAGGGGAAAATGGTCGACTTACGAGCTCGTAATACATTGACATTGTCATGTGCTTTATTGATAACGCTATAAAAGTTATAATCCCTTGAGTTATAGAATGCTCATAAAATTTTTTGTTCCGCTACATGTGCAGGCTATGTGTTTAATCCATTTTTTTAATAAGAGCAGAAACTCCGAGCATATCAATATAGACTCTATTGCGTTCAGATAGAACTAGAAATTAAGGTTTATGTTTCATATGGTTGGTGGTACATAACTGTTCAATGTCAATAATGTACGTACACAGTGTACATTATATAATTTTTAAGCTCATTTTTTGATTCAACTGACCGTTGAATTACTTTTTAATGTATCACATACAATTATTAAATCATATAATTATTTTCATTCAGGTAACAATTTGTACAAATTCTAAAAAAATATTTTACCACAGTATACCGTAAGTCTATGTATCTCCACTGCTGGATATGGATCCCAAGATCCATCACGCATTGCCTTTGGTTGTTCTCCGCCAAACACTGCCGGCGAACTTCTTCAAGTGGTCGGATCGCATCCACACTGCGCCTTCAGGCACGTGGCCTCTATTCAAGGACTCGTCTGCCCCATCGGTTGTCGGTCCTGCGGCAAATACGACCTGCCCGTTGCTACTTCAGCATTCCGTTTCTATGAGCTATGTTCTATGATGTTCTCTATATTTCTATGAGCGAAACTCTTCGTTCCGGATTTTATCCCGTAAAGAAAATTATTTTAGTACATTTTCATCATTTCAGTACAGTTTAATGCATCATTTCAGTACATTTTAATGCATCATTTCAGTACAGTTTAATGCATCATTTCAGTACAGTTTAATGCATCATTTCAGTACAGTTTAATGCATCATTTCTGTCTTTTAGTTCCATAATTCAGAAACTATATTTGTGCCTGTCCTTTATTCAGTATTTTGTATTTAATATATCATATCTATCATGCCATCAGCCTGTGTCTCTACACTAAACTTTTCCCAAGGATCGCCACCACATACGGTCTCACGGTCTTCTTATCCAACCACTACCACCAGCAAACTTCTTCCATTTGTCGGTACACGCGGCCAGAGATCGTCTCACGCTGCTTTTCTCCATTCGAGGACTCGTCTACCCCATCGATTATCGGTTTTTAATTATGAAATGACGAAGTTTTAAAATTCACCTTTTGCCTAACCTTAGCGTGTTGCTGACTGTACAGTCAGCAACACGCTAATATACCCAAAACCGTTTCATTCTAGTACCTTATAACAAACGCATTTAAGGTACCGTTGGTAAACACTAGCTTGTTGCTGACTGACAATCTGAAATCTTACAAACTCTTCAAGCAAAATGAATATAATAGTATAGTAATGATATATCGCAATTGACGGAACCCACGCAATGAATGCGAATTACACTTCGCAGATTACTTGATAATTGAGGAAAATGTGTTGAAAATGGTATTTGCCATTTAAAGACGAACCTTTATAGTGATAACACGGTCATATGGCGAGCAAAATATTAGAGATTATTAAAAAAAAACACTGGATTAGATTATACTCTGAGAGCCGGTGAGGTAAAGAAATTCAAATTGAATTTCAGTGAGGTAAGAACTTAAGTTAATGGTGTATTTAAGTTTATGTATAAGATATATATATTGTATATATATTTATTTTATTTGTACTCGTGTGTATATATTACTACAATTATTGATTTGTATATATTGTTAGATTATTAATCTATTATCTTATGCACGCACTCACATGCCTGGCCTGATCAATGGCTGCCTTTCACATGTCCACAGTAGGTAGATAAGCTTGCCTTTTGTATATTTTCTTTTTCAAATTTCAATATGTATTTTTATTGTTTTGTATGTACAATAAAATAAAATCAATAATAAATAGACAAAAGATAACAAATTTCATTTCAAAGACATAACTTTCATTTTGTTAAAGAAATAGTTAATAAAAAAAAATTTAGTATTTTACAAATCACAATATAATTTATAGTACCATTCCCAAAGATCAATATAGAGATAGTACAGTAAATATAAACAGTACCAACTCTGCTGTCCCATATTAAAACCTAGTAAATATTTTTTAATAAATTTTACAGGAGAATCTAAAAACATTTAAACAGCCAATATAAAACATGGGAAGTTAAAATAAAATTTGATCGTTATTACACGGCTATTGAAATCCCGTGGGTGTCGTAAAAGGCGATTAAGGGATAAAAAAGCAGATATCACAAGCCTTGAGGAATTACACCACCTCTAAAAAAGTGGACTCGCCAACCCCGTTGTCCAGCGTGGCGTTGTGAGGCCATACACCCCTCACGCATGAGATAATGTGCATGACGAGGCCCTTGTCCAGCTGTAGATACTGAAAGGGCTGGTTGCAATTGCACGTTACACATTGTACAAGATGATAGATATATGCCACGTGTTTTAAAGGTATTTTAGTGACTTATGAGAACCACGTAATGCACGTACTTTCGACGTATTAATATTTCCATAAATACTAAAGATTTGAATATAGGCGTCTTTGCATAGTTCTGAGACCAGCTGTGTAACTAAAATTTTGTCAAGAAGCATTATCTGATTATGCTCTTTACCGGGTTTTGATATTGTGCAGCCGAATTCTCTGTTCTGAAACATTTTTGCATCCTGATTACATTGTATTAGCTTGAATTAGCTGATTGATTTATTTGATCGTTTTAAATCGATTAAATTTGCTTTACAGACAATTGTGTAATCATAATTATTGGGTGACAGTAAAAAGTACAAAATTACGATCAGTACAAATAATAAATGTTTCATTTAACGCACTACAAAACTTGATATTTAAAAAAATTAAGAGCAACTGATTACATGAACTGCTTTTCAACTCATAAAAGTTTCAGTTACCCAGCGATTTTGTAAATTTGAGCAAAAAAAGAAGCTACATCTTGATTCGAACTTGACTAAAAACGCTAGGACCATTTAATCTATATCCAACTTCTTGAAGTTCCCCTGTATTCCAAACAGGTCCTGGACGTCGATTTTCTTGTCTTCGGGTCGCAGTTTCTCATTTACTCGCCGCTGGTTCTCCACTTTTAGGAACTGTTGATTGTTTTGCAGACGCTTCATCAGCTCGTCTAAATGAGAAATGGAACAAGACATTTCTATATATTTATATTAGCTCGAAATGTACTGCATTCCCCATTTTATCTTATTTCCTCAATGTACGTGTTTCGGTAGTGAGTGAGATGTGCCAGAGTCCATTCTCATCCCATCCTATCCTATCCCTCGTCATTTTCTAAACCCCTTCTCCAAATCTATACCTATATTTCCAACGGTACGATATGGGATTCTTCAAGAGAGCTGTGAATAGAATTTTGCAAGGTCGGCGGCGCGCCCGCATACCCCCTGGTGTTGCAGGTGTCCATGGGCGGCGGTAACACTTACCATCACGTG
Source organism: Sesia bembeciformis (assembly GCA_943735995.1). Lineage (NCBI taxonomy): Eukaryota > Metazoa > Arthropoda > Insecta > Lepidoptera > Sesiidae > Sesia > Sesia bembeciformis. Next base: position 12,843,415 of record OX031045.1, on the reverse strand, counting down.
GGACCGCCTGCTCGTCCGCCCACTAGTATATAATAAAAATAATATAATAATAAAATACATTTGTCATTTTGGATTGAGTTTGGCATTAGGCATATACCGTGGATGTCAATGGATGACAGTATCCACTTACCATCGGGTGGACTGTATGCGCGTCTCCCGATATTTTTCCGTGAAAAAAATATACATACTATAAGAAAATCGTAACAGAAATAGTTTCCCGAAAAACTAATTGCAGTGTAAAGTACATGTAACACAGAGCCCAAAACAACAATTTTTGGGATTTTTGTCTGTCTGTCTGTCTGAACGCCCATCGCCCATCTGAACGTCCGCTTGACCGATTTTAATGAACCTTGGCATAGTTATAACGTGGACAAACGCACAAACAAAAATTCTAACAATCATTGTTTTGGGTTCTATTGCGTTGATAAAGGCCCCCAATAATATTTTTCTCATATATCTTCAATGTACAGACAGCGATCAGTTATATTATTATTATATCTATATAGATATACCTACCCGCTATTATTACTTAATGGTGTTATCACTATATTGCAAATAATTACCTCTGATTGTATTATGGCCTTTATACTGCCCACCCTCGTCCTTGGGGAACGCCTTCTTCGGCACATACTCGTATACAGTTTCCGAACCAATCTGGTGTATGTGAATAATGTCTAGTAGGGCTTTCTTCATGAACGGCTTGAGAAGCATCATCAGTTTGTCCATGAATGACGGCGCGTTCAGAAAGTGGACTTCCTTTAATCTCACCAACATGCATTCCTATTAATTTTAATAAAGAATATTTAGTTTAGTTACAAAACACAGTTAACTGTTATTTGAAAACCAAAAACTTAGAGCAGAGCTCACGTCGATAGACTAACATTATTGTTTTGCGATAGCAGCCGTTATGGCTTCGTTACCCCTCTCTCCCATAACATCATATTCCCCAATGTATGTACGTGTGTCGGTAGTGAGTGAGATGTGCCAGAGCCCATTTCCATCCTGTACCTTCCCACGTCCCCAACCCTCTCTCCAAATCCATTCTTTCATCAACAAAGGTAGGCAGCGCATCCGGGGACGTGCCAAAGTTTGTCATTTTGGACTAATGTTGGCATGTATCGCGGATGTGTTTGGGCGACAGTATCCACTTACCACCAGGTGGACTGTATGCTCGTTTGCCGCCTTCTTTCTATATAAAAAAAAATAAAAAAATGTCTAAAAAAATAAGACGATCTGTGCAAGGGCTTAGTTTTAATGACTATATAATATGTGTATATATAATAATTATATGTAAATATAGTAAATAAATATACTGAATATAAAACGTAGATATCAGTAATTATTAAAAATATTTTACATATCAGTGTTTAGTACTATGAAAGATAACATAATGAAAATCCAAAAAGCAGACGCTTCATTGATCTCTTAATACAAATATTCCTGCAATCCAATAAAAACTGATAAAAATAATTTAGATGACCTGATAAGAACTGGATAAATATGACCTGATGAATTCTTCACTGTCTCTATAATGAAGTAAAACATTGCGGTAGCCGTGTACCAAAAGTAAGAAAAACACTAAATTTTGTGCATCTATTAATTCACATATAGTTACACACAGTGTCCTCGTGGCAGAAAGCCTGTATCTTGGACCGATATACCAGACCATACCATCAGCCTATATCTCTCCACTGCTGGATATAGGCTTCTCCCAAAGCTCGCCACCACTCACAACCGGGACGTGGCCTCCACTCGAAGACTAGCCACCCATCGGTTGTCGGTCCTGCGGCAAGTTCTTCGTTACGGATTTTGTCCAACATCGAGACCTTTTGCTGGAACATAAATAAATAGCATAGTGAGGAACTAACTTGTAAGAAATACAGAATCTGTTTAATGGTCAATATTTCTAGCCTCCCGAGATGCCCCAACACTGCCTGGTCCATATCTATCATCATCACAAAGCTGAAACAAAATGGATTCATCCATTATCATCTATAACGAAAGTACAAGCAGATAGGTCTATATTTGTCCAGAATTTGGTTTTGGAGTTCAGATAGATCACATAATTATCATTTTGATTTCTTCTCGCCTTATGTTATTGTTCCTGTTTTTAACGAACTACTTTCAAAGGAAAATAGATCTATCTTTTTTTATTTATAGGGACATAGGCGGATGCGCAAGCGGTCCCACATGGTGTAAGTGTAACCGCCACCCGTGGACGCCCCCCAACACCAGAAGGTATGCAGGTATGCCGCCGACCTTGCTAAATCCTATTCACAGCTTACTTGAAGAACCCCAATGTAAATCTGATCATCTAATATGATTTAAATCTGATAAGTTTTAGGGAATACAGTCCATTGTAGATCAAGAATGTTGTGTCGTGTATATAAAGGTATAAGGCTTGGCGTCTATCCTAGAAAATGTCTTTTTTATGGAAAAAAGGCAGTAAGTGAATATTGTCGTCCATAAACATCGCGATACATGCCAACATCAGTCTAGAATGACACACGTAGGCACGCCCCCGGATGCGCTGTCTACCTTTGGAGATGAAAGTATGGAGTTGGAGAAAGACGCACACGTAGGACACACGCGTGCGCAGCGAATCTATACTAATATAATAAAGAGGTAAAATTCTATGTTTGTAGGTATGTTGGGGGTAATCTCTGGAACTACTGAACCGATTTCAAACATTATTTCACAAATCCGTGTAATTCACATTATCCGTGTCTAATATAGGCTATACTTTATTTTGAAATTTTGAAAAAGAAAACTTATTAACCGAAGCGAAGCGAGGGCGGGTCGCTAGTGTTTGATATTTTAGCGACGCGACGCATCGCTTCGCGCCGTGCACCAGGACATAGGGTAAAGCGAAGACGACAGTATCTTTTGTACTTTCCATTTGAGAATCGCCAGTGGGGTGAGTTATTTTGAGTTACTATGTAACCAAGCCATAACACTATGTAAATACTATATTATCAGCACAAAAGTGAAATACTACTTCCACTTTCTTGCTAATCTTTGGTAGTTGGGTCTGCTCTTTTGTCACATTTCTACGACAAATATAAATGGATCGTCTTTTCTCTGTCACCTACTCAATAGCACTAGAGTGACGCCTATTGGTACTTACCCAGGCCAAGTGCCCTCCTCATACTGCCACAAGTCGAACACCATCATGAACATCCTGACGATATCATTGAAGAAGAAGTTCTTCGGATCAGCGTCGAGGAGTCGCAGATAGATGGCGCGGTAGCCGTGGACTGTTGGCGTAGGCAGGGGAGCGTAGAGGCTGGAACATACGAGTATTATTATTGTGATGTTTTTTTTTATTTCATCAAGAATAGGCAATGGTTAATTACGCTAATCCTTTCAATAAAAAAAAACAATAACCGACTGGCCACGTTACCCCTCTCTCACAGAAGACTACCTTGAAATGTACTGCATTTCCCACTTTATCTAATTCCTGTAATATACGTACGGTACGTATTTCGGTAATGAGTGAGATGTGCCAGAGCCCATTCGCATCCCATCCTATTCCACCCCACTTTCTAAACCTTTTCACCAAATCTATTCCTATATATCGAAAGGTAGGCAGCGCAGCCGGGGGCATGGCAACGTTTGTCATTTTGGACTAATGTTGGCATGTATAGCGAATGTCTATTGGCGACAGTATCCACTTACCATCAGGTGAAGTGTATGCTCGTCTGCCGCCTTCGTCCATAAAAATAAAATAAAAATTACACAGTATCCAAACAAAACTCTGCCTTCTGATCGAGCTGCCTGTCCTTGAAAAAGGTGGTGAAGTGCGTCCGCAGTGTGTAATGCAGGTCCAGGACTTGCTTGGAGACTTCTATGCTCAAGTCGCAGCAGTGGAACACTATGAACAAGTCTTCGTCTGAAATAACAAATTAAACAAAATCAGAGAAATCCTAAAAAGACTAAAGAGGAAGGACAATCGTGCACAGCCTCTTATGCCAAATTACCCAAGACTACCGTAAAATGTACCACCGTGTGCCGGTTATCAGTTGTTGGATTTCCGTTAACATGTAGATGCTGGCATAATATCAGTGCTGCGGATTATCTGCAGCGTTTGCTGAGCCAGCTCCATTTTGTTGTCGCGACACGCAATTTAAACGTCAGGGGGAGAGTGCACGCTGCAATCCAACGCCGCTGGCCGGCTCGACTGGCCACGTTATCCCCCTCTCACAGAAGACTACCTTGAAATGTACTGCATTTCCGACTTTATCGTATTTCCCCAATGTACGTACATGTTTCGGTAGTGAGTGAGATATGCCAGCGAACCCATTCCCATCCCATCCCCATCCTATCTCTCCCCAATTTCACAATCCATTCCTCAATCTGCAAAGGTAGGCAGCGCATCCGGGGGCGTGGCAGCGTTTGTCATTATTTTCTGATGTTGGCATGTATCGCGGATGTTTATGGACGACAGTATCCACTTATCATCAGGTGGACCGTATAGGTACTCGTCTGCCGCCTTTTTTCTATAAAAAATAACTAAATCATAGTGTTTACTATAATGTTCATAAACATATAAATTTCGTCACATTCGACTGGCTACAGCTAGCATTATCCACAAAGACACATACCATCACGTGGGTCCGCTTGCACGTCCGCCTACTTCCCTACAAACGAAAAACATACAAGGACACATTCAAAGGCATCCTCCAGACCCGAACGAAAACAGTCAGCACTTCCATCTGGGCTACTCGGTCGTTCTTATTACAACTGTGAGATAATTTTAATTTATCTTCCACATTCGGCCCGAAACTACGATCTTTTACTCTTCCCAGGTCGTATCTTCCACAGGACCGACGCGGACGGGCCGATGGGATGTACGTCTGTCTGTTTCAATCACACAAAAACCACACGATGAATTGTAATTAAATTTAACATGATTACAACCCGGTAGGGTCAACATTTAGGGTACAACTTATCTAGATAAATTAAAGAGTTCCCACGGGAATGATGCTAACCAAAGATGTTATAACGTCTACACGTACGAAGTCGCGGGCGTCAGCTAGTGTGTAATAAAGTTTTTTAAATGAAAATAAAATAAATCATGTCCCCAACCAGCAGCAGCTTGTATTGTGTAAACCAGCCGTTAGAAAGTCATTGAAGTCGTTTTAATTACGCTCATTTGAACATTTCCAGCTTTAATTTCAGTAAAATTCTTCCTAAATGGCTATGTCAAGGACAGCCGATTGTACTTAGTCTCGAGGGAAACCAGATCTCTCATTATTTTAAACGACGTTCAATGCCAAGCCATGTCAAGCCTTGTCATCGTCATAAAGGAAAATATAAATGATGTTATTGCCTTCGTCAAACATATCTTTTGCATCTCGGGTCAAGTATGATACAATTATATGGTTACGCAAATTTTACTTTGATACTAATAATCATAAATAACGCCACACTAGGATTCCCTGTGTCGTGGGTCCAGAGACACATAAAGACAAACACACACCCAGACTCGAACATACATTTGTCTTTAAAATGTATGTTAGGTCTTTAAATGTCCGAACGGGAATCGAACGCGGGACCTTTTGCATAGCAAGCAGGGTCACTACCAACTGCGTCAATCGGTCGACAAACTACTTTAGAAAACTTGTCAACGATTACAAATTTTACAAACGATGCGCTTGCGCTTCGCACGTGCGAGATGTCATTTTAAAACAAAATAATTATTTTAATTGATTTTTTCATACATATATGTTAAGTACAAAGCCCAATAAATATATATGTATTTAAAAAAATACGTACCAGTATAACGTCAATTTTGAACTACAATTTATTTGCTTTAACTCTCAATTTTGAGTAGAATTCATGGTATCAGGCATCGCGAACGGTTTGGACACAACCTATATAACCTTTTCTCTTTCTTTTCCTTCTATATTCTTTCTTATATGTCTACTTTCTATATTTGTATGTATATCCTTCATTAGGACAACATCACACACGTAGGTATATAATAGTAAAATATTCAATGTAGATATATACTCGAATATATTATATTATGTACGAAGGCGGCAGACGAGCATACAGTCCATCTGATGGTAAGTGGATACTGTTGCCCATAGACATCCGAGATACATGGCAACATTAGTCCAAAATGACAAACGTTGGCACCACCCCGGATGCGCTGCCTACCTTTGCAGATTAAGGAATGGATTGGGGAGGGAGACGATGGGAATGGACTCTGGCACATCTCACTCACTACCGAAACACGTACCTAAGAAACGTTTGATATCTCCCAATAATCGATATCTACCGTTGAGTACTCATCGTGTCATCGTGGTTTTCTGAATTTTTTTATTTTGAATTTTTGCAATCCTGTCTACTGAATACATTATTACTAAGATTTACAGTAAAAGAGGGTCACGTATATAAAACCATATTGGCTGAGATTATTACCTTGTCATTGTCAATACATGAGTCTCGGCGAATTATCTAGCTATAGGTACATATAATAAAACTGTAGTACCAGCGTGTCTGTACATTGAATATATTTACCAAAAACTGATTTGAGGGCGATGAAGGAAGAGTATCAAAATACAAAAAGACGATTTTGAAGATTTTTGTCTGTCTGTCTATTCAAACATGCTAATCTCCAAAACTACGAAACGGATTTTCATGGGGTTACCACGGGGTAATTAAGCTTAGCTTGGCGCTTTGAATAGGCTTTGTTTTATCTTAATCGGCTGACGGGAAGAAAAGATATCCCAATTTAGAGTTTAAAAAAACGAAAATTCCACGCGTGCGAAGTCGCGGGCACGGCTAGTGTTAATAATTATGTAGTTCACTGTGTGGCACTCGGGAGTGAATTGTGTCACTGAGTAATCGTGGTAACACGTTCGTTGAATGATGTGGACGAGTCATTTGGCGAAGGTCGTTCATACCGTCGGTCTCTTAAACTGCCTACAGATTTGCTCGATTTTTGACGATCGACACGTGCGATCAAACAAAATCCAGTAAATGTGTAAGCAACAGATATCGACATCGTATTTTGTATCGATCGCCACCGTGGATCGTTTTTGTCGTTCGATAAATCAACAAATGTTATCTACCAAATTTGCTCGATTTTAACCTTGATGTTTATCGATCGTCAACAGCGACAATAACGATCGTCAAAAATCGAGCAAATCTGTAGACACCTTTATATACTTTATACATACTTTACAAAAAAATAAGTACAAAAGACTTGCTGGTAGAATCTCTCGTACAAGATTATCTACCAGCAAACCTGAGAGTGCAATGCCTGCAAGCATGGTGCGTACCCACATGAACTATTTTGCAAACTAGAGATGGGCCGAATATTCGTTTTATATTCGGTATTCGGCAAGATGGCAAGGTTGAATATTCGGCAAGTTATCGGGGCTCAGTTTTGCTTGCTATGCCTGAATATTAAAATTGCCCGGCTTAATATTTATCACAAAGAAAACTTATCTGTGTGATAATCTGTTATGAAAGTAATCTTAAATTACTTAAGAGATACCTTTTATTTTAGATTTAGTCTCATAGAACAAAATTGAACAAATAAAACAATGCCACTCGTAAAGATGCTTGGGGCCGCCGCCGGCCCATCTCTGATTATGGTGTCCGTTACCTAGTCGGCCGCACGCTCGCCATAGGCGACTGCGAGGTGACCCTCCGTAATCAAAACCTGGAGTTGATTTGTGAGATTAAATATTGGTGCATAATAAATGTTAGTGCATAATATAATGTGCATAATAAAATCTAAAATTACCCCACGTAAATGATGTTAATTCTTATTGTTAAAACATAGTTATTGTTACGGGTAGTTCCATCTAACGTTAAATTTATTGTTTGCTATTTTGTAATCAAATTTATTTAGTTGTTTGTGCCATCCGTTCTGATTGTCACCCCAGCTAGTACACACTACGTACTCTCATTATGGCATACAATGGTGGTCACAATCGGGCGGACCTGAGTGGGGCACGGCTTTGGACAACGACTACAAACGAGATGACAGAGAGGGAACTGGGCGTTACGGCGGTAATCACGTCGACGCGTCGATCACGTGCCACTAACGCAACGCTCCGGATCATTTAGCTGGCCATCACCATCTCGGCGCGCCTCTCTGAATCCGGGGGAGTACCGGACTGTGTAGTGTAGTTTAGACCCAGTGGCAATATCCCACGACCCTTAATAAATTGAGTCTCATTGTTCCACTATACTGTCTCTTGTCTTTATGGACAATTAAACTGTTAAATCACACAAGTGTTCTTATTTTATGACTAGCGACGCGCCCTCGCTTCGCTTCAGTTTATAAGTATTTTTTTCAAAATTTCAAATTAAAATATAGCCTATATTAGACAAGGATAATGTAGCTTCCTATTTGTGAAATATTTTTTGAAATCGGTTCAGTAGTTCCAGAGATTACCTCCAACATACAAACACACAATTTTACCTCTTTATTATATTAGTATAGATAACATAGGACTTCAAATCTTGCATGACAAAATTTGAACTTCAGTACTGACTGTATTAAACGTGTAAATATGAAAATCGTCTTATGTAATTTAATCGTTACATTTAAATTTCACATGTACATATTTACTGAAAACAGTTTCCAAACCTCCGTACCTATTTATTAACTTCCTCTTACATAAGTTAATATTATACTCCATTAGCATATCATAATAACCTATGCATGACTTTTCTTACCTACCATCACACTAATCGTTCAATATGTTATCGTCTATATCGACAAATATCACAAATCAATGTCTAATGACAGTTTTCAAAGAATATAACGTTCCTGTTTTCTTTTAAAGCAGCAATCGATTCAAAACAACGTCGTGTTAGTGATTATATCTCAAACTTTTAACTCAGTTCTTTTAAAATAATATGACATCTATTGTACTGCTAATAAGATGCATGGTTTTATGCAAGTTTGAGGTAAAACAAAGTGAAGCAATTACGAATAGGACTGCAATTAGTTGTCAAGGATCCGAGTTCTGGGTTTTAATAGTAAATGGTTGTTAATTGCTCGATCATGTGGCAATGTTGATGCCTAAAACTCCTTTTCCATGATGATCATGTGCTGCACGTGGCTGTCCACTATATACAACGCACTATGTATCTATACACACTATGTGCCTATACACACTATGTATCTATATACAGCGCGCGAATACGAGTTTGTATGAGATGGTCAGAAACGCAAGTGATCGAGGATAGCAACTGGCCTTTCTAAAAATCAAATCGTCTATGTTATATTTATTATTAGCAGCTTTTAAGCAGCTATATAAGATTTTTAAGACCTGCAAAAGCACCGACATGATGGATTTCACGGATGAAAACCCATCCAGTATTTTTGAGTAATTCTATGGTCATTTTTTATTTTCCTCTATATATTTTTTTATGGACGAAGGCGGCAGACGAGCATACAGTCCACCTAATACCAAGTGGATACTGTCGCCCATAATACTTCCTTGTGTTACGGGCTCCCTTGTGTCATAAGAATATGACACATATACCAGTTTTCCTTCTGGATGCTAAGCTAATGCATAGTAAAAACCCGATCAAAATCGGTTTAGTTTAGTTTTACATGATGCTCAAACAAACAGATATACAGACAAGTAGACAATTTTTCTAAAAACTCCCGTGTTTTGTCCTGTAGCTTCTAAAAAGACCCCATTTTTTTTTAAATCAAGGCAATATACAGACAACCCTTTTACTGTTTATTATTTTATGAAAACCAACTATTTAGACAACCTATGAAATAGACGGACAACATAACAGACAGACATGCGTTGCTGACCATCTTATACTAACCCACGCATACGTCGCTTCAGTGCAATTTCAGCTACATGAGATACATGCTGCATATCTCCACGTATTTCTCCTCTGCTGGATATAGGCCTCTCCTAAGGCTTTACATTACACTCAGTCTATAGCTCTCCTCGTCCAGTCATTATAAAGTTTCTCTTACGAAAGGAAAAATCCTCACCACTTATGTGGTCTCCAGGAAGATGCGACTGCGTCTTCAACCATTCCCTAAGCTTGCCGATGTCCTCGGGAGTTATGTCTGGATTCCTCTTGTAGTCCTTCTCCACTGGGTACTGTTCCACTACTCCTGTCATTTTTCTCCTGAAATATTTAAGATTTGGTATTGTAATGGTTATGATTTAGTCGCCTTTTTCCCATGTGAGGACATTTCTTGCCGCCATTTATTATTAAGCGGCATTTATTACTTACAATAAATTACGATAATTGTAAACTAGCTTATGACCATTGCTTCGCTTATAACTCTTGATAAATCAAGTATTCAATTTTTATTATTTCCAATACTCCTTCGTAACTTCATAGTCACACCTGTAACACCTGCATCTGATAATACACTCACTTAATTTAGTATTTATATAAATATTTGAATTTACATTTTTTTTTATATACGTAGGCGGCAGACGAGCATACAGTCCACCTGATGGTAAGTGGATACTATCGCCCATAGACATTAGTAGGTACCTTAAAGCACTTATAATAAGGAATAGTATCGAATGGCTTTGAGTAAATTAGCGTGTTGCTGACTGTACATTTTCTTAAATTAAATAAAGATAATAATTATTATTATTATTCCCCGGTAAAGTATTATTTTTCATTTAACCATTTTACTGGCAATCATAATTATAAACACGATACCATCATTGCCAACATAGAGGTGGTATGCATGAGTGGCCACCGTTACATTACCACGCATCAGTGACTATCAAACCATATCATCTAGCTACCAGACATCTGGACTGTTATTAGAGAGAAAACGTCAAGGAAAACATCCTCCAGCTTTTGCGACAGTTACATCAATAGATATCGTGGTAATTTCACCAAACCTGCACGAAAAGTTATAAAAAATCTTTCGATTATTTGTCAGCGGCTCAAAATTGAGTTTCAAAAATAAAATTACTTAAAAAGAATATTTAAATAGATAAGACATGCATCTGCTGGGTTCCGAAAACGTTTTTTGCAAAATCATAAAATTCTTTCGAATCCTAATTTAGTACGTGTACACCGGTGTGACCGGTTTATAACACTTTCTGGGTACCAGGTACAAACCCCTACGTACACTGACCCTGGGCTTGACAACTGAATGTTATTCACTTTTTGTTACTTTTTTAATTTAAATTTCATTGCACTAGCAAATGTATTATGTACAAACATACTCGTAATCTATCTATACTAATATAATAACGAGGTAAAATTGTGTGTTTGTAGGTATGTCGGGGTAGTCTCTGGAACTACTGAACCGATTTCAAAAATTCTTTCACAAATATGAAAAATTTGGAAGAAAAAGATTTACAAACCGAAGCGAAGCGAGGGCGGGTCGCTAGTGCTTAATAATCGGCATAATGTACAATTATACATATATCAGTCTATAAAGCAGGCGTCCCTTAGTAAATTAGTGGGGGCATGATAACCCTCAAATTAATAGAGAAAATAGATCAAGAATTCAGTTTTTTTAGTTTATTAAAGTTGATAGATTGTGTTTATTGTATATTTGTAACACTATGGCATGGATTATATAATACTAGCGACCCGCCCTCGCTTCGCTTCAGCTTATAAGGTTTATTTTTTCAATTTCTTTTTCTAAATTTGAAAATATAATATAGCCTATATTAGACGCGGGTAGTGTAGCTTCCTATTTAAGAAAGAATTTTTGAAATCGATTTAGTAGTTCCAGAGATTACCCCCAACATACCTACAAACACACAATTTTACCTCTTTATTATATTAGTATAGAAGTATAGATGTGGCTATACGAAGAGATTACAACCGGGCGGCCTTAATTGGTGCGCCAAAGAACCTTGAGAAAGAGAGTTGTGAGGTTGTGACCGAAGTAATAAAAGTAATGTTTTCTGGGCAAAGGGACCTTATTGTCGGCATGGACTTATTATTAACAATGAAATTTTAAGTTGTTTTTAAGATCCGATTTTTATAATAAATCAATAAGAAACTATGTTATGGTATGCTATAATAATGGGACGACAACGAGGACGGTAACGGGGAGGGGAGTTCCTATCGGGAACATAGGTTAGGCTGGCAACTACTAGGGGGTTGGCATAGTGAGGGTCTCTGTGTTCGTAGTCACGTTTTTGACGATGGAGGGAAGTTGCAACTCCTTGTGGAGGTCAAATTGTGAGAGCACCATGGGTCAGCCTCGGCTTTACGCGCGAATTTATTTTGGAGGGTTTGGAGTATTTTAATGTTGGAGGGGGCTGCGTGTACAAAGACAACGCTAACCAAGGTCATTATGGGACGTACGCTGGTTTTGTACAATGTCATCTTATTTCTAAGTGACATTTTACTTCTCCCGCCTATGCGGTTGAGGCGACTCTTCCTAACCCAAGGGATAGTTTGACCACAAAGGGATATGGGGAGTGGGGAGAGACGGGGCCTAGGGCCAACCATGGGAAAAGGGAACTACATTTTCTCATTCCCTATTCACGGTTCGCATAGTCGCGGCGTATTTACAGAACGCAACCCCCGCGAATACCGAACTTTGACTATTACTCATCTAAACCCTTCTATGGAAAATTTTATAAGACTTCTATAAACTATTACATGACGAAAATAGGCTCTAAGGTCAAAACCGCTCAAAAACCATACACTTGTGTATAGTAAATATTTATTTTGACGACTGCTAAACGTTTACAAAGTACTTACCAAAGTTCTCGAGTCAATGATTGTCCTGAAATATGTTTAGTTTTCCAAAAACTTTATTAGTTAAAATATTTTTTGCTTTGTTTATTTTTAATGCACAATGTCCCTTTTGTCTTGGCTCCTTATTCACAAATGCTCTAAAGCATCAAAAACTTGTTTTTAAGTCAACGTTGGCACACGACAGTTCACTTAATATACTTTAAAATTAGTTTCAAGGAAAAATATAGTTATTTTTAAATTATTTATGCGTATTTTTAAGCCTCGCGAGCGGCCTACATTAAGGTGGCAAACTGACTAAGTTACTTGTTTCTTGTTCACCAACTACTGACACTGGCCGATAAGGCCGTTTACACACTATGCCAGCGACTTGACAAAATTCACTTTACTTCGATAGCAGATAAGTAGAAACGGTCAGATGCAAAATAAAGATCACTGCACTAAATACTAAATTACTCTGATAATTGTGTGTTTTATGCGTTGAGTATATATTTTTTATAATATATATGTATCATTAATTGTTAAAATATAACAACTCATAAGAGTTTCATATTGTAGTAGCAAAACCCGGCAGACGTTGTTCTGCCATAGAATTTGATGTGCTGCAGCGCCATCTAGTGGCAAGTTACAATAAAGTCGATAGCTCTAAATATTCTCCGTGCTCAAATACTTATGTATACCAATTTTCATGGCGATCGGTTGAACGGTATAAAAGTTGATGTGTGCAGCGCCATCTAGTGGCGAATTACAACAAAGTGGATAGCATAAAAACCTTACCTTCTCCATGTAAAAATACATATATGTGCCAACTTTCATGGTGATCAGTCAAACGGTGTCGAAGTCTATTAATCCCAGATATACCAACATCCATTTTTATATATCGGGTCCGACCGCGTAAAATTAATCGTTTATGTTTATCTTTTATTTCTACTCTACGCTTCGGCACGGTAACGTATACCTACCTTAGCCTCTCCTAAGGACCGACTCCAAATACGGTTTTGTGCTCTTCTCATACAGCCACAACCGTCATGAAGTCTTCGAGTCGTCAGTCCACGTGGCCGGAGGGCGTCAAACGCTACGTTTCCCGGTTCGAGGTCTCTATTCGACGACTCGTCTCCCCCATTGGTAATCGGTCCTGGGGCATATATGGTTACCTTTTGTTATAGGAAGAAGGTGGCAAACGAGCATACAGTCCACCTGGTGGTAACTGGATACTGTAGCTGATGGACATCCGCGATACATGCCAACATTAGTCCAAGATGACAAACTTTGACACGACCCCGGATGCGCTGCCTACCTTTGTTGATGAAAGAATGGATTTGGAGAAAGGGCTGGGGAAATAGGAAGGGATAGGATGGGAATGGGCTCTGGCATATCTCACTCACTACCGAAACACGTACGTATATTGGGGAAACAGGATAAATTGGGAATTGTTTTGTAATTGTTGCAAAATAAACGATTTGTCTTTCTTACCTCTTTCCTTATCATAAAATAGTGAAATATCTTATTGCGATTTCTTAAATAGCAACTTCATTTAAATCACTTAATTAAAACGGCCATGAATATGTCTATATAATTTTATAACATTTTAATGGTCTTATATGTTTGTTCTATTCGTAAATGTCTATTCTTTCGTTCTCACATACACATCAGTTGATGTTACACATCAAAACAGGAAATGTACGTAAAAAAAAACGATTTAAATACTGTAATTATTCTTTAGTATTTCAGTATAATGCGCGATTTTATCTAAACTAAATTATCTGTGACATATTATTATAGATAATACCACATTTTAATTTCAGTACCAAAAAGAATATCGGTACTCATTATATATTTTTACGTTTTTCATGTCATAATGCAATCTGTTCCAAAACTTTATACATTTTACATAAAACATGTATACATAACTTATAAGAAAAAGATAAGGTGTAAAATTGAAGACACGGGTTGGATATAGCCCATATGCCTACATTATACTTGTACGAGTATAATATGGAACATTATTGTAATTGAATCAGCCTATATTGTCCTACCGCACGGCACAGGACTCGCCTTGTAAATCACTGGGGAGGTTTCGGGCCGTAATCCACCACGCGAGCCCAGTGCGGATTAGTGGATCACATACTCCAGATTATTTTATTATTTCTGGATCATGTGGGTTTCCTCACGATGTCGAGATGGTGGCAATTTTTAAAAATCTGTACTTGAGGTACGGGTCGCGGATTTGTACTCACGATCACACGAATGGTGAGTAGAGTATAGATACCCCTGCTCGTTGGAATATTATATTGTAAGGTTACATTCAGCCAACACAAAAAAAAAGTGGGGGCAGTGACGTCACCAACTTGAGGTTCGTACGAGTTGCGGGCGCCACCGAGCGCTTGCGATTTCATCGGCCACTTGGACGGTGGCTCTCGGCTCGTGTAGACCTGTTAGCGAGTGTAATGTTGGTCTTCGGTGCTATTTGCCAGGTATTTCTTAATTGTTTTTCTTAGTGAGACTCAAACCATTATTAAAGTAGATAGATTTTGTTTGCTGTTTAAATATTTTCCTTACATCTAATTTTCAACTGTAATAGACAATTGATGTTATAACGAAATTTGTAGTCAAATTGCAGGGCGCGTTCCTTAATGGATTGAAATTAAATTTAGCAAAACAATAGTTTGGATCAACGTTTGGGCTCATCAACGAACTTAACCGAAATATATATCTCAGTTAACTTCAAAGATGAGTCTAAAATTTATAACAGAGCAAACATTTCAAATAATTCCAAGAAAACTTTCGTCGTCTATACCTATAAACACGTACCGTGTCGTGTCAAAGGCGACTAAGGGATAACAAAGCCGCTGCCACAAGCCCTGAGGAACTACACTTCTACAAAAGTGGACTCGCCAACCCGCTTGGCCAACGTGGCGTTTTAAGGTCATACATCCCTCATACACATGGCCAAGTCCAGCAGTGGATATTGAAAGGGCTGGTTGCATTGTATTGCAAACATATATGTCGTTGATAAGGCTCGCAAAGGTCTTTAATTTTTGTCTAAACACATTTTTCTAAACGGCAAATATAGAAATCTGCCTTGCGTCCATTTTACATATATCAACAGCATATCTGGTGTTTTTTTGTCTACGTTAGTACTCAAAACTTCAAGTATACCTACAACTATATTTAGTGAAGTATTGGAATAAATTGAATTTAAATAGGTAGGTAAGTACCTACTTAACCCACCTATCCACAAAATACTCGAGCGATAGTGTACATAATCTGTTGGCAACAAGTCATCTATATAAATAAGCACCTTAATTCACTAATAATAAGGATCAGATTGGAATGTTTGAAGATGATTGGATTAGGAGTAAATTGGAACGTATCTACAGCAACATATAATCCATCCCTTAAATAGCAGCAAAGGGCTTATACACTTCACGTTGTTCAGGAATCCTAACTCACTTAGGTAGTGACTAAATTCAGTATGGTGTCAAAAACTGCTATTACATCATCCTGGATTTGATCAGGATTATCCTGAATTTTTAGGAGGGGGAGAGTGCACGCAAACATACATACTGGCCTACATACATACATCTGGACATCCCTAGAATCTTTTGGGGTGTATTACTACGATACGTCAACCTAAAAGTTCTTAGAACTGGCTGAAAATAACAATTTCAAATCAAATTCCATTAAATTTTCAAAGCCGTCAATGATTTCGTTCAATGATTTTTTATGACTTTCGTTGCGGTCTAAACAAGTTGGGTTGCAAAGTTATGGAAGTTCTAAGTTAGCATTTAGTGAGGAGCCCCATCCAATGCCACTGTTTGTAACTGGTTTAGTGAATTTAAACATGACTTAGTGACGATGTTAGAGAAGGATTTCCTGCGACGGCTGTGATCACGATATCTACAGGTGCTATATTTTGTTCGTGTTC
This sequence comes from Sesia bembeciformis, assembly GCA_943735995.1. NCBI lineage: Eukaryota > Metazoa > Arthropoda > Insecta > Lepidoptera > Sesiidae > Sesia > Sesia bembeciformis. Next base: position 12,826,791 of record OX031045.1, on the reverse strand, counting down.
CTAGTTGAAATACAATTATAATTCATCGCACATACAATTACAGTACCTCGGATTCTTGTACGGCTTAAATATTGATGAGGTTCCTCTGATTTTACAATATCCTAGGATTTTAGACGGCATTAGATTTAATATGAACGCAGGGCAAAAAATATATGAAGGCAAAATTAACTTCGATAACGTCTTTTGAAATAATTATAGCAAGGTTTTTATTTTTGCTTAAAGAGAATGTTTGCTCACTATAATTATCAGGCGTTTTAATAAAACCCATTTAATTCATATTTTACAGTCAGCAACACACGAATGTAGGTACTCAAAACCATTCTACTTCGGTCTTTGTTATTAGCGCTTGAAGGTGCTTGTTGACATCTCGAAGTATTTGAGAATGGGCGCCAATCTATATCCTCTAATATTCAATTGATTATGATCCATATAACCAGTTGGATAACGGAATCAGTAGGACAAGTTCTTGCATTAAAACCACATACCGGGATGCGCAGTGTGACAGGCGTACCGGCCACATGGACCAATTATTTGAAGAAAATCCTTCAAGTAGTTGGTCCAGCCATATGGTTCGATGAGAAGGAAGATTGTGAGGTTTCAGGCCTTAGGAAAAGCGTGTATCTAGTAGTGGAGAGTCATGGCTTGCTAATAGTAATGGTAGGATCGTAATCAGAAGAATATATTTTAAAACATTAATATAATGTAATCGAATGACTAATTATTCCACATTTTTGACATTATCTGACCAAAGGGAGGTCCTTTTGCTTACATTCATTTTAAGTATCATTTTAAAAATAAGTGTTTACTGAGACTTTATATAAAGTATTTCATTTTAACAAAAATGTCAGTACTTAAGATGTCAGTAAAGATTTATAGCTCCTTGTCACATCTGTGAAGGGTCTAAACCTATACCTAAAATATATGACGTTATCTGAACAAATATACCTTTATGCCGGTATGGGTTTATTTATTAAGTAAGGTCACCAACAGAGCATACATCGTATAAATGAAAATAATTATATAAATGTCACTCATTGTATGGACAAGACGCTGCTGTTCCACATGTACCAAACATTACAAGCGCACTTCAAGTGTTTTATAAACCAGTTTGACTGCAGGTCGTGAGCGGAGCATCGTTGAAACCGAGAGTGATGCTCTCGTGGGAATGAGGACGGATACACCGATAGTAAAGCTTTACTGTTTACATTCTTCTGCACCCGCTTTAAGTTTTTTTTTCTCTTCGTATTTGGCAATGGTGCAATTATTACATTCTGCCAGTGTCAAATTGTCTTCGTAATTAACAATAATTTCAAAGTCTAAAACGTATCCTGTCAAAGCGATAGTAGGTTTACTGAGAACACAAGTGGACTTCTTGGAAGCACACGGAAATTGTATCATTATTAAACCACAAAGCCTAGAATAGACATTTTTTACAATTAATCAAACAAAAATTCCACTTCTCGAGCTGCCGCTTTAATTTTTAATTTTTCATATTTAACCAACGGTCTACTGGCAGAGAATGCCTTAAGGCAGGGTTCTCCAAACTACTGGACATGCCTGGCATCCGGCCCGCCGCACTTAACTGTATTTTATAATAAAACAAAATAATAATCAGACATTTTTATTCACTAAAGTACACAATCACTATTATACATAATCTAGTATTTAGTGATATTTATGTAGCTGTTATTTTTCACAGATAATTGTCTGTAATTGTGGATCAAGTTTTCTAGGGTCAATTATCGACAGCGACAAGATGGTCATCGGTTAACTTGAATATTTTTTTGTGTATTTCATCTTCGAAAATGTTTTTTCACACACATAAGTGGTACCGAAAACGGTAAAACAGCCACGAGCAAATTTATGCAACTGATAAACTGTGTGAGTGGAGACTTATAAATTTCCAGCAAAGATAAGTTTTGATATTTTTCTTTAAAAATATCTCTTCAATGCAAATCAATCATTTCCATTTGAAGTTCTGGAGAGAGGTTTTCTAAATCTTGGCCCTTGGGACTTTGTGGAACAGTCAGTGTGGCCCACAGGCTAAAAAGTTTGTAGACCCTGTCTTAAGGCATTAAACCCGCCTCTGTACAATATAGTGTAAAGGGAATAAATAAATAAAAAATACAGCAATATTATAGTACGTTAAATACTCAGTAGGTGACTCTACATATTTCTTGGGAGATTTCAAAAATATATTGAGGATATCTATGTATCGGCCGCTTTGGAAAAGCACCACTTCTTTCTTATTTTTGGTGTCGTAAATGTGTAACAAGCCCTGAGGAACTAGCGTGTTACGTCCCGTGTCTGATGTTAAAAGAGGGAATTCACCAATCGGGGGAGGTATATCTTTGAGGGGGAGAGTGTACGCTGCAATCCAACAGCCTTTACTTACTTTACTTTAAACACTTAGAAATATTTAGTGCTTGCTATATGACATATATAACAGAGCCCATTCCCATTCTATCGCTTCCCACATCCCTAACCCTTTCTCCAAATCCATTCTTTTTCAACAAAGGTAGGCAGCGCATCCGGGGGCGTGCCACAGTTTGTCATTTTGGACTAATGTTGGCATGTATCGCGGATGTCTATGGGCGACAGTATCCACTTACCATCAGATGGACTGTACGCTCGCTTGCCACCTTCTTTATAAAAAAAATAATTATACAAATATAAAGTTAATTTATATAATTTTCTGAAAAGAATCAAACAAACAATTACCCCACTTGACACTTTATATCTCTACTCTACCATCAAACAATTCCAAAGAGAGCGGTTATTGTTCCTTGTCATCAAATATTTGTGTTCTCAAACTATGTTCCCACGATGTTGTCGGGTTTTTTGGAGAATCTCAGAGGCCTCGCTACTATATCTATTTTAATGATCGTAGTAATTAGCATACTATGTCACTCATTGTTGTTTCATAATTTATAGAGACTGTCATCGGTGGTGCTTGTCAGCTTCCTGACTAGAGAGCATAGTTTCACAGGGTACTCAATAGTCTCTCTACCGTACCGAACTGCCGTGCCAGTCTGGCGAACAAAACTTGCCACAAGAGAAGAGCGGCAAATTCAAAAAACTCTCATTTTAATCAGAACAAACGAAACTTAATACTTTAATCTTGCCAACGCGTCACTTTTAACTCTAAAATCATAATTATTTAAAACTTTGTAAGACGTAGGCTATAGGGCCCTATAGCCCTCAGTCATCTTAGTGCGATAGGTTGAAGCCCTTAGTCACCTTAGTGAGATGAGTTGAAGCCCTTAGTCACCTTAGTGAGATGGGTTGGAGCCCTTAGTCACCTTAGTGAGATGGGTTGGAGCCCTTAGTCACCTTAGTGAGATGGGTTGGAGCCCTTAGTCACCTTAGTGAGATGGGTTGGAGCCCTTAGTCACCTTAGTGAGATGGGTTCGAGCCCTTAGTCACCTTAGTGAGATGGGTTCGAGCCCTTAGTCACCTTAGTGAGATGGGTTGGAGCCCTTAGTCACCTTAGTGAGATGGGTTGGAGCCCTTAGTCACCTTAGTGAGATGGGTTGGTGTTATTCTATAGCCGTTACCATTAATTTTAGTTATACATTTTAATATTGTTCATCTCTTACTGCTTATAAGCGTGAATCTTGATCGTGACATGAACGTCACTCATGATTTTGTCAGGTTTTACCGGCTAGCCATTTAAGAAATGTCTCGAGATGGCCCTGACATTTAGCACATCACAAATGTTAATTAATCAAATAAAACTAATTTATTGCCATTTAAATGATCAAGTTTATCTAAGTGCTCAGGTTCGTGATCGAAATGCGGAGGCATTAAGCATTTATCTGTTGCTCGTAATATTCATAATCCCGTTGTTAGAACGTGTCACACTTACGATGAAGTATCAAGAAAAGGCAACTTCCCTGATATCTATAATTCGTCCTTGCGTGTATTCAGATGCAATCTCCTGACAATTCTGTGGTTTCGATAACACAGGTCCTCGATGAAAAAGCTTTTTTAACAAATCTATGTGATTTTTATTCCTCTAACTCCTCCTAATTTTGCTTTCCTTGTAAACTTTGAACTTATTTGTGAATTGATATTGGGCGCAATGTACATGTATATGTATGTATGTATGTAGATATGTATGTATGTATTTAAATATTATATGTTATTTATATATTATTAAGATATTTATTATTATATGTATTTATTATACTATATTTATTATCAATATTGTCGATAAGTATATATTGAACATGATCCATCTGTGGAGTTCGGTCTTTTTGCACTACCTATATCCCTTTTATTTTTCTCTATCCTATGGTTGCCTGGAAGGGATCGCCTTAGCGATAAAGTCGCCTATTGTATTCTGTCATTTATTGTTTGTGCACATGTAATAACCAATTGTATACAATAAAAAGTATTTGTTATTATTATTATTATTATTTTATTGACTACAGAACACGAAAAAATCTCCCGATTATTCATGTTACAGGGCGTTTTTTTCCAAAACTTGTATTTATATATAAGTTATTTGTTTCATATTAATTAAAGTGACCAATTTATTTTGCCATTCACTATAAAACATTGTCTTAAATGAATTCATCCGGTAGTAAACGTTCAATTTAAATTATAATCTCATCTTTTGTTTGTTTCTGAACTGATTGGATGTGCAAGACCTTAAAGTTTCATGCAAGATACTTGGCCAGCGAAACGATCAGCAAATAATTGTTTGGATAGTGAGTGAGATGTGCCAGAGTCCATTCCCATCCTATCCTTACCTATCCTTCCCCATTTTCCCAACCCTTTCTCCAAATCCATTTGGGGGCATGCCATCATTTGTCATTCTGGACTGATGTTGGCTTGTTAGATAAACGACAGGTATCCACTTACTATTATGTGGACTGTATGTTCGCCTATCGCCTTCTTTCTATAAAAAATATACACCGAGGGTTATGGGTTTTATTTATTGTCACATCAACTTGGTGATCATTGAGCAATGTACTCGTAGATCACTGAAGCAAGGCCGGATCAAGTGCGTCCAGCAACGTGGGCGGTAAATCTGCAGGGCCCCAATACGGGCACCGTATTCCGCGCGTATTAAAAGTTACTAAAATATTTTTTTAAGATTAAGAGATAATCAGGAAAAATATTATGAAAAATCATCTTTTCTACTTACAACGAGGCGCCCCTAGATTGCCTGGTGCCCGGGGCTATCGCGCAGTTTGCTGAGCCCTTTATAAGGCCCTGCAAAGAAGTTCATGTACTTGCAAACTGTTCAAATATTAAAGGACATATTGTGATTGATAAAATGGACATTACTCGTCTCTATATTACAAGCAAAACAGACCGCGGTGTTACCAATATTTATTCATAGTTTCGGATATTATTTATTCAATTGTATCTCATCTTTATGAACCAGTTACAGATGTCTGATGTAACAGATATACACAGGTAATTACTAGTTACCTGTGCCATACATTACCTTCTGCCCTTGTCTCTCCGCTGCTGGATATAGGGATATATTCTTGAAATCGTGAGTCCGTGTCCGTGGGGCGTCCCACGCTACGTTTCCCGGTACATGGCCTCAGTTCGAGGACTTGTCTCTCTCATCAAAGCCTATTGAATCATCTCTGAAAGTGCATATTTAGGGTCATTTCTCGTAAGACATTAGATAATACATTTGATGTGGTCTGTTCAACATATGAACCGGTCACTACCAGGTAAATCAGTTACCAATAAAATTACACACCTTACCTTCTGTCGAAATAAACCAATGTGACTTTTACGAGCTAAGGTATAGAGTATATGTACCGATTACTATACGAGATAAAGCAGTTAGTGATGTTTTGCCGTTAAAATAATATAATATGACCCTTATTGATTAAGTGATAGAAGTGATAAGGGCGGCATTAGTCGTTGGTCTTGAAGTGCAACTGTTTTAATAACTGTGTAACTACAAGTTACAGTTTCGCCGAACTGGATTAGGATTTTGTACGGTCGGCGAAAAAGTAGTGAAATTATTAATTAACAAACTATGGATTATTTGGTGAGAGATCTAACTGCGTGGTCTGTTGTGTGAGATGCGACTTATATTGAAACACTGGCTCAATCCCACTTCTACGGATCCTGCGGGGAGAAGGAACAAAGCAAACAGAGAGACAAAGAAGCTGGTATAGGGTGGAATGGAAATGGGCTTTGGCATATCTCACTCACTTCCTAAACACGTGCATTAGGGGAATAGATAGTATTTTACGGTAGTGTTCTGTGAAGAAATAAGAATATGAATATACTAGCTGTGCCCGCGACATCGTACGCGTGGAATTTTAGTTTTTAAACTAAATTATGATATCTTTTCTTCCCGTCAGCCGATTTCGATGAAACAAAGCCAATTCGAAGAGTCAAACTAAGCTTAATTAACCTGTGGAAACCTTATGAAAATCCGTTCAGTAGTTTTGGAGATTCGCGTCTTCGAACAGACAAACAGACAGACAGACAAAAAAATTTCAAAATCGTCTTATATTCTGATACTCTTTCTTCATCGCCCCCAATCAGTTTTTGGTAAATATATTCAACGTACAGATACGCTGGTTCTACAGTTTTATTATATGTATAGATTCAGATATGAAGAAATAAGTGACTAGATTACTCGCCAGGTAACTACTCATGTCGCTAGAGTGAACTACAGATGTTCCAAATAAACTTATTCGTATACGGTTTAACCGTCTCCAAGTATTCTATCTCGTACTCGTATTCGCCATTTTCTAGACGAATACTCGAATAATAAAAACAACATAAAAATTTTTACATAAAAAAATACTTTAAGAATTAAAGTTTATTTGAAAATCAATTATGTGCCACTCCTAAATTGAACTAAAAATAACTCACTAATTTTATTAGTTTCTGCATAGTAGATAAAACTGTTTATTGTATAACTGTGACATTATGTCAAGAAAAGGAAAAATGTTGTAAGAAGAGAATACAACCAGGTATTATTGTTGTATCGCAATTTCTTCCACACAATCATTGAACACGTGCGATGACCTTGTGACCAACCGTGATCACGAGATGATCGTGTAATGGTCATGGCAACTCGACCGTGACGCCGAGCAAAACGAAATATGCAAACAAACGTGACAATAAAGTTATAATAAAAAGGTAATTAAGGCTACATTTGCACGTGCGCATAAATAAACGTGCGCACGTTAATTTGTTAAACAATAATGTCGCTGATGTCGTCGAAGTGTATTCTCCGCTGCCGTCGGTACAGAGGCCTCCAGCACGTGTGTGACGAAAGTGTAATAGAAAGCGGCCGCACCTTCGCGGGACATCGCCTTATCGCCGCACTAATCACAATCAACATCGCACACTATCGCTTAATCCGAGAGGCGTGTCGGCCGCCAACACAGGTCTGACTAATTTTACAGACTATGATGTTTCCATACGGAACTTTTCTATGCAACCAGTTACGACCTGCTGGTCATGGGCGTCCTTATGCATACCGTCTTGTGCATAAGGGATGTATGACCTTATAACGCCACGCTGGCGAAGCGAGTTGGCGAGTCCACTTTTTTAGAGCCGGTGTTGTCCCTCAGGGCTTGTGGTAGCCGCTAGATTTCCCTTCGCCTGGCCAACCCACTTGGCCAGCGTGGAGTTTTAAGCCCATCTATCCCTCGTGTATAAGGCAATGCGCATGACTAGACCCATATCCTGCAGTGGACACTGAAAGGGCTGATTGCATTGCATTGCATTCTTAGCCATAAGGTGATACTTCAGTATCTAATTTCCGGTAAATTCTAAAGTCCGGCCCGTACTCGAAAGTATCTTCTATAAAATATGATTATCTTTAATTATCACCACCTCATATGTGAGAGGAAAACGTCGTGAGGAAACCCGCGGGCCCAAGTATTAAAAAAGTGAGCCCGTGTTGTTTATCACGGCCCGAAATCCCCTCGTAATTATTAAAGAAGACCTATACCTGCAGTGGGAGCGGCTTTTCGAGTGTTTACCTATCAAGCTAATCTTTTACGATTAAGATTGCTTGATCTGATTTGGCCCTATTGCTCTATGCTCGTATACGCGGTGTCTGCTCTCGCCCACGCTTATGGCGACATTTAACAAGTTAACTATACGATAGCAGTTTTATTGGGTTCAACCACTGAGCAAACATCGATAAAATCTGTATATGTATTTATAAAGAGGTAAAATTTCCACATTTGTCTGTTTGGTACAACTTTCACTTACGTTTTGTGAGTATTTCCGAGGGTAAATAGTGTCAGTAGGTGTCAACTCAATATCATTGCCTCTAACATACCATCAGCTTATTTCTCTCGGCTCTTCTCATCCAGCCACCAACAAATGGAAAGGAGTTCACCGGAGGTGGTTGGATGTCTGTCATTTCACCAAAACCCTTTGATCTGTGTTGAAAAGCCGACACCACTCGGAACTCACGCCAACGTGTGGGCAAACACTCCAATACCTACCAAGGTGACCACAAACCCCCCTTCTACATGATGGTCATACGTATTGGCCACAACCATTGGCACATATATTGGCCAACGTGAAGAGGAGCCAATACTCTAAATATTGTTTACTTTCACCAGTCGACCAAACCGCACTATATCCGGGACCAATAGCCTGGCAATTCACGGCACAACCCCTTAGTTATTTATTAGGCGAGGCCTGTGCTGTGCAGCGAGACGTCAAAAACGCTGACATTATCATCATAAACTCATTTTAAATGATCCATTATTATTGACCCTAATATAGACGCGATGTTCTCTCCAATGAATTATCCGCTTTATAGTAAAATTGCACGGATATTGGCACAGTGCGGAAAACAAACAAACAAATAAAAAACCACGAAGACACAATAAAAAGCGGCAAAAAATGATTACATAAAACTTTTCTTTGGTTGAAACCTTCGCCTTGATTCAGCCGCGCTATTCGACCGTTAATTTACCAGTCGGGCCTTCTAAATTATACCCGTAAATAGATTTTTTATAGTTATAAATAGAGTTTTAAATAAAGTTACTTACTTTATGTAAGTTATTCCAGCCAACTTAGCAAAGACTGGAATCTACCATTTTAACTTTACCAAGACTGTAACCAAATGCTACAAAACCAAGGTGGCTGTCTGCTGCTGACAATGACTGTAACCAAGGTGAGCAATGATTGCTACAAAATAGCTACCACAAAATGGGGCACGCCACAGAAGATATATCGGCTATATCGGCAACTTTAGTTCAAAGCCTCACTTTTCCGTTACGTTACCGACTTAGAGCTCTTAAGAAGAGCTGTAAACACAATTCTGCCCGGTTAGCGCGCACCCGCATGCCCCCTGGTGTTGAAGTCCACGGGCGGCGGTGACCACTTACGATCATGTCGCCCGCTCGCTCGTCTACCATCTATTTCTAGGAAAAAAATAACTGTAGAAGTTAGAATATATTTCTTAGAATCGTGATGTACTTATTTGAGGGGAAGAGTGCACGCTGCTATCCAACAGCCGCTGGACGTGCTTTACTGGTCACGTTACCCCTCTCCCACAGAAGACTACCTTGAAATGTACTGCATTTCCGACTTTATCTTATTTCCCTTATGTACGTACGTGTTTCGGTAGTGAGTGAGATGTGCCAGGGCCCATTCTTATCCTATCCCTCCCCATTTTCTCAAGACTTTCTCCAAATCCATTCCTATATCTCCAAAGGTAGGCAGCGCAACCGGGGGCGTGCCAACGTTTGCCATTTTGGATGAATAATGGCATGTATCGCGGATGTCTATGGGCGACAGGATCCACTTATCTTCAGGTGGACTGTATGCTAGTCTGCCGCCTTTAACCCATAAAAAAAAGACAAATTACTGATAGATTTCCAACATTTCCAGTTTAAAATCTCTACAACGCTACGCATCAGCGTGTAAGTCTTGCAGTAATTTGACAAATAGTGTAATTACATATATCTAATTACTCGGCCCTATCCGATTTGAAACACAGCATAATCAATAACAGTACTTAATTATAATAACAGTACACATACAGATGAAAGGCACACACGAGAGGTTTCTTTACAAGAAGTTTAACGACACTGAACACGATGATATCGCCAGACCTCACACACCTTTATACCTGAAATACTTTATACGTTATCCTCGTGAGCTCCAACTCCGTCCAGAATCGCAAGTTAACAGATTTTTCAGATCACTGGCCCGGCGGTGAAAAATAACATCGTGGAGAAAATCTTGTGCACGACAACAGAACGGAAATATAAGTAATGTTCAATTTCCATCGAACTGTACTGAATTTTATCTCGTAATTATAATGTACTAAGGCATTATCAGTTGAAATCGCTTCGAGATTAAGTACTGTTCTTCCTTATACAGCTTGAAGTGTTCCAATATCGCAATCCGTAAGATTAAAGTGACATTTAGCTGACTTTACGTCATATCCTAACCAGATGTGCAATTAGTCAATATCCTGTTTTTCCAACGCGACATAAACGAAGCAAACATACATGAACTGCTGCAGGTCACTTGAATTATTATCTCCTCAAACGATAAATGTTGTGTAGTGATTACATTGATCTACAAACAAGAATTACAAGTAAACAATGCAATTGCAATATTTCACATTTTACTTATACACATTTTATATTATCGTTATCACTATAATCAGCCGCACTCCAACTTTGTCTCTTGGTCACTTGCTGCATCCACCTCGTTTCCATAACTCTGACGACATCGTCGCGCCAAGTTTAAGTTTAAGGTTGGGGGCTTCACCCAGACATAATACGTATTATATATACGGCAACGGTGGAGCCCATAATCTTGTATGCCGCCAGCGCATGGTCGTCGGCTACCACCAGACTGGGCGGTAAACGGCAGCTAAACGTAGTCCAAATAAGCTTTGCCCAGAAGCTCTGCAAAGCCTATCGTACAGTCTCCTTAAATTCGGCACTATTACTGGCTGGGGTATTACCACTCGATCTCAGAATACAAGAGGCAGCCGCCCTATATGAGGCAAAGAGAGGGATACCCCGGATGAATACGAAGGATGGGGAGGTGGAATGAAGGGTGGCATTTGCAGACACTCCGCACCCGGCAAAACATATAGGTCTACAGTTCATAAACCTGGTAGACCGAAAGCAATTCGATGAATATGCCATCCAAGCAGTAAAAATATATACAGACGGCTCTAAGATTGAGGGCAAGGTGGGAGCTTCATTATCCATTTGGAATGATGAAGCCGAAACCAGAGCCCTCAAACTCAAGCTGCCGCCGTACTGCACGGTATACCAGGCGGAACTGCTAGCTATATGTAGAGCCTCGAGGATAATCCTCCATAGCGGAGAGTCGAGCTTTGGAATTTTCAGCGACTCACGCTCGGCGATGGAAACCATCGTCAACCCTTGCAGTCCCCACCCTCTAGCAGCCGAAACGAGGGCTAACATCTACAAAAGTTTACTCCAAAACAAAGAAGTTTCTTTGTTTTGGATTAAAGCACACGAGGGGCTGGAAGGGAATGAGCGCGCTGACCAACTGGCCAAACTAGCTGCCAGGAACCTCAAAGTTAAGCCCGAGTATGATAGCTACCCGGTCTCATTTATCAAGCGACAGATCCGAGAGGACACGCTTGATGAATGGAACCGGCTCTACAAAGAGGGCGATACGGCAGCAGTAACAAAGACCTTCTTACCGGACGCCATAAGGGCATATGGCATAATAAGGAAAATCCAGATGGAGTCAGTCATCGCACAAGTGCTGACGGGACACGGCGGATTCTCTGAGTACCTGAATCGCTTTAAGTGCAAGGAGAGTCCGGCGTGTATCTGTGACCCAGACATAGGCGAGGGTATATTGCACCTGATTGTTGATTGCCCTGTATATGGTAGAAGAAGATTTGAGGCGGAAATGAGGATGGACAGTAGTTTAAGAAAAGACAACCTCGCTCACATCATGGCCAGCGACCAAAAAAGACACATACTCCTAGAGTTCTGTCGATACGTGGCAAAAAGGACAATAAATAGAAATAAATAAACAAAAAACCGCGTGAAAGATAGAACGGAAGGAGTAAAAGACAAAAAATTTAGTGGATAAGATTTTTAAAAATTATGACTGGGACTCTGACCTATACATCAGGGTCCAACAAATAAAATAAGACAACATCAAAGACTTCTGTTTTACATATCTATGAGGATAGAAATTAGAAAATTAAGCTTTAAAATGAATGCGTTGAATGACTCTGACCCTATACATCAGAGTCAATCGTGTCAACAGGACGACTCCAAGACTCCTGACCTGTACATCAGGAGTCAAAAGGCGAAAAATAGATTAGTTCTGACGGTATACCTAAGTATACCAAATGACAACAAATGAAAATAAATCAGAACAAGAAACAAATATAATTCAAGAAAACACAGGCCCTGACTTTTACATCAGGGGTTCAACGCAATAGAGGGGTTTTAGCCGGTATATTAAAAAAAAAAAAAAAAAAAAAAAAAAAAGCATATCGATCTTTCGAACAATGTCAGTCATTCCTGTTCGCCTCCTGATCTGATTAGGCATAGGATCTCTCGAAGAAATACTCAACATCGATCATGTGCTACTTTCACGCGATGTGCAGTTTTCCACATAGGGTTCAGGTTTCTGCTCCGTTTGTCATAATCGGCATTAGGCATTGGTTTATTTTATACTATATATCACTTAAACTGAAATGGTCAATGAAACCTATTTTCCAAGACCACGGCCTGAGTTACAAGTGTCGAAACATCGAGAAATAAAAAATAAACAAAAGCTTATAATTGTGCCAATGTGTTTAAGGTCCGATTCCAAATGTATATTTACCTACTTCCTTTAGCACTAAACTCTTTGTGCATACAATTTTGTTGCCTACTCTGTTTCTTGGTTCCTCTTGCATGGTTTAGGAGATCTGGTGCTTCTGTTCCTCTTCCATGGTTTGATCCTGTGAAGTTCTTTTCGTAGAACTTCTCAACGAGTAAAGATTTTACCAATTAGACCTTCGATTTCATCGAGACTTTTGCACAAGAATTGGACAAAATATAATATTTTGGCACAACATATTGTACAGAATATTTAACTTTCCATCTTAATTTTATCTATGTTTTATTATCAAATATAAAACCCGTCATGAGTTACCCACAATACAAACAGAGTTACGCTGCCTGGGTTGACTATACTTATACCATACAATCAGCCTGTCCACTGCTGGACACAGGCCTCTCCCAAGGACCACCACCACACACGGTCATTTAGCCACTATCAATGACTTTTTTCAAGTCGTCAGACCACATGACTGGAGGGCGTCCTACGCTATGTTTTCCGGTACGTGGTCTCTATTCGAGGACTCGTCTCCCCCATTGGTTATCAGTCCTGCGGCATATATGGTCTGCCCACTGCTTTAGCTTGCTGATCCTTCGAGCTACGAGTATGTCAACAACTTCAGTTTCTTCGTCTAAGTTCTTCGATTTTGTACAGCAAAGGGACTCCAAGTATACTTATACCTGTATTAAAGTGCTCTTGATTAAATTGATTGCTAAGTATCAATAACAATAAAACTAAAGTGTTAAGACCTTATTTATTTTGTCAACTACGTTTGTAACTAAAAACTACAAAATAAAAAGTCTTGTATAAAAATACAATGAAAATTGTTATTTGATTAAATTTTGCACAAGACTTGTTGTATCAGTCTATAACGTACCCATTGCAGGGCACTGGCTTCCCCTAATAAATCAATGAGGGGTTTAGACCACGCGGGCCCAGTGCGTATTGGTGAATGACATACTCCAGATTTTTTATTTCTTTGGCATGCGAGTTTCCACACTACGAGTACATTTTCGCTCACCGAGCGAGTGAAATAATCTAGGTGCAACAAAAAAATTATACTGTACTGTCCGTGTCGAAATGTTTTTCAGTTTGTAGGCGGAAAAAAACTTCAATTTAATAAAAAAAAATAACATGCGTTCTGTTCAATAAAGCACAATCGTGCAGAACATTACAATAAAAAAATAGGAAACAGAGATAAAATTATAAAAAGTTTACATTTTGCCCACAAAACGTTTCTAATTAAAAATTTTACGCCATAAGCCCACAGCCGCTGAGCGCACCTGATCGACCTAGTTACCCACTTGATGATCTCATGAACCAGAACGGTCCGTTTCTAGCAGTGGACGTTAAAAGGGCTGGTTAAGATTTACCGTTTATTGCCTTTGAAATCCGCCGCCTTAAAAGGAATTTTTTAATTAAGCCACCCTGTTTATTAAAACAGTAAGTTTCCGGAATACACAATCTATATTTTAGACATAGGCTGATAGTATTGTATTGAATTCAGTGCCGGCTTTACCTATGGTGCAGGGTGTGCGGCGCACACGGGCGCAGGGTCTTAGGGGGCGCCGAGCGCCGCTCGCGATGCCTCCAAAGAGCCTACTAGTGGGCGCCAGGGTATTGATTGCACCCGCGCGCTACATGGGCTCGAGCCGGTGCTGATTGAATTATACAGGAAAATGTAAAATTATATGCTCTCTGATTTTCCAAATGGAGTACCCGTGTCTAACAGTGGGCGACAAATGAGCTGATTAAGGCAACGGTCCTCAGATGTCGACCCTTCAATATTGACACGCACAATTTACAAATTGTAGTTACTCGCCTAAGCCCAGATAAAGGTACACTCACCTCACCCAGCATGACCCCGAGTTGACGATCCACACAGTTCGCAGTGCGCTCGGAAACCGCGCAATCGAAGCACGCGCCCACTCGCTAGAAATACACGGTTACATTTGAATTACGAACGTTCGATTTTTGGAATATTTTTTTGGACAGCATTTGTTTAGTGTGTGTGTAACTATACTTTTTGGAGTTGTGAAGGTATGTAAGCTTTGAATATAACAACTTATAAGTTTTAGAGCTTTTTGTGCGGATGTCATTTAATTTGTAATTCAAATGCAACGTAATGCATTATCTAAAATACAATTGTTATAATTATCTAAACGAATTGTAAATAGTATAATAGAACGGTTGTGCAATAAAAATCTGAACTCTCATATAATAATTAGTTATTATTATTTGCATATGTTTTTATATGTTTACATTTTTATACACTAATCATGTGACAAAATATGAAATTAGACTATATGACAGAATACTTTGACAGAAACACTATAGCTAAATCTTTTCTTAATCTAACGTGTTTCTGTGGTGAGTGTGATATGCCAGAACCCGTTCCCATCTCATCCTAACCTATCCCTCCCCGTTTTCCCAAGCCCTTTCCCAAATCCATTCCTATATCTCCAAATGCAGGCAGCGCATCTGGGGTTGTGCCAACGTTTGTCATTCTGAACTGGTGTTGGAATGTATCGCGGATATATATGGATGACAGTATTCAGTTTACCATCAGGGTGGACTGTAAGCTCGTCCGCCGCCTTTTCCTATAAAATAATATTTTGGGAGGAGAGTGCATGCTGCAATCCAACAGCTGCTGGCCACGTTATCTCTCTCTCACAGAAGACTACCTTGAAATGTACTGCATTTCCCACTTTATCTTATTTCCCTAATGTACGTGCGTGTTTCGGTAGTGAGTGAGATATGCCAGAGCCCATTCCCATCCCATCCTTTCCCTCCCCCTTTTCCCAATCCATTCCTTAATCTGCATAGGTAGGCAGCGCAACCGGGTCGTGCCAACGTTTGTCATTTTGGATTAATGTTGGCATGTATCGCGGATGTCTATGGGCGACAGTATCCACTTACCATCAGGTGGACTGTATGCTCGTCTGCCGCCTTCGTACATAAAACAAATAGACACCTGCATATACTCTAGGGCCAGTGTTTATACATGGCTTATTTTTCTTAAATACTAATAGCACTGTGAGTACTTTAGAGTAAGTAAGTGTGATTAACTTAATTTCAGTGGGAACTATGTAAGAACTCTAGATATAAAATACCCTAAAATGTAAACCAGTACATAATTTATAACCATACTAGCGACCCGCCCCCACTTCGCTTCGGTTTATGAGTTTCTTAATTTTTTTTTAAATTGTAAAAAAAATTTAGCTTCCTATTTGTGAAAGAATTTTTGAAATCGGTTCAGTAGTTCCAGAGATTACCCCCAACATACCTACAAACGCACAATTTAACCTCTTTATTATATTAGTATAGACTAGTATAGAAGTTTCATTAAAATCCGTGCAGTGGTGTTTGGATATTGCACGTTCAGACAGACAGACGGACAAACAGACAAAAGTTTTGAAAACTGTTGTTTTGGGTTCCGTATGTATGTACAGAGCGATATTTAATGTGTAATGTACGGACACGGGTTTGTTACGATTTTAATATATGTATAGATTAAAAAACCTATCAAGGATGCGCTGAACGTAAGCTCAGTTGGTAATGACCCTAACTACTTCATTTGTTTTAAGATAAATGTTTCTTCGGGTCTGGGTGTATATTTTGTCTTTGTCTTCGTCTCTGGACCCACGTCACAAGGAATCCTTTGAAGGCCATTGAGTGTGCCGCCATTTATACAAGGACGTTGTTATGTGAATATGTTTGATTATATCACATAAACTCGTTTATTGTAACTTGCATGTTTATTTATATAAATTTAAATTAAATTTTAAGGGACAGTACTTAACCCATCTATACACAAAATTCTCTGCTCAAGCGATAGTGTACATAATCTCAATTGACAACAAGTGACACAACTCTATATAAATAAGCACCTTAAGAGCTAGTAATAAGGCACAGATTAGAGTGTTTGAAGATCGTGATAGATTGAAACGTATTTACAGCAATAGATTAACCTATACCTTCCTCTTAAATAGCAGTAAAGGGCTTATTACACTTCTTAAGCCCTATTAAAATAAAATTTAAACTAAGCTCACTGTCAAAAACTGATTTTACTATGTATGCAATGCAAAATAGATAATTATTGTAAGCGATGGGCTTACTTATACAATGAACTATTGCGTAAGACTCAGGTAAGTGTATATGTGTGTGTGTGTGTGTGTGTGTGTGTGTGTGAGTTTGTGCACTTGTGTGTAAGAATGAAGAAAAATACTAAATAAAAAAACAAACAGTATAATGGTAAGTGTTGTGTATAATAGAAGTATAACTTCATTTAACTGAAAAGTAGAAATTTTATTTTTTATTCCATGAGACCAACTAACCTTCCATGAGACTTCATTGTACTGACGGCAAACGACTTGAAGCAAGTCGCCGGTAGTGGCTGGATGTGAAGAGCGGAAAGCCGTGTATGGTGACGGTCCATGGTAGAGATTTATATCCGGCAGTGGATAGACACCGGCTGATAGTATTGTATGGTGTACGTCATTGTACACACAAATGATTAAAATACACACAAGGCGCGCTTGTCTCCTCGGGAGATTTCTATCAGCAAACCTGGGAGAGCGATAGGTGAGCATTGAGATGGGCAGACATAGTGCGAACCTAAATACCTACACTCCTATAAACACTATTATATTTTTAAAATACGATTATTACATACTAATAATATATTATACGTAATTTTGCGCTCCCGAGTTGTCCCCGGTGCTTACGCGACTCTTTAGGCTCTCATACTCCACAAAAAGCTTCCCGTCAGCATGGAAGGTAGCTCATGTTCACCCTTTACCTAAAAAGGGTGACCGCACAGACCCGGCCAACTACAGGCCAATAGCGATCACCTCCCTCCTCTCTAAGGTGATGGAGCATGTCATAAACACACAGCTCCTTGGGTACCTAGAGGATCACCAGCTGATTAGCGACCGTCAATATGGATTTCGCCATAATCGCTCAGCTGGTGATCTTTTAGCGTATTTAACACACCGCTGGGCTCACGCCATTGAGAGTAGAGGCGAGGCTCTGGCTGTAGGCCTAGACATTGCGAAAGCTTTTGACCGGGTATGGCACAAATCGCTGCTTTCCAAGCTACCATCTTTCGGGATACCCGCGGGATTATGCGAATGGGTTGCCAGTTTCCTGACTGGACGGAGCATCAGAGCCGTTATCGATGGTAGCCGCTCCGACACCATGTCTATTAACGCTGGCGTCCCTCAAGGCTCCGTGCTGTCCCCAACTCTGTTCCTTCTGCATATCAACGACCTGTTGCAAATTGGTGACATACGTTGCTATGCAGATGACAGTACTGGAGACGCCTTGTACAGGGGCCGCGCCAACATCCCTCGGGTCGAAGTGGAAGAGAGTCGCGCCAGGCTTGTGTCTGAAATCGAAGACTCTTTAGATCTAGTCTCGATTTGGGGTTCTCTGAACCTAGTGGATTTCAACCCCAGTAAGACGCAAGTCTGTGCATTCACCGCTAAAAAAAAACCCTTTGTCGTAGCACCTCGCTTTCAGAGCATGCCTCTTAAGATCTCGGAGAGTATTGGGATCCTTGGTGTCGACATCTCCAGCAAAGTCGAATTTAGGGGTCATCTGGAAAATAGGGCCAAAATGGCCTCCAAAAAGCTCGGTGTGCTGAACAGAGCGAAGCGGTACTTCACCCCTGGGCAACTCCTTATCCGGCGCATCCGGCCTACCTTGGGAGACTTCGGAATTAATTTTAAAACAGGATGGGCAAAATGGAAAGGGATAAGATAGTGTTTGATAGGAATGAACTCACACGTACGTACGTCGGGGGATTGGAATAAAGTGGAAAAAATCCAATAGCTTTCTGCAAGAATCTAGATATTAGGTTCTATTAAGTAATTGCTTATTTAGCTTCTAATTCAATTCCACAAAAATCTCCGTGGCCCTGTGTTAATGGAATCATTAATGTACCGTTGCAACCTTCGCCGTCCACAATAGGACGACTCTGGCCTCGATGGACCATTACGCGAATCCTTTCCTTTCGACCACGCACGTGTTGTAGAGGTCGGGGGTTCAGATCCGGTAATAGTTGTGTAAGATTTATTCTCACTGTAATTGGAGTTGTAACTTATAAATAATGAACCTTGTTTACGATAATCGTCGATTTCATATTTAGTCTGCCACGAATTCAAATGATTAACTTAACCGCTTGGAAGGAATTATAGGGATAGTAAAATGAGCAGCAGAAATACTGAAAGTGGCAGTAAATAGATGGCAGCAAATCTATAGCAGCAAATCGATGGCAGCAAATTTAAAGCTGAGTTAGGTTTAGGTTTTCTGGTGATAATAAAGATATAGGACTTGCTGTCGGACGGCTATAGAATATTCCCACCCTAAACTCTTCCCGAGGATGTCGCAAAACGCGACTAAAGGATAGCAAAGTGGCTACCGATGAACTCCTCTCCTCTATAAGAGTGGACTCGCCAACTCGCATGGCCATCGTCCCATTTAAGGCCATACATACATCCCTCATGCACGAGACAATGTCTACGAGGCGGCCCATCTCTCGCAGTGGACACTGAAAGGACTAGTTGCATTTTGCATTGCATGTATATGAATGTCAAAAACGAATGTTTTTGAACGCATACTTGATATCTCTAAACATTCGGATAAACTTGACAACAAATTTTCAATAATTACGAACAGACACGTCGACTTTATTTAAGTGCATTTATCTACTGTAATTAAAAAGTTTAATGAATTATGTGTAACGAAATGATTAGCTAAAATAGAAGTGACCTTAATAATTGACCAATCACCTACATAGAGTAATTAAATAGTATCCAGAGTCTACAATGTGCTGTGTAATGAGATTGAAAAAGGCCGATAGTAGCGCCATCAGTCGGAAGGGCGGATAGTTAGAAAATAGTTGTAGAGCTTTTCGAGCCCTACTCAATGATGTCATAGTTGTTATATAATAATAAAAGCGACAATGGTGAAGTTTACTATCTTCCACATAAAAATATACGCTGAAATATAAAATTACGTATCGTGAAATAACTTTTTAAGGCCGTTGAAAAATGACGGAGATATAATTTTTCAGTTTCAAACGCCCTATTCGCGATATCGAAATCTCAAATATTATATACAATCCTTAAAAGCCCCTATTTTACAATCTTTAAATGGGACATTTAGCTAAATTGTTATGTTTTAGAAAAAAAAATGTTTAAAGATACGTAGAGTTTCATTAACACTATTCAACAATATATGGTGAATATAATAGTATATAATAGTATTTATTATAATAGTATCAACAATATAATAGTATCATTTGTATGTATGGTGACGTCACACACTGCGCGGTCAGTATCCAACTTTGTATAACCTCGTAATTTTTAAAGATATCTTTAAATAAAAATCACAAGCTTTTTTTATAATTACCTTTTTAGGTAAGAAATAAACATATAGTTCTTGTCCATTGAATAATATACCTATATACTTAAGTAGAAACTCAGTGGAACGAACCGAGACTCGAACTCACAACCTCACGAATGTGAATCAAGAATAGATACCACTTGACCACCACCGCTATTGTATATAGATAAATTCACAAAAATAATGGAGTAGAACTAAGATTTACTACTGTAAGACTACTTGAACTAATTCGATCACTATTGCTATTTGAAACCAAAACGAATTGCTAGTGCAAATGAAACCAGTTTTCGGTTCTCAGGCTTTTAATCTGCCGACGTTACATAAGAAGGTTATATAGGTTGTTTAACCAAGTAAATGTAACATAACCGGTGCATCAGAGGTTATCAGATCAACTGGGTAGGCTCCATTGTGTTGTTACAGCCTCCAGCACTATTGTTTGTGGCACAATAAAACGCATCTTTTCCATCTTTATTATTAGTAATAATAACCTCGATACAGGGCAGGATACAAAAATAATAATATATAGAATTTTCTACCATTGTGTATTTTTTTTTTAAATAAAAAAATTAAAACTTGGGATTGTAACGTCCACCAACACCATTCCTAAAATAAATAATACCAAAACATTAGGGAAGCGTTTGTACACTTTGTTATAAGTTTAAATATTCCAGTTCAATTCGTACCAATTTACAATACATATTTACAAGTATTGTATGAGGTTAAAAAATTGAGAATCGCAGATAAAGCATATCTATGTTTATACATTCTAGTTACAATCGTTTAGTTGTTATTTTTATTGTATGTCATGTTCGAATTTAAAAAATGACATTCTAAACGTTTTAAACGGTAACAATGCCGAATATTTTTAATCGATCGAATCAAACCTTTAACATAGGTCAATTGATTTTGCTTCTAAGCCTTTGGGAAGGGAGATTTTTTTATTTGCCTTACGTTTTTTGAAAAAGGTTGTAGTGCTTTGTTTTTTGTTTTTTATGTACAAAGGCGGCAGACGAGCATACAGTCCACCTGATGGTAAGTGGATACTGTCGCCCATAGACGTCCGTGATACATGCCAACATTAGTCCAAAATGACAAACGTTGGCACGACCCCGGATGCGATGCCTACCTTTGGAGATATAGGATTGGATTTGGAAAAAGGGTTGGGAAAATGGGGAGGGATAGGATGGGAATGATCTCTGGGAATGTGTCTTATCGCACGACATATATGATAATTTGTATATAGTAATAATAAACCCATATACAGTAAAATTAAATAATAAATGCATATCGATGCACCAGTCAACAATTGCACTTGTCAAAACTTATTTTATTTTCACGCTCCGGTGGATGGGCGCTCAACGTATAGAAACTATTTAAAAGCTTTATTTTGATATTATTTTTACATTTTCATTATTTTGAACTTACTAAACCGATTTGATTCATCTTCGAACTAAATTGAGATTAGACCCCAAACTCATTCTCTGACAAATTTCATTTTAATCCTTCAATTGGCCTGCAGTTTGACTACAGTTTACGTTATATCCTATATTACTTATAATCCCAAGTGAACCTCGGAACTGATTGGTGTTTTTGGTTTCAATTGGTCACTCTTGGTTTTCCGGAATTCGATAATCGTGAACTCCGCTAGCACACATTAACATGTGCAATATAAGCTTTATATAATAGCTTATAAGAAACACCACCAACAATGTTTAGTATCTCTACACGTAGCAAACCTTTCAATGGACAATTTTCTTGATTGCCAGTCATTTTCGCCCGTCTTATGTCTTAAATGTATGGCCAATAAAATGTTGCGGTTTTTCGCACACGGAAACCAATGTGTGTGACACACTTCAAGTGTTACGTACACAATATTTTAATAATAGGTAGTTATTTTGCATAACAGTGTTCTTTTGTTGTTGCATACAAAAGACTTCAACGCGCATCTAGGGACATAAGTTGATGTATCTTTTTATCTCTCTCTCCGTTTCGTATTTAGTTTTCATAACAATTTGTAGTTTCACGTGTTGACGGCCACGTTAAGTTCACCATAGATTTAACATTCATTGCTGACCGTAAAGGAAAATAAACTTTAAAGTGGCACGTGTTTTAACTAATCTGAGAGGGCAGGAGTCTTATCAATCGGGAGTCCTACAGACAAATAAGGCACACTCAATGCTATTATGTTCCAAATTGTACAAAATTCAATGCACCATTAAAATAATTATTAAATAAGCTAATTAACATAATTCACACGTTCTTAGATACAGTGCAAATAAAAAAATGCTGCTAATCTTTATAAAAACATTTTTGTGATATTGTTAAAGACCTCAATAATTTTCGAAAGCACTCCGAACATAATTTTACGAATGATGAATGAAACCTTCTCATTATTTTTACTGTAGAATGTGTGAAGGTCAAACATTTGTACAGTCATATTCTACTTAAAAACTTTGAAATGTTTCATTTGCAGATATATTTTGACATCTGTTTTGTGAGTACAGTTAGATCTATTGTCCTCCGACCTTTGCCCGCTGCGTGACGTAACCTTTAACTCGACTTCATTCAAATATTGTTAACATGTTCAACTACAATGGATAGCTAAATATAAAATATGCATAATAGTGTTGTGTGAACGTAAACATATTGATATCTCGATCGGAATACAAGGCCGGCTTTGTCTAGCGATGCGCTCGCGCCTCTCTCCGTTCCGATTTATAAAAGATGAGGTGAATTTTGAAAGTAGAACAGTATTTCATTTGTTTTTTAAACACATGAAATTTATTCGGAACTCTATACATATAATAAAAATGTGACACCGTGTCTGTATGTTTAATATTAGTGAAAGAAGTAGTTGCAGTATAAAGTACGGATGATTTAGAGTCCTAATCACAAAAGGCCTTTACACGTGAAACATAGTATATTTGTAACGAAACTCATATGCGAAAATTAAAAATTAAATTACAATATTAAGAAGAAACATTCATATTTATGGTGTTAATATGTGCCGTGTTAACATTTAGGATACTTTTTTTTATCGAGAGCATTCTCATTTGAGATTCCTTTTATTTAAGTAGATCACCAACGAAGGAAACACTAATAACATTATATAATAAATACAATTATTAAAGGGATGTGCAACTAAGTGTCACCTCACTTGAAGGCAACGCATGCAAATACAAAACACAAAGGTCTTGTTAGTAAATATTTACTCTTCTCCCCCTAAGTTAAATTTCTTTTACCACAATTAGTTCTAGGTGTACGTTATTCTAGCTTATGTCTGTTCCTCGGTTGAATTTCATGTGTTCGTTGGACATTTACAAGGGTTGTGTGCTGTGAACGTTTAACCGTTTAAAAGGATCTTTTTGAGATTTTCCCACGACGGATGTGCCCAATCACGACCAACGTTGATGACCAATATCACAATGACTTCACAAAACTTATAAAATTGTTTCAACTGTTAAAAATAAATCTAATTATTTTTATACAAAAGTCCACGATCAGATTAAATTAAAAAAAAATCTTTAATCCAGCCATCTTCACGGCTGATATTTCATCTCTGAACTGTTCAGTCGTGACACGCAATAAGAATCTCACGCCGCGATTACGTCGCGCTTACGTTGCGTGACGAACAAATTATATTTATTTTGTTATTGTTCTATTTCTGTCGCTTTTGTTGTTGATAAACTAAAAATAACTTGACGGCTTAATAGGGCTGGGAAAGAGGCGGACAACAATTTATGGTAAGTAAAAACCGATGACAAACCGACACATATGTACAAACACACACAAAGACACACACAAAGTACGACACACAAAGTCGGGAGACATATATGTAAGAACATTTTGTTTCAAGACGATACATGATCTAAGAGTGGGATCTTCGCTTCTAAGGATCATAAAGTATACATCCTTCAAAGACTAATACAAAAGACATTATTGAATGTGCTGCATTTTCCACTTTATCCTATTCCCCAATGTACGTACGTGTTTCGGTATTGAGTGAGATGTGCCAAAGCCCCTTCCTATCCCATCTTATTTCCCCCCAACCTTATCAATCCTTTCAGCAAAGTAAGGTAAGCTTCAACGTTTGTTCGACTTCGACTCACTTTCCGAGCTTCTTCACTTTCCCGATTTCATACAAATGAATCAATATCGTTTCGTTATTTACGCCAAAGGCTGCTGCTAACTCCGATTTGGTTTGAGATGAATCCGCTTCCACTATTGCTTTCAATTCGTCATTATCGACTTTAGTCGCCGGTCGTCCACGGGGCTTGTTCTTGAGGCCGAAATTTCCAGAACGGCAACGATCAAACCAAAAACGCAAAATGCGTTCGTTTGTTGTGTTTGGTCCGTACACATCGTGAATATTGCGTGCAGTCTGTGTTGCATTGCTGTCATCGTGGAACACATATTCGAAAATAATGCGAATTTTTAACTTTTCCATGGTCGCAAACACAACGATGTCTAAGCACAAAGTCATTTGACGGAAGAACAAATGAATAACTGCCTCAAGAGGTCTTTCCATTAAGCTACGATATGGGGTTCTTCAAGAGAGCTGTTTATAGGATTTTGCAAGGTCGGCGGCGCGCCCGCATACCCCCTAGTGTTGCAGGTGTCCATGGGCAGCGATAACACTTACCATCACGTGGGACCGCTTGCTCGTCCGCCCACTAGTACATAAAAAAAAACTGATTTTGAAAAAGAATGTTATATTATAGCTTAAAATTGAAATAAATTTGGAATTTCAAGCCAAAGTCAAGTTCCAAGGGGCCACTATGAACAAACACCAATTTCATATGTAAGGCCCTAATAAAAAGATGTTGATTTTTTTTATGTTATTATATTCCATAAATATAACTTTCCGTTAAACTTATTGTTAATAAATGGTTTTTAACAAAAGTTTGGGCAGTTCATTGACCCCAAATCGGGTAACGTGTAGTATTTGCACATTATTTTGCCATGTACATTATTAACTTTGGATAGTTCACAATTGATAGGATTCTACAAGGCCGACAGCGCAACCACATCCCCCTGCAGGTGTTCATGGGCGACGATGACCACTTACCATCTTGTGAACCGTCCACCAGCCCCTCGCCTCCTCTATATGAACGAACTTGAATCGAACTTTACGAATAGAGCGAACTATCCAAAAAAGTTACTATTCTTGAACGAATAGATAGCTTATTATTATACACAAAGAGAGGCTATTTTTTTAAGTAAATCGACACCTGTATCGCCTAACAGACAGGCATTGTCATGTTCAACCGCCGAGATAACTCGTGACAAGCTAATTCATTCATAAAACAATGCAATCTCACGCCGCCACGCTCCGTGAGATCTATTGTTCCGAATCTGTCTTGTTTGAGAACAAAAATTTTTGCTTTAAATGCAACTTTTATGGTTCATTTTACGTCTAATTCTATTACAAAGGAGGAATTATTGTCTGGCGCCTTGAAGGAGTTAGAACGCCGACATTTTTTATAAAAAGAAGGTAGTTCACAACAGTTCACCAGTTCACTTGATAATGAGTAAATACGGTGTCCGTGGACATCTGTGATACATGCCAACATCAGTCCAAAATGACAAACGTTGGTACCCCCCCGGATGCGCTGCCTACCTTTGGAGATATAGGAATGGATTTTGAGAAAGGATTGGGAAGATAGGGAGGGATAGGATGGCAATGGGCTCTGGCACATCTCACTCACTACCGAAACACGTACGTACATTAGGGACATAAGATAGTGGGAAATGCAGTACATTTCAAGGTAATCTTCTGTGAGATTACCTTGAGAGGTAACGTAGCCAGTCGAGTGCGCCCAGCAGCTGTTGGATTGCAGCGTGCACTTTCCCCCTCAAAAGGTCTGTCGTATATTCGAATTAAGTAAACTATCTTAAATTGAAATAATAGATTCTGATGTTATTAAAAGTAATTTTATTCTTTGCCGTTAGGAGCGAAATTTCAATGAGTCGAGTTTTGACAAGTTCTCGCTGCCTGCATTTGATTTGATAGAATTTTCGTTTGTTCTTTATGACATTTAATCCCTATTTAGTTTATTTTTTCGTTGTTTTCGGTTAGTAGTACATTTCTTAAGTCCATTGAAAAGCATATCCGAAACCGTATCTATACTAATATAATAAAGAGGTAAAATTGTGTGTTTGTATGTTGGGGGTAATCTCTGGAACTACTGAACCGATTTTAATTTTTTTTTCCCAAATAGGAAGCTACATTATCCGTGTCTAATATAGGCTATATTTTATTTTGAAATACTGAAAAGAAAAATCTCTTATATATTCCGAAATAATTTCATATACCGTATAACCGAAACCGGTAAAAGAGTATACATAGGTACAATATATTCGTATCTGGATCCGAAATATATCCCTAACAACCCTAGTAATAACGATTAAATAGAAATTAAGTGCATAATAATAATTCCAACATGAGGTTGGCACGCCATCAGATGCGCTGCCTGCCTTTGGAGATTTAAGAATGGATTTGGAGAAAGGGTTGGGCAAATGGGGAGAGATAGGGTAGAACGGGATGAGAATTTGGAACATATCTAGCCTGGTGCGACTAGCGGCTGTGAGATTGCAGCGTGCGCCTTCCCCCTTAGGTTATATTTAAGTAATGTAAGGTTATATTTAAGTATCCTACAATATGAAAAATATGTAATGTAGTACAGTAAACTCAACAAGACATGAGTTTTGCGTTAGTGTGAGTGCACACCCACAGTGTACCATGCAAACCATTTCGACAATCGGATTGGGCTATTCGGCACCCACTCACGCAGACGCAAAGTTCATGTCTTATTTCGGCAATGGGATTGGACAATTTGGCACCCACCCACACAGTCGCAAAGCTCATGTCTTGTTGAGTTTACTGTACTTACTGCTAATAAAGATAACTTGAATTCACAATGTGTCATACAAAGCCGGGTACTGTAGCTTGTATTGTAGGTACCAAACCATAAAAACCAGTTTCATGATAAGAGCATTTAGAGGCAGCTTTAACTAAAATTCAATTAGTAACGCTACAATAAACTGAATAGCTGCAAAAAATATAAAACAGAAATTTAACTGAATGAAATTAAAAATATAACAATATATTTTTACGATTCTCATTTCCAAACTAACAAAAAAATCAATAAATGTTATGCTAAATGAACGTTAATGTTAATAATGAATGCTAAAAATAAAACGCGAATGCTTATCGTGATGAGATCATATTCATAGGCGGTAGCGGACAAGATAAGTAAGCTAGCGTATAACGTATAACGTTCTTTGTCTAAGAAATTGGAAAAAGAATTCGATGATATTCTGACAAACCATCAAGACAAATCTAAGGGGCCGCCCGGATGAGTTGTTTCACGAAGAAGAAGAAGAATCAGTGAAGAAGGGTTGAAATAAAAGTCACAGGCCTGTCCCGGAGCCCACCTGCCCTAAGACACATCATCTCGGCCTCCAGTACTACGTAACCCTAAACGTCGCCACACGAGTGCAACTCCATTGTTCAGTTGGCGCCATTACTCTCGAAGTCCACCGCAGCTCTGGTCCGCTGCTCTTTGGGCGCCACCTTTTGCGCCTGGCCTCCACCACCCCGTCTGACCGCCTCTGCTTCCGGCTGGCGGTAGTGCCGCTCTTCATCGTTCTGAACACCGCCTCTCCTACCGGCCATCCGTGAATTCCATGAATTGCACCTCGTACTACGAACCTTCCACCACCGCTTAGTCATATTAATTTCCATTAGGTTTTTTTTAACAAAATATACCGCTATTGGAAAAATTTACCTCTTTCCTATCGGTAGTTTGTGTGTGTAACGCGACAACGTGCCGTGGGGAATGATGGGAATTAATTCTATGCTCGTCTGTCAACTTCCTTTAAAGAAAACATGACATTATTATTATTATTGCCTCAAAATCCGACCTTTGTTAGGCAGAATGATTATTAAACTTTAAAATATAATGGCAAATCCTTTTTCTCAATTAGGCACATTAATTTCTATTCAATAACTGACCTTACCTTACCTCCTACCTGTGCCACGCGCAACGCCAAGGGCATTCAGTTAGAGTTAACACTAAACAGGGACATTTATTTAATTTCCATAGTAATAATACATTGGCGTGCATTGGTTATGAAACTAGATAAAATAGTAGCATGATTCAACTATAACCAACGCATTTTTTCCCCTCCACTGCATCCTCGTGCACATTGTCTTGCGCATGTGGGATAAATGGCCCTAACACGTCACGCTGATGAAACAGCTTGGCGAGCCCACTCTTTTAGAGATGGTGTAGTTCCACAGGGCAGCAGCTTTGTTACCCCCTAATCGCCTTCTACGACTCCCACAGGAAATGGTGCCATTTTAAAGTCCGCCGACAACACACGGCCAAGTATAGATGCAAGTGAATTGTATATTTTTTTATAATAAACTAGCGACTCGCCCTCGCTTCGCTACGGTTTATAAGAGTTCTTTTTCAAGCTTTTTTTTCGAAATTTCAGAATAAAATATAGCCTATAGACACGGATAATGTAGCTTCCTATTTATCAAAGAATATTTGAAATCGGTTCAGTAGTTCCAGAGATTACCCCCAACATACCCACAAACAAACACACAATTTTACCTCTTTATTATATTAGTATAGATAAATAATAACTATTAAAAATCAGGAATAAAAACATCACTAGTGGTTACCCACATTTAGCTCACGATAGGCAAGTAGTAGGTAGCTACATGGTGATTTCTGCTTTATGAACCAGAGATGAACAAAACTGACTTATAATAAATAATAGAACACTATTAAATTTGTTCCCATGGACGTAGGCAGCCACTTACCATCAAATGAGCTGTCCGATCGTTCAGCTTCTTTATCTATAAAAAATAATTTACAAATATTCCTTTTTTATCTCTGATTTAATATCAGCTATTGATAATGTGTTATATCTATCATTTGTAGTGAATGAATAAAGTTTCATTCATTCATTCATAATATTCATACTTATAAAAATATATACTTAACTCGCTTCCGTTCATCATTATGCTCCCAACCTCATCTCCACTGCAACGAACGTGACGCGACGCCGATCTGCACGTTGCGAAAGGGCACGTTCACACCAGCGATAAAAACCTACCAATGCAACACACGAGGAAAAACTAATCCGGTTGATCTGTGAATATCCTCATTTCATGTTACAAAATCCAAAATCCGTGACAGCAAGATCTCAACAAAAAAATCACTAATGTAACCACTGATCGTCCATTGCTGGATACAGGCCATCTCATGCACGCTGTCATGTGCACGAAGGATGTATGACCTTAAAACGTCACGCTGGTCCAGTGGGTTGGCGAGTCCACTCTTTTAGAGGTGGTGTAGTTCCTCAGGGGCATCACACCATATTAATCCTCGAGATACAAAACTATGGACTTTTATAGAATGAAGCGTTAATCGAGCTGACAGTCCACCTTGTGCTAAATGGAAACTGTCGCGAATGGACATCCGCGTGTGAACATTAGTCCAAAATTTATTGTTTAAATTTATTTATTGCTAATGTTTATTGTTTCAATGAATGAAAGAAGTTTGGCGCGTCGGCACTTTTATAAGCGGTGTTAGTATTATAACGTCTCGACGCTCGAACGCTTAGTCAACGCTAATGAACTTTTAAGGCTGTAGCGTGTAAGGCGGTGTAGTTAAATTTTTTAATATTTGATGACCTTGAACCCTCGTTGTTAAAAGCTTGAGTCTAAAACGGTTGCAGTTAAGTTTAACTTAGCCCACCAGCGCTTGAGCGCTCAAGCGTTCAGCGCTCGTTATAACAATACTAGGTCAGTACTTGTGGTACAGACTTTGATAACCCTTTTACGACACCCGCGGGTGATGGGGTCATGCTATTTTAAAGCCACACGGTCACCATGCACAGCATCGAAAACTGCAACAGTAGAGTCCCAAGTTTAGCGCGATTTAAGAGACGGACAGATGTTGTCCTTTATGGAGATAGCATACATTCAATTAGCCACTGTAACCATCACCTTACTATCACGGATACGACTTTTTGCACATTAAACACGCCTAACTTTTAACCGACTAATCAGTCAATGCAAATGGTAATGCACAATACGTTGAGCGACGTGTACCGCAGTAGATGCAACAAACAGTAGCACATCTTCAATATATTCTCCCGTAAAACTGAAACGTACCAACTAGTTTTCACGTTTCAGCAATCCTTTTCCTGAAACGTTTTCAGAGGGGGAGAGTGCACGCTGCAATCCAACAGCTGCTGAGCGGGCTCGACTGGCCACGTTACCCCTCTCTCACAGAAGACTACCCTGAAATGTACTGCATTTCCTACTTTATCGTGTACATACGTGTTTCGGTAGTGAGTGAGATGTGCCAAAGCCCATTCCCATTCTACCCCTTCCCATTTTTCCAATCCATTCCTTAATTTGCAAAGGTAGGCAGCTCATCCGAGGGCGTGCCATCGTTTGTCATTCTGGACTGATGTTGGCATGTATCGCGGATGTCTATGGACGACAGTATCCACTTACCATCAAGTGGACTGTATGCTTGTCTGTCGCCTTTTTTCTATAAAAAATAAAAGTCACGGCACGGCTAGGGACTTATTTTTAAGAAATGTTAATCAATAGTCAGTGATTTACGGACCACTTTGGAGAATTACCCGTAGAATTTTGACTTAATACACTGTTACTGGTACGTATTGTGCGTGCAGCGGCAACTAATTTCGTTAGATATGTGACCTTGTTTTTTTTATCTATTACCGACGTGCGAACTAGACTGGGTTTTGTTATTTCTCTACCAGTGCATTCCTAGTACTAATTTGGGAATGTACTCATGACGTAGTTAGGCAGCAAATCACTGGTCAGCTGTTGTAGTGACTTTAGGAAGGTGCGTAAAAATCTGTAGTATTTAAAACTCATTACCACTATTTTTACGACGCTAAAAGGAAATCACATTCACAGTCAAAAGTATTTATCAATTGGGGCCTATATTGGTATTTCGAATTTTCGAATTAAAACGACACAAACATTTGTATGTTGTAATTGTAAAGTACATTTTACAATTATGGAAATCCCTAATAAAAGAATAAAGCCATTCCTAAATCTCCAAAGGTAAGCGACGTATCCGGACGCGTGCCAACGCTTATCATTTCTGAATTAATGTTGGCATGTACCGACAGTATCCACTTACCACTAAGTGGACTAGATCGGTGATAAGTAGATACTTATCACCTTCTTTTTATAAATGAAATGGATTTATTGATTTTGGTTAAGATTCTCTAACTCAAATTTCGTTATAACATTTGAGATTTTCACGTTTTTCACACATTTATATATTTAAACGGGTCTTAATGCAAATGTTCACCTTATTTATGTGCTGCAACTTTTCGGTCTATGAAGACCAAATGTGGGTAGTTGATACTGCTCGTAACTCCCAACGTGGACTACCCGCCTCTTTAGTCAGCTCGTGACCTTGGTTGGTGCGACCCAACCGAAACGTCGAGTAAAATAGATAAGCTAAAAATACGCGTAGTCCCGTTTAAATAAAAAAAATCGTTGTTTCAAGATTCTGTTTAAACGCGGGCGTGACAGTTTTCATTATACGACGCTCTGTGTAAAATTTAGTTTCTCGTAATTATAAAGGTGGTTTTAACTTGAAAAGCCACTTTATTTTCGACCCCGATACTACAGATATGTTTGTATATATAATGTTGTTTGTATGAGTATAATATATGAGTGTAAATATATTATTATAATGTATTACAAATTACAAATCTAATAATGTCGTAATTAATAATCTAAATTGTCTAATAATGTCGCAATGAAATAAATCTTTCGTACAGCAATTTTTAATCAACAAGCCTTTTATAATCAAACTAGTTTAATGCGACATTTTAAAACAGATTATAGTCAGTGACATTTGAATGATGACAATCACTCACACAATGAACGACATTTACTCGCAAACACATTTATCTCACATAATACACTCACTTTCGTAAACTTTCGCGTCATTAATCCGTCGACAATAGTCGATAAAACCCTTTTGTCGATATCTATTGTCATCACTAGTGCCACAAAGGATAGAAAGCTGAGTGATGTGACGCAACGCTATCGATGATTTATGAATGTCGTCTTTTATAAGACGTAATTAGTTTTGAATGCGATATAATTCTTGACAATACGGTTTCTATAAGGCCCTGTGACATTTTATAAGTGAACGAAAAATAGATTAATTATATTAATCAGTTTATTGTCGATTCTGTATATAATAGATACAATCAAATGCCTCAATGCTGTGGAACTAACTGCCTCAAGATGTCTTTCCATTAAGCTACGATATGGAGTTCTTCAAGCTGTGAATAGGATTTTGCAAGGTCGGCGGCGCGCCCGCATACCCCCTGGTATTGCAGGTGTCCATGGGCGGCGGTAACACTTATCATCACGTGGGACCGCTTGGCTCGTCCGCCCACTAGTCTATAAAAAAAAATCAGAAATAAAACAGCTACCGCTTTGTGCAAAAACTTTTGTAGGTAACGAATTAGGATTTTCACTATTGTATAGCTTATTATCCGGAAGGAATTCAGGAATATGGGTATAACTCCGTGGCATCAGGAAACTGAGCAATAGAGGAAAAAACAAAATTGTAAATAATTCCACTAAAAGATTCCAGATCTTCAACATAACACACTTTCGACACACTTCAAAATAATTGATTTCTCATAAACGAGAAAGAGTGAGGAGCAACTGCCAAATGGAACACAGCCAATGGACTAGTCTGTGTGGTCTGGAGTCTTATCGAATATTAACATTTTTGAAATTATTGCAATCAATTATTTAAGCACTCACCTAAATAAATTATAAAATGATCGATCACTAAATTCTCGTGCTAAATCAAATCAAATCAATTATATTTATTCAGTAGAACACTAAGATGATACCAATTAAAATGTTTCCAGTCACATTCTACCGTACAAAATTACAAAAAAAATATTCAAATTTATTATATTTTGGTATATTGTATTTAACTATTAAACTATTTAATTAAGAGTATATTTAACTTTATTTAAAAATAATCTATACTAATATAATAAAGAGGTAAAATTGTGTGTTTGTGTGTTGGGGGTAATCTCTAGAACCACTGAACCGATATCAAAAATTATTTCACAGATAGGAAGCTACATTATCCGTGTCTAATATAGGCTATATTTTATTTTGAAATTTTGAAAAAAGAAATTGATAAAAAAACACAACCGAAGCGAAGCGAGGGCGGGTCGCTAGTAATTTATAAAGTGAATTAATTATATGTGTATTATACTTATGTTAATGTTAATTTAAGTAATGGGAACGTAATTAATTATACAATATGTGAATGAACTATTAATTAAAACCAGATCAAAATTCAATCCGTGTATGGGGTGAATGCACCTATTAAAGAATGCATTCCAATATTCGTTTCTTGTCCTTCATTACATAAAAGGATTTATTGTCGAAAAGGCAATTTCCTCATATACCTATCTATTTTAAATATTGAAGATTTGTAAACATCAATACAAAACAGTCAATCTCGACTGACTACCGATTTTCGATGACTATCCGCGTGTTTCAATACAAATGTTTGTTCGGGTCTAGATGGCGATGTCTTTATATGTGTATAAGGTTGATTATTTTTACTTAATAACTTCGGCCGAAACCAGCATTTTTGGCTGAAACTGGCCGAAACCGAAACCGAAACATCGGTCGGTCTTCAATAATATCACTAGCTGTGCCGGCACCTACGTTCCCGTGAACTTGTCATTCCCGCGGGAACTATATAATCAATCTGGATAAAAAAAATAACCTAAATGTTAACTCGGCACATAAGCTGTAACTATATCAAGTTTCATTAAAATCCATTCAGTGGTTTTTGCGTGATGCGTGTACGGACACGCAGACAGACAAAAATTCTAAAATTTTTGTTTTGGGCTCTGTATCCAACGTAATTTGCCATAGCAATGATTTTTTTTAGAAAAAAAATTACTATGTGCAGAGATGGCTTTTTTACAATTTAATTATATGTATAGATGTGGTCTTATTTTGACAGTTACTGTCCATTGGGGAAATAGGATAAAGTGGGAAACGCAATGAATGCATAATGTGTATGAATGAGTTATTAAAGTAGAAATAATTTTTAATCGAAGGTCAAGTCGAAGCACATCACTAGTATAATGATGCCCTTTCCTTCTCCAAAGTCAGTAGACGAAGTTATGTTTGCAAATGACGAAACCCCCAGGGGCATGTAGGTACCGTTTATGTTTGCATCACGACTGCTGATCACGACAATGTAAACTTGAAAACGTCCCAGAGGCATGCATCTGTAATCCAACATAGTCAGTAATTACTTACTCAATCAAAAGGCTCACAGTAAGCTTCACTTAAAAATTTTAAAACCAAATCATCAAAAATAATATGGAATCGAATCATATAAAATATAAATATTTATAATCGTTTTACGTGCCGTGCGGCGACGGCCGGCTTCGGACTATTCTATCACCACCTCATCACTTCCTGTGGGTGTCGTAAAAGGCAACGAAGGTATAACAAAGCGGCTACCACAAGTCCTCTAGAAGAGTAGACTTCCCAACTCGCTAGGTCAGCATGGTGTTTAAGGTTATAGACCCCTCGTGCAATATACAATGTGCTAGAGTAGATCCGTATCCAGCAGTGGATAATAATAACAGAACTAGTTACGGCTTCGTGGTCTTTAGTGATTGTCAATAAAAGTTCTGAGCAATAGAGAAACAAAGAAGACAAGAGACACTCGATAAGAGAAGCTGATGTCTTAGGTGCGAAGCTATTCTATATTAACTAATTTCGAAATAAAATATAGCCTTTCTTAGACACGGATAATGTAGCTTCCTATTTGTGAAATAATTTTTCAAATCGGTTCAGTAGTTCCAGAGATTACCCCCAACATACCTACAAACACACAATTTTACCTCTTTATTATATTAGTATAGATTCTGCTTTCAATTCTAACATATCAATTAAACTTTATTTATGTATCAGCCTAAGAATAATTGCTTCATAGTATTTTTTTTTAATTTTGCTTCATATTCCCCGAAATATAGGGAAATATACTATCCGCGGAAGAAGGCGGAACCAAACAGCCGCGGATATGGGAGCCCTAATACGTTATGACAAAATAAGTCTTAAGGGGCTCTAAACGATCAATTATATTGTGCAATTTTACAATTAATGCTTTTGATCGATCAGGGCGTGTAGGTAAATTACCTACACTCCTATCTCAATGATATCTAGGTGAAATATCTCAATGATTGAACAAAAGTTCAAGCTAGTTTAAAATCAATTGCACAATATTTGCACATTTCGCTGTATGATACTGATATTGATCAGTGTTGAAATTGTACAATGTTCGTTCTCAAATAATTTTTGAAGACACCTTCCGCATCTCGTAAGTCTTTGAGAGGGTTCACTTGAGTAAACGTTGTCATTTTTGTACCAATCATTCGACAAGCGACGCTTCCGTGTTTTACGTTTAGTCGCAAGTCTATCTATACTAATATAATAAAGAGGTAAAATTGTGTGTTTGTTTGTGGGTATGTTGGGGGTAATCTCTGGAACTACTGAACCGATTTCAAAAATTCGTTCACAAATAGGAAGCTACATTATCCGTGTCTAATATAGGCTATATTTTATTCTTATAAAGTAGCGAAGGAAGCCGAATAATATAATTATAAACTTATAAACGATATAATTATAAACGGAAGCGAAGTGAGGGCGGGTCGCTAGTAGCTAGTAGTAAATATGGGCCGTGAATGTTATTGCGTGTCGATAAACGTGTATAAACAATTGGCGTTTGGATGCAAGGCGCGATTGAATAATATTATGCAATGACATTAAGTAGTTTAATTTCATTGTAGGTCTTGGGACCGCCTTACTATCAACAGCAATTATATTTTGCAGTATCATAACTGTGAAAAGTAACAACACACATTATACATTACTAAACTAAATTATCAATCACATAAATAACTCCCTTAAATTCCACCATCAAATTACTTGCAACACCAAAAATTAATGTCAGAAATCAATCAATAGGTTGAAAATGCCTCGCAGTGGTATCATTACGGCGTGCCATCTACTTTTCAAGCTGCGAGCTAAATTATAGATCAAACATCGTGTAATGCCGACGAAAATGGTTTAAGATTGTAGTCTATGGCAGTTGGAATTGTAGTTGCTATTGGATCTTGGATACCCAGGTCACGCGAAGTAAACTTCTACGGCCTTGGGCTTTTATTACCTACCATAATGTCTATGGGCGACAGTATCCACTTACCATCAGGTGGGCTGTGTGCTAGTCTGCCGCGTTCGTCCATAAAAAAATAAAATATTGCTAGTGTTTATTGTTACTTTTTATAATTTTGTTAATTAGTTTTTCTGCAAACACTTAGAAATTGTCTTACGTTAGTATTTCCTCTCAAATCAAGTGTTTAATAAACGTTTATAGGACGGGTTTTGTGCCCAGAGGGTCGTTAACGACCCATAATAAAAACTCACTTTCCAACAATTTTTTCACAAAACTGATGTTATATGTATATTTCTATTCAAACTTACACTAACATATCCGTAAATAACAAAAATCAGAGAAAAAAATTATTACGGGCATTTAGGGGTTAAACAAATAAGCTTTATATTCTTTCATTCAAACATTTGAGCCATACCAACGGTTGTCATTTTGGACTGCGCTGTCTACCTTTGGAAATTTATAATACGTACATTGGGAGATACAATACAATGAGAGAATAGGATAGGATGGGAAATGTTGTGCATTTACGTGTACAATATTGTACGTTGTTGGGAATGTTGTACATGTTGTAGTCCTTTGTGAAAGAGGGGAAACTTAACCAATAGGTGTGCCCAGATGATTCTGAATTGACACAAACGTTACGTATAAAAATATCACTTAACACACGCTTCAGTTCCTGTAACCACAATGCACCACATGCACTACACCATGCACCATAATCAGATTATCAGATATCGAAATCGCATATTTCAAAACACAGCTAAAATAAAAAAGTCATTAAAACAAATGGCGACCCAATTCGATCGATTCAAAAATAGCTTACCGATTAAAACACACGAAATCAAAACAATTTCAACGTGGATGTGAAGGTGGGCGTAGACGTTAGAATATGTGTGGTTAGCTTGATTCCCGTGGGAACTTTATAATGCATCTGTATAAATAGTACCTATCCTGACCCGGCACATAAGCTATGTATATGCCAAGTTTCATTAAAATCCGATTATCTATCTGGTCTGATTAGCTTGCTAATCTGACACTGGTGTCAGACAGAAATGATAAAAAATATTATTTTGGGCTCTGTATATTTCGTGTTTTATTTACGGACTGATTTTATTTACGGGTCTGTTACAATTTTATTATATGTATAGATTAGTAGCAATTCTTTCAAATTGAATTGGTAGACAGGAGACGGGCTACAACAGTCAGCAAACAAGTTCCAACACCTTGACATTACACGAAGATGTCCTCTCACTCGAACTTGAGCGGTTGAAAAGTAACAGTAAAGTTGAGAGCTTGTTTCCGCAGTCTTCGACGCAAAGGTGACATCAAATATCAAGACCGCCTGAAGAGTATGCATACCTGAAGATACAATGTACCAGCATACTTAGTAGATTGCCCGACCACCTGCATTTAACAGTCATACAGTTAACGTGCGCTCAAAATGCACGCATAAATATTTATAATCTTAGATACTAAACTGTATTCGATCGGCCTTCGCAGAAATACTCACTTACTTTATTATATCGTTTCCTTCAACAGCCCAGAATTAATTAAAATAATGTTTTCAACCACTTTGTTCTTACTCTCGTAATCTACGCTCTTCACATAACCTTTTTCTTACTTCCATTCATACTTCAAACTTCAATCAATTAGACTATGGAGTAACATATTAGTCACAACATATTAGATGCGCTTAGTAGCTTGCTATTGTTAAAAAATCGTCCAAGCACATTTTCTCTTCTTAATGTTGATAGCCTAGATACAAGTAGATAGCTAAATTCAATATTGTACAAAAAAACTTTTGAAGTAAGCAACACGAAAAGTACAACCCGCGACCTTATCGCCACAGCGATCTCTTCCAGACAACTTTTGGGCGGTAAAGAGAAAACAGATAACAATATCAAAAATAGGAAATGTAATTATTTTTATACCATTTTTTCCTTCTAATTTGTAAGTACATATTTTATATTTCATTATTATTATATTATATTCTTATTTTATTATTAATATTTTGTATTACTTTATTGCATAGTTGGCTGGAAGAGATCGCTTTTAGCGATAAAGCCGCCTAATGTTTCTGTATAATATGCCATTATGTATAATGTACTTAACTAGTTAGAAAAGGAAGGCGATAATTGAAAAAAACTAAATTTAAGAAACAAACTTAGTTGATTGACTTCACATGTACTGAAGTCGAAAAATATGTAAGTCCAAAATACTTGATAAGAGATAATCCGATTTCTTAACCAAATTAAAATTTACCGATTAGATTTTTTTATGTAGGTCCTTATTTTTTTATTTATTTGAAACAATTAACAATAGATGTAAATTGCATAGTATTACAACTGAGTTTTCCTTATACTATAATGAATACTGATGTTAACTTATAGACGTATAGACTCTTGGTACACGTATGATGTGTAAAAAGTAACATATTTGCATTAAACGGTGCAAAGATGCACCGCAATACAAGTCCTTTTAGTATTAATCGATGCAAATATATAATTACTAAAAGATGCGACTTCTCTAACCCTGAATTACGCAAAACGTCCAATTGTTGTAGCTACACAATCTCGAGTGATTCACGGCAATTATGACGGGTTGCACCCGCCTCGTTGCGGTCGCAACTTGGCGATTGACGTAACAACCCCGGCACATTAATGAGCAGTATTACGATAACTTCGCGAACGTGTATTCTTCGCGCACTAACATAATCTAACACGATGTCAAGGAACATTTTTTTATAGAACAGTTGCAGATATCCCTACGAATTGACTCGTGTTAAATGCGCTGTTCTAATTTTAGGTCTTTGGACGCCGCGCGCTCCAAAAAATTTACTTCAACATATGTTTGCACCAAAATTTGGATAACTTTGAAAATTGAAGTGATCATTCGGTGGTACCCTTAGGAGTCATAAAGGATAAGGATAGATGGACCAAACCCAATTAA
This sequence comes from Sesia bembeciformis, assembly GCA_943735995.1. NCBI lineage: Eukaryota > Metazoa > Arthropoda > Insecta > Lepidoptera > Sesiidae > Sesia > Sesia bembeciformis. Next base: position 12,787,300 of record OX031045.1, on the reverse strand, counting down.
TTTAAAAATTAAAAAGTATGTTTCCAAAAAAATGCCAAAAAGAAATTAACCCTTATCATGTCATCGATAGTGGGGTGAGTATTGGCATGACTGATAAATGATACACGCCATTAATATCAATTTTACAAAATCATGTTTTCTAACGTTTTAAATAGTAATTCGACTTTTTTTTTCTCGACGATCTCGTTGTCGATATTTACTCAAAAATGTACGGTGTACGGATTACATTGCATCAACATTACAATACATTAAAGGTTGTGAATTGGATTTTGCAAGGTCGGCGGCGCACCCGCATAACCCGTGGTGTTGGAGGTGTCCATGGGCGGCGGTGACACTTACCATTATGTGGGACCGCTTGCTCGTCCGCCTATAAAAAAAAAAGTGTCCACAATTAAATACACGGACCAACAGTTAATTATATTATTTAGTATAAATGTAACAAAATATTTGGTTGTAATTGTTCATTAGGTGTGTAACAACCATTAGCCGGTTCTCGGTTCGATTCCCGCGGCATCGTTCTCACGCGTGTGAGATAACCACCGTAATGATTATTGTACAAAACGCGCGGTTTTATTCAAGGTGGTTACAATTACATTGTGCAGGTGACAGCGGTTGATTGATTACTGTCACATATATAGGTCACTCTTTATGAGGATGTGATGGGTCACACCCAGAATAATCATGTAAAGGTGACATTGACATGAGAAATGTGACATGCACATTGTCGTGTACATGAAGGATGTATGGTCAAGCAATGACCTCTGACCTTTTGTTGTTTGTCTATTGTTTGCTGGGATGCAGGAATCCTAACGTCACCGTAAAAGTTAAATGGCACGCTGGCCAAGCTGATTGACGAGTGCACTCTTTTAGAGGTGATGTAGTTTGTCAGGGCTTTTGGTAGCGACTTTGTTATTACTTAGTCGCCTTTTACGGAAGAGATGTACGGTGTTCTAGTCTAAAGCCGCTCGACGACACCACAAGGTGGATAGATTAAATAGATTACTTTTTATGAATCCCATTACATCCTCGCAGGTAGACTAGCTGTTAGATATATTCTAGACACAGGCGATTTATAACTTTTACAGTCTGAGTTATTAATGGGAGAAAAAGAACTTGACATTTTATTGGAATACATTATTATGTTAAAGAGAGCGTGGTATTTTAATAATTAATTCATCACCTGTTATTTTTCTTTACGTTGAACAGTTTAACATTAAAACAGCTCTCAGTCACGTATTTTTGTGAAGTGCAACGTGACACTACTGATCAAATACCAGTAGCTCCATAGAGTGTCGCGCGACACCTGTCGCCGTACTCGGAAACTGCATCGTACAAACAAAACTGGATCGATTAATTTATATTTATGTATCTATGTACAAATATATATCCTATTTATTATTATAAATCTATAATCTAATCTATAATAACCTGCTCTATAATGGCATAACTCCTGTCGGTTATTCTAAGATTGAGTGGAAGAGATTCCTTCTAGGAATAAGTCCGCCTTTGTGTCATTATAAGACCCAGTGGAGGCGTCGTGCGTCGGCTATAGATATAATTGCTGTCTGTCGGTGTCTCCTGTTTCTGTCGCCGCCTTGGGTATTTTTTTTTTTTTTATAGACTAGTGGGCGGACGAGCAAGCGGTCTCACGTGATGGTAAGTGTTACCGCCGCCCATGGACACCTGTAACACCAAGGGGTATGCAGGCGCGCCGCCGACCTTGCAACGTATCTTAACCTTTAGCAGCTTGTCGCGCGACATTGCTCCAATTTGCAACCGAGGACTGTTACCAAGTACAAATGTTCACATTTTTTTACACTCATAAAATATCTTAACATTTGTAACATTTTGGCTAACACGAACATAGAACATTTCAAACTGTTTCACCATATTACACAACTAGCTCCACTTGTCATGATTCCTAGTACGAGTGTTATCTCATCTTGTCGGATGCGTATCGACGCCACCCAAGTGTGGCCGGGTCGCGGGCCTAGTGTTATGCAACTGAACGAACGGCATGACAGATAAATCGGAGCAAGTGTTTAGAAGTTTGTTTATTTTTTCACGGCTCAGCTGGTATTTAATCTTGTTGATTTATTAATGATACACAAAACGAAAACACTTTTACATGGGTACATGATGGTATGCGACTGATATACCTATCACTATGAGTGACTTCAAAATAAGCCTTTTAATTATTTTCGAACCTTATAATGTCCGAACTTCTTTTAATGGTAAGTTTCTTTACGTGATAAGGTCCGAAACTAAGACTTCAATATATAAATTAAATACTTCGCAGTATATTGTATGACACCTCCCTTATCTATGTAACTGCCGTGAACTAAAAAAAAAATATTCGAGCCAATAAATTATTCTCTGTTTGATCAAGTGTTGATTTAGAAAATTAATGAGTCTGTTTGTTCCTACTTAACTTTCAAACTAATTAAAATTGAGTTTTTCTAATTAACGAGATCCGTTACTGCATAACATTTATTAAGTTAGAATGTACGTTGGGATATTACTCAATGGAAAATGACATAAAGTATTATGTGGCAAGTACTATCAACTTTGGAACTTTGGAGTTGAAGTTGGAAAACATCAACCATTTTAAAAATAACTAAAACTAAACTACGAATAAAAATATAAACAACATTTAAAAAAAAGGTCCTACAACAACCTAGATCCCACTCCATCTTCTCTATATAACTACATCATCTCTAAAATAGTGGACTCGCCAACCCACTTGGTCAGTACATATTAAAGTAGGTATATATTGTAAATAGTAAGTGAGAAATTGAGAGCGAATCGACATCTCACATACGTAAAGCTTAAAGGTTTTTGTTATGTCTATATAGTTAAATAAATTGTACTTGTATTAACTTTTAATGTCCCACTGTAGAGTATAGGCCTCAGCTAGTAAATCAGTAGGGGTTACGGGCCATAATGCACCACGCGGGCCCGGTTGGTGGATACATATACTCCAGATATATTTTTTGTGGAGCATGCGGATTTCCTCATGATGTTTTCCGTCACCGCCGAGCTAGTGTCAATTGTTAAAAATCCATACATAAGTAGTAGTTCAGTGGTACGGGCCAAGAATTTCAACTCAAGATCACACGAATGTGAGTCGAGTATAGATCGCCTAGGGCCTAGGCTATCACCGCTCTTACAATGTGTAATGTAATACGTAGTCGATAAATAAATATAATGTCGATTATTTTCACTCTTTAAGGATTGTCAAATGAAACTAACTATATTGTGTTGCTTCGGTATACAAAGAAACGACATATAATGTTTATTCTTCAATCCTTTCTACAATCTATTATTTACAATAGTCTTACTGATCTTGACCTACAATTTGACAGTGCGCACGATTGTCTTCACCTCACGCCATCCTATATCCTACCCTCTTTTACCGACACTATGATAGTCCTACCGAGAGCGCGGAGCGCGGCAAAACTCAAATGAAAGAAATATATTTTCTTTACATAAATATAAAAAAAAATTGGCTATATAGACTTTAAAACTTGCAAAGTCGAGTAAACCTAGGAGCCAACACATTTCTTATTAGCGACCCGCCCTCGTTTCGCTTCGGTTTATAAGTTTTTTTTTTTTTCAAAATTTCAAAATAATATATACCCTATATTAGACACGGCTAATGTAGCTTCCTATTTGTGAAATAATTTTTGAAATCGGTGCAGTAGTTCCAGAGATTACCCCCAACATATCCACAAACACAAAATTTTACCTGTTTATTATATTAGTATAGACTAATTAGTTGCATACACGTTAAACCTGTAGCATCCCAATGCAGGGGAAGACCTCTCCCCTAGTAATCACAATGAAGTCTCCGGGATATAATCCACCACACGGGCCCAGTGCGGATTGGTGGATAATAACAATGATGTTATTAACTTATTATTCAATCGTGCATTTGACAATCACTAGCTGTGTCAGAGGTCCGCGGAAGTGCGGATCAAGGAAGTGCCTGTTTCGAGCTCTAGCTCCGTCACGACTCAATCAGAGTCACGAAATACTAGGTATTTGCCATCAGGCTATGCAGTAGGGTTGTCAACGTGATGACAAATATTATATTAGGAAGATTTCGAAGAAATCCACGTATTGCGAAGATCGCAAGTTTTTAATTTTGAAAAAAATTCACTAGGTATTTCACAGCTGAGGGTCAGTAGCTGAGTTCAAAACAACAATCAGTTTTGAAACAAGTAGAACACGTTTCTAAACGAACTGCAATGACATTAGTTAGACCCCACCTGGAGTGCTGCTCACACCTCTGTGTCGATGCACCGAAATACCAGCTGGACCCTTTTAATTCCATCCAACGACGTGCTGCCCGAATTGTCGACATTTCCACTTTCGCAGGTGGTCTAGAATCGTTCAGCGTCCGAAGAGATGTTGCAGCTCTGCATTTTCTACCGCCTTTATAATGGGGAATGTTATGAAGAACTGTTGTTCAATTTGATGTCAACTTCGGGTTTTTACCATTGCACCGCTCGTCATCCACAATTCCTTGGCATAGAGTCGCCGCGTACAGTGAGCTCAAAAAGACATTTTATACCGCGAACCCGAAAACTGTGGAATGAACTGCCAGCCGAGGTTTTTTCATTTCGCTACGATATGGGGCTCTTCAAGAGTACTGTGAACAGAATTCTGCAAAGTCGGCAGCACACCTGCAAGCCCCCTGGTGTTGCAGGTGTCCGTGGGTGACGTTTGCACTGTGAGACATTTCTGTTTGCACTGTGTCAACACTGCACGTGACGTGACGTGACATGGATACGCATACTCTAGATTTTTTTTTCTCGAGCATGCGAGTCTCCTCACGATGTTTTTCCTCACCGTCTAGCTAGTAAACATCACACGAATGTGGATTGAGTATAAATACCATTTAAGCTATTACCGCTCGAAACGGTTCATTATGTATAATTAACAGTGACCTTGATACAATACAAACAATACAAACGTTACAACAAAAACGAATTTATACAAAGCCTAAAACGAAGTATATTATGTTAAAATAAAAGTATTATTAAGTTAAAATAAAGGTATTATTAAGTTAAAATAAAAGTATTATTGTTAAAATAAAAGTATTATTAAGTTAAAATAAAGGTATTATTAAGTTAAAATAAAAGTATTATTAAGTTAAAATAAAAATAAATATTATCAGTAAAAGTAAATACGTTAATTTAGTTCTCAAGCAGCGATATTTACTCACGGTATAGTGGTTGCCCTATGGACGGTCGTGACAGTTGCCATCGTGTGTGATAAGAGATTTCATTTTGCGATTCATTTATTTGATTAACTTTTGTACTTTTACCTGTGATAACAACACGAGAATGAGAGTAATGTAGAGGTCAAGAGGTCTTTTCATTACGCTACGATATAGGGTTCATCAAGAAAGCTGTGAATAGGATTTTGCATGGTCGGTCTTGGTGTTGCAGGTGGTAACCACTTACCATCACATTTCTCGTCCGCCTACTTTCCTATTAAAAAAAACTATTAACATTATTATCATTTACAATTTTTCTGCGTTATCATGCATGATCTATCTAAATGCCCAATGGCCAATAAAAAGAGGCCCAAGGAGTATTTTTAATTATGTAATTTTAGAACTCCCAACAGCAAAAAATTAACCCAATTTATACTTTATTTGAAAGATCAAATCCAGGGACCAAATGGCGTGCAAGACTTCGTCACAGTCTCAAATACGAGTAGTTAATTATAATACTATTTCGGAATCCGTGGCCGATCTAAACAAGTCACGAAGGCAGTGTCATGACTAAACTTACAGGCACCCAGGGCAAGATTATTTATAAACAATCACTTATTATTACAATCGGTCACTGTATTGTCCTTTGTCGACTACGAAAGACCTTTTGAGCCTACAGAAACCTTTTTTTTATGGGCGAAGGCGGCAGACGAGTCCACCTGATGGTAAGTGGATATTGTAGCCCATAGACATTCGTGATACATGGCAACATTAGTCCGAAATGACAAACATTGGCACGCCCCCGGATGCGCTGTCTACCTTTGGAGACATAGGAATGGATTTGGAGAAAGGGCTAGGAAAATGGGGAGGGATAGGATGAACGTACATTACCGAAGCACGTACGTACATTAGGGAAATAAGATAAAGTGGGAAATGCAGCACATTTCAAGGTAGTCTTCTGAGAGAGAGGGTGTAACGTGGCCAGTCGAGTGCGCCCAGCGGCTGTTGGATTGCAGCGTGCACTCTCCCCCTCATAAACCAGGACTATTCTGTAATTTATACTGCCATGGCCATTTGATTGACTGGAAAGAATCTCCTCCCAATGCTACTACGAGAGAGTCCCAGCCCAACAGCCTAACCTATGTTTCCGATAGGATGTTTCTTTATATTTTGGACAAATTGGATTAGAAAGGAATTAGAGTCAAAAGTTTTCAATCGGTGCGGCCCGCAGTTAATGACGGTAAAATCCATGGATCGTTTACATATAATAATATATCCATATTTTTGCCCACTGTAAAAACCCACATTATAATCAATCAATGACTTCTACTATCATATCCTTTATAAGATCCTATCTACCCGTTTTGAATGTTATAGTATCAATGTCAACTTGTTATTTGAAGAAAATACAACAGATTAATTAAATTAATGGAAAATAAATACGCTGTACAATCAAAGAAAGCCGAAATAATATCTAGGTACATTAATAGTAGCTCCCGAAATTAGCTTGAACATATAGACGTGAGATTAATTAAATTTCGTGATTTCTCCTAAAATTTAGAAGTTTGGTTTATAATTATTATTATTTATTTAGTTAGTCATTATTATACGTTCTCGAAGTCGAGCCCGTGACGTATGAAACACAGGGTAATTCAGCCTAATATGTTTAATTTCGGCCGCTCGCGTTAGGCGCGCTCGACTGGCCACGTTACACACACTCTCACAGAAGACTACCTTAAAATGCACTGCATTTCCCACTTTATCCTATTTCCCCAATATACGTATGTATTTCGATAGAGAGTGGGATATGCCAGAGCCCATTCCCATCCTATCCTATCCTTCCCTATTTTCTTAACCCTTTCTCCAAATACATTTCTACATCTCCAAAGGTAGGCAGCGCGTCCAGGGGCGTGTCAACATTTGTCATTGTGGACTCCACTGAACGTCCACGGGCGACCGGGTGCTTCGCTTAACAAACATAAACATTTCATATTAACAAGATTATTCATATTGTAAACGATAACAATAATTGACGATCCATTAGACACTTTATTAAACTGTTTACGAACACAAAAATGTTTGTAATCGCCAGTAATCGGTCAGCCAATGCTTTGAACATGTCGCGTAAGCCACGACGCCGCCCGCCGCGGCCGCCATGTTTATTTATTTATTCATTTATTTACCTGAGTAAGTTTTAGTGTTCCCACCGATGGGCAACTTACAATTTTTATGCTATAAGAGTACACTACTTCAAACGCAATCAGTAAATAAACATCCACTGCCGCCCTGCGAAACGCTTGCAGATTCTGAATTCTGAATGTTCTCGAATTCTTGCCAATACTGATCTCACGAAAATCGTAATCACCAATCTGTAGGTTACACACACAATTAGCGTATTTAGATATCATCTGTCACCTCAAGGCCTGCTTAAACCAAGTTGCAAGTGGCAACCGTCGCTCGCGGCGTTATATGTGATCTCTTGCACCTACTATATGTTTCTCGAATGTAACTAACTCGATTACATGTTACAAGAATCATCTTCGAGAATGACGTTACACTTCATATAATAAGAGAGAAGCGAGTTTCAGATACAATTTTTACGGTCGCAAGAAATAATTATTGAGTCACTATTCTTTATTATTAATTTTGCCGTGTTACAATACTGTCATATTTGTTATGTACGTCTGTATTTTTTTTTAATTTTATATTAATTTATCGGTTTGTTTAATACTTCAAAATTGAGAATAAATTATAGTATTATACGTCAACAATAAAATGTTGTGACTATACAAGATCTATCTGACGTTCAATAAGCAAAGCTTTACGATGGTATGACATTCATCAATCTTCTTTTCATCATACAGTGACACCTTTCGAGATATCGAGGAACCACCCGATTACGTAGGTACAGGAAAATTTTTATGTAATTAGTTTCAATTTATAAAAAGTCTACCTATATACATACAAATTATTTCGTTGGATAGGGCTCGGAAAGGTTCAATAGCTGTATTCTAAAACGTACGGAAATTAACGCAATCTTTCTTTCGACTGGCGATGACGCTATCATCGGTGTTTTATCTAACGTAATAACTTATCGAGAAACAATAGTACGTACAGATCTTGGATTACACGTTAATATAATAGATAAATCTACACATCCATTCATTGTTCGCTTTATGATTGTTTATTACGTTAATAAGTACATATGCAAGGTTGATTATAACGTGATAATGATAGTACTTATATGATGTGATAATATCACGTTTGCTTCGCTGCGTTTTTAGGTCTCCAATTGTGATTGTATCATTGCGTGCTAATATCGCATAATGGGTTATTATTTTGTATGTATTTGAGCGTGTGACAGATAGTAGAGAGGACGTGGAGTACAGTCAGACAGATTTTAAAAAAAACTATATCATTTACTCTGCATTGTGAGAATTCTAATTTTACTTCCACGTTCACACACATCTTACTACATACTGGCTGTTCGAGATTATTAATTGTCAATAAAAAGCACAGACTTTAAAATATTAGTTTCAAAACTTCAGAATGCAATTTCTAAACGTTAAATATCACGCTAATAATATACGCCTCTCTATCAAACATTCTGTCTCTCTCTCTCTCACGGCACGCATCAAGGACACAGTGAACTGGCCAGTGGCCATATAATGGCAGTAAACAAACACACTACAGGCGTAGGCTCTTCAATGTAAAATGTTTTTATTGTGATAATTAGTATAATAGTGCTGATAATAATAACACTGCCGTCAGTTCATAATTAATATATTAGTTGATTCATATGTAAAATCTAAATCGTTAATTGCAAGTACCTACCGTATATGTTCTAAAATATTTTGTATTATATTATTCTAAGTACCAATAACAGCACTGTGGATTTTGTATAATATAATAATAAAAAAACCCGCTCGAGAATGTAAAAGAATCTCCACGAAGTGTTTTTTTTACTTTTTGAAAGTCGCGTCGTAATTTTAGAACTACGGAATCGATTTATATCATCCTTGAACCGAAATATACAGCCTATTTTTCTGCCAAAATTTCATTTTAGATTCAGCTGGATCCTTAATCGAGAAATGAGTTCTTTTTTCCAAAATTCCATAGTCATGATCTCCGCAATCTTCCTAAAATTTATCATCACAAGATAATACCTTAGATACATCACATTATTATCTCATATTATCATCGTTTAACAAGAGTAGGGCACTACTTGTGATCTTGTTGTGAAGCTGACTCACTCTTCCAACACCGCAGTGATTGTCAAGTGTGAACCGGTTGTCTTATCAGCCTGGCGGATATCTTAACCCCGCATTATACAATGTACACGACACATATTAAAGAATATCATATAATAAAGAAGTAAAATTGTGTGTTTGTAGGTGTGTTGGGGGTAATCTCTGGAACTACAGAACCGATTTCAAAAATTCTTTCACATTTATGAAGCTACATTATCTGTGTCTAATATAGGCTACATTTTATTTTGAAATTTTGAAAAGTCATGAGGGGGAGAGTGCACGAATCGACTGAAATCCAACTGAAATCGACTGGCCACGTTACTCCTCTCTCACAGAAGACTACCTTGAAATGTACTGCATTTCCCATTTTATCGTATTCCCCAATGTACGTACGTGTTTCGGTAGTGAGTGAGATGTGCCAGAGCCCATTCCAATCCCATCCTATCCCTCCCCATTTTCTCAACCCTTTCTCCAAATCCATTCCTATATCTCCAAAGGTAGGCAGCGCATCCGGGGGCATGCCAACGTTTCTCATTTTGGACGAATGTTGGCATGTATCGCGGATGTCTATGGGCGACAGTATCCACTTACCATCAGGTGGACTGTATGCTCGTCTGCCGCCTTCGTACATAAAAAAAACTAAAAAGAAACTTATAGACTGAAGCGAAGCGAGGGCGGGTCGCTAGTATTTAATAATGCAAAGATTTAATTTAATTATCTATAATTAGCAGCTCCCATAGCCCTACGGCAGCTCTAAAAGAATGGACTCGCCATCCTACTTGGCCAGCGTGCCGTTTTAATTCAACACATCCCTCATGCACGAGACCACGCGCACCAGCAGTGGATAATAAAAGAGCTGGTTACGGTAATAATTAGAGAAGGTCATAATAATTATTAATATTATGGAGGGGGGAAGTGCACGCTGCAATCCCACAGCCTCTGAGTGCACTCGACTGACCAAGTTACCCCTCTCTCTATTATGTAATATGTATTGTATTTCCAAGTTTATTATATTATTATTCTCCTGACCCAATGTACAAACGTGTTTCGGTGGTGAGTGAGATATGCCAGAACCCATTCACATCCCATCATATTCTATCTCTTCCTAATACTATAAAATAAAATAATACTAATACTATTTACTATAAAAATAGTTGTTCTATATAAAAATAGTTGGCTTTGGAGTATGCATTCTCGACTCTCATTCGTAAAGTCGTGGGCTCGTACCATTAAGTACTCATATCTCTAGCTTGACGGTGAAGGAAAACATCGTGAAATCCGCATGCTCGCGAATAAATTGACTGACTGACCGAGCTAATTCAAAAAGACTATCGGAATTCTAAACTGCCTTTTCATAGCATGCCTTAAACCTTATTCGCTTTATTTGTGGGAGTTTATAAGTTTATTATCTATCAATCTCAATTACCTACAGATATATATTTAAAAAAATGTTTTATATTCGCATTGCAATTAAATTTTACACATAACGGTCACATCGAAAGTTGTTCGGCACATTTGAGCGATTTCGCAATTAGATAGCCCGATTTTTTATGGTTCTTGATTGGCCATATCGTAAACAGTGTCACGCAAAAACACTTTAGGGTATTTTATTATATAACCACTTATTTAACACGCGCGATTTTATTTATATGCAAATTATTTTGGCCTACATTTAAAAAAAAATACTTAGCGCGTTCTGGTGGCCGATTGTACTAACACGTATGTTTCACGTATATTATAACATACCATAGCATCAGCCTGTTGATCTCCACTGGTGGATATAGGCCTCTCCTAAGGGTCGCCACCACACGCGATCCTCGGCCCTCCTCATCTAATCACTACCGGTGAACTTCTTCAAGTCGTCAGTCCACTTAGCCGAAGACCGTTCCACCCTGGGCGCTGGGACGCGCTGAAGCGTCCCAGTACGTGGCCTCCATTCGAAGACTCGTCCACCCCATCGTTGTCGGTCATACGCCAGATATCGTTGTCGTTGTCGTTCCTGCGGTCGGTCCTAAGAAAGAACTCTTATTGTATGGAAATTCGTATTTATAACAAACTAGCGACAAGCCCTAGCTTCGCTTCGGTTTATAATTTTTTGTTATTAAATTTCAATATAAAATATAGTCTATATTAGACACGGATAATGTAGCTTCCTACTTGTGAAAGAATTTTTGAAATCGCTTCAGTAGTTCCAGAGATTACCCCCAACATACCCACAAACAAACACACAATTTTACCTCTTTATTATATTAGTATAGCCTAGCAAAACCAGGCAAACGTCCTGCCATAGAAGTTGATGTGCTGCAGCGCCATGTAGTGGCGAGTTACAACAAAGTCGATAGCTCGAAAATATTCTCCGTGCTCAAATACCTATGTATACCAATTTTCATGGCGATCCGTTGAACGGTATAGAAGTTGATGTGCTATTTATATTATACCAACCACGCCAAAACATCTCTGCCTTGGATCTTTTCTTAACAGTTCCCAGCATTTACGTTCTCTCCGATTTTGACGCAACTCTGAGGTCGCGGGTCAAAGTTGCGTACGCAGCGATACGCTAATTGCATATTTTTCAAAAGGTAATCTCGTTGTCCGAGAATAAATCACGTTACAATCGTGAACTTGTCGGGACAGGACATTGTCAGAATACGTTTTAGACTTTCAAATTGTTTGTTGCGAAGAAACCTTTACTCTGGCAGAATGTGCTAATTTCACCATTGCCATATGTTTGCGACGACCGGCTCATAATCTGTACATAGCATATAAGTTTATAAGTATATAATGTATAACTATAGGTTAAGTACAAATATAGTTGATCCAAAGCAGTAGGTTAAGGTAGGATACTAAAGTTAAATTGTCTTTGCTAGTTCGTTCCATATAGACAGTTATTTCATTCATTGTAAAGGGATGTTGGAGTTGAACAAAGGACGAGAAAGCCTGTAAAAAACTAACAGCTTACGCAACCCCGCTATAAACATTGAACAGACAAGGGACGAGAAAGCGCGTTCCGACCTAACAGTTTATACATCTTCACTATTGACACTGAAAACACAAAGGAAGAGAAATTGCATCCCAGAAGAACGGCTTGCACATGCGGCTTGCGGACCGTAACGGCCACGTAGGCCAAAACAGTGCACTATTGGTCGTCGTAACAATAGAAACGCCCAACTCCAGCATCTCTCATTGTATCAATATAAATAAGGGCGAATCCCAGCCCACAGCAGTCAACTCGTAGTCACCATAGTAAACGCATGTCTAACAAACAGTTAAGTCTGTACTGGATATAAATCTCAACAGTAGTTCACCGCGTTTTCCTTCTTCACAATCCCAGCAACAACACAATGCGGGTAATATAAGCCCGCACACCATATATGAAGGGAAAAGAAAGTTATTTGACTTTTTGGCGAAAACTCGAGTAGTGAAATTGAGATTTTATTTGATTTTATTGTAAAAAATTGTGTACTAGGCCTTTTGTGGTTTAATAGTGATAGTTTATTAAACTTCAAAGTAGTTTTTGTACGTTGTTTGTGGTAATCAAATAAAAGCATAGTACAGCGTTCTCCATGTTTTTTTTTTTTTTTTTTTTTTTATAGACTTAGAGGGCGGACGAGCAAGCGGTCCCACGTGATGGTAAGTGTTACCGCCGCCCATGGACACCTGCAACACCAGGGGGCATGCGGGCGCGCCGCCGACCTTGCAAAATCCTATTCACAGCTCTCTTGAAGAACCCCATATCGTAGCTTAATGGAAAGACCTCTTGAGGCAGTTCGTTCCACAGCCTACGGGTTCGCGGTATAAAATATTTTTTGGAGCGAACAGTACGCGACACCACCGTATCGAGGAAATGCGGATGGACCGCACTTCTGTGACGGGAGGTGCGGTTGTAGAAACCCGAGGTGGGAATTATATTAAACAGTTCCTCAGAGCATTCCCCATTGTACAGGCGGTCCAGTTGTAATGGGTCAAATGGGTCCAGTTGGTATTTCGGTGCGCCCGCCCAGAGATGAGAGCAATACTCCATATGGGGCCTTACTTGAGCTTTGTAAAGCATAAGGAGTTGCCCAGGGGTGAAGTACCGCTTCGCTCTGTTCAGCACACCGAGCTTTTTGGAGGCCATTTTGGCCTTATTTTCCAGATGACCCCTAAATTCGACTTTGCTGGAGATGTCGACACCAAGGATCCCGATACTCTCCGAGATCTTAAGAGGCATGCTCTGAAAGCGTGGTGCTACGACAAAGGGTTTTTTTTTAGCGGTGAATGCACAGACTTGCGTCTTACTGGGGTTGAAATCCACTAGGTTCAGAGAATCCCAAATCGAGACTAGATCTAAAGAGTCTTCGATTTCAGACACAAGCCTGGCGCGACTTCCACTTCGACCCGAGGGATGTTGGAGCGGCCCCTGTACAAGGCGTCTCCAGTACTGTCATCTGCATAGCAACGTATGTCACCAATTTGCAACAGGTCGTTGATATGCAGAAGGAACAGAGTTGGGGACAGCACGGAGCCTTGAGGGACGCCAGCGTTAATAGACATGGTGTCGGAGCGGCTACCATCGATAACGACTCTGATGCTCCGTCCAGTCAGGAAACTGGCAACCCATTCGCATAATCCCGAGGGTATACCGAAAGATGGTAGCTTGGAAAGCAGCGATTTGTGCCATACCCGGTAAAAAGCTTTCGCAATGTCTAGGCCTACAGCCAGAGCTTCGCCTCTACTCTCAATGGCGTGAGCCCAGCGGTGTGTTAAATACGCTAAAAGATCACCAGCTTAGCGATTATGGCGAAATCCATATTGACGGTCGCTAATCAGATGGTGATCCTCTAGGTACCCAAGGTGCTGTGTGTTTATGACATGCTCCATCACCTTAGAGAGGAGGGAGGTGATCGCTATTGGCCTGTAGTTGGCCGGGTCTGTGCGGTCACCCTTTTTAGGTAAAGGTGAACATGAGCTACCTTCCATGCTGACGGGAAGCTTTTTGTGGAGTATAAGAGCCTAAAGAGTCGCGTAAGCACCGAGGACAACTCGGGAGCGCAAAATTTGAGCACCACTGCAGGAATACCATCAGGCCCACTCGACTTTCGGATATCAAGGGATGCTAGAGCTCGCCGGACTTCACGCTGGGTGAAACAGATTTCCGGCATGGAGCTTGTGCACCTCGAGATAGACGGTGGTGACGCATCTCCATCTTCCAGAGTCGAGTTTGAGGCAAAGAGATGGCCCAGGAGATCGGCTTTCTCCTTCGCCCCGTGGGCCAGTGACCCATCGAGTTTCCGCAGTGGTGGGAGTGACGACTGACAGAAGTTACCTTCAGCAGCCTTGGCGAGCGACCAGAAAGCTCGGCTTCCAGAAGGACAGCTAACTAGTCGATCGCCAATTCTGCGGATGTGCTCATTCCTTGCTCTGACAATGATCTTCTTACTGCACCTCGAGGCAGCGTTAAATTTCTTTCTCAAGTCGGTGGTATTCGGATCTTCGGACACCTGCACTTTGGCCCAGGCCCTGTATGCAGCCCGTTTATTACGACGGGCCTCTCTGCAGGACTGATTAAACCAAGGTTGGCTCCGTCCACCGACGGGTATCACGGAACAGGGAATATAACATTCCATGCCCTGCAATACCACGTCGGCAACGGAGTCTGCACAGGTATCCAGATCTCCCCATGTGCTTCCAAGGAGTCCGCTTCTGCCCACAGTAATCCTACTATCGCTTTACTAAGAGACTCCTGACTTTCTTCGACGCGACTGGACATTAACAGGACACGCTTTTTTGAAATTGTTTACAAAATTTTCGAATTGTTTGAAATTGTACGAAGAAAACTTGATTGACACTGGCAGATTGTGCTAATTGCACCATTGCCATATTGTTATATGAAATAACTGCACTGTCTTTACAATGAATTTCTTTCGTGTTAATTCAACAATTACGTACCTACCTAACATTAATACGAGTATGTCTATAAGTTAGAATAAGTATTTTTAAGTCTTGGTTGAGCGAAAGAGCTTTTAGGAATATAAGATGGGCTTGTATATCTTAGACTTCTGTATATCTTGGTTAAATGTAACTAACAACTAAGTTAAAACAGGAAAACAATAATGACTGTTCATTGATTCATTTACGCACTTTAAGAAGAAAACAATTTTTACTATAATATGTATACGCTATGGCGTACCCACCTCTGATGGTATGGTATTCTTCGAAAGCGGCAGTAGCTTCGCACGCTCCGTACAGACGGTCCGTGTCGATCTCCGATTTCCTTCTTCAGCTTCTTCGTGAGATTCTGGTATGAAAATAAAAATATTTTCATGTTACAGAAGACTACCTTGAAATGTACTGCATTTCCACTTTATCATATTCCCCAATGTACGTACGTGTTTCGGTAGTGAGTGAGATATGCCAGAGCCCATTCCCATCCTATCCCTTTCCATTTTCCCAGCCCTTTCTCCAAATCTATTCTTATAGCTCCAAAGGTAGGTAGCGCATCCGAGGGCGTGCCAACGTTTGTCATTTTGGACTAATTATTACAAATGGCCCCCTTATTCGACTCGGGGACCATCTGTTATTATTGTTGTAAATCATCCGATCCCAATGATCGACAAATGAATGTAGAATCACTCGGACCGAATGACTCACAACAACAATTTTGTTGGTGGGGATGACTTGAAAACACACGAACGGCCCCTTCGAACTGTCCGTATGTTTTCTTGTCTCCAGTCCCTTCAACGGCGCCTTCTTCGTGGTTTGTGATCACCCCAGGGCGCGGCTGAACGGGACGTTGTGCTCGTGGTAGGTGTGGTTCTGATTCACCGGACTCGTAGAATGGCGGCGCAGGAACCAACGTCTATGGAGGTCTTGAAATGAAAGTCTTGATATTTCTTCAAAATAGCTTGAGGGCTTGCGGTGGTGTTTTGAGGAGCGAGACGGCGGATTTTTCTTCTTCTTCTTGTGGTTGACGTTTGAGGATCACGTAAATTTACGCGTCTTGCTTCATGCTTATTAGGCCCGCGGCAGTACCGTAAGGAGAGCCGCGCGACCTCATTTACCACCTCACCCGTCTCCTCACCACCCCTCCCCCTCAATCATCTTTATTTATATTTACATCTATACATATTTACATTTTATAGATATTTACATTTCATCCACATTTTCCTACGTCTATTCATTCAAATATCTATTTACTTTTAAAAGATCTGCCTACAAAAGGTTCTCACAATAACCCATCGCCTACTCCCTCTCGGAAGACAGGCGATATGCTTATTAAAAGCATTGGCAGAGCTTTATTCTTCCCAAGATACCTGTAGCAGGCACACATCTATACTATTTTTCCTAAACAATTTTATCTACTTTTAAAAGATCTGCCCTAATCTACGTGGGTTTTATTCCATCAACCCTATTCGCTATTTCTCACTGAAAATAGACGAATGTGCGTGCTTAAATCTTATCCCTTAGGGAAAATAAAAGACAGGCGGGGGCAAAGCTTTATTTTTCTAAATGTATAGATGTGTGCCCGTTTGCACATACAGGCTTTTTCTTATGCTGACATATTTTCCCCATTGTTCTGTTTTCTAATGATTTTATACATTATTATCAATTATAACAATCGACAGAACAATGGGTACTCATTTTCTTATCAACTACTTAAAGTTAATATTTTCATTCATATATTTTCAATAAACATATTAGTGCAACTAGCATTTTACAATATAATACATTACAGACGACATTCTTTAAGACATTTATTGGCTAACAAGCTCACTCGATTTGCTCGGCAAGAAACTGTCTAGTTGCACAACTTAAAATTCTACCTAAACGATTATTTACTGACAAGGTTTAGGGGGCGTGGCTTCGTACTTAGGAATCTTCATCTTGGGTGTGCATTGTTAACACTAATGTTGGTATGTATCGCGGATGTCTATGGGCGACAGTATCCACTTACCACCAGGTGGACTGTATGTTTCTTTGCCACCTTCTTCCTATAAAAAATATATGGTGTCCATGGGCGGCGGTAACACTTACCATCACGTGGGACCGCTTGCTCGTCCGCCCACTAGACTATAAAAAAGAGAAAAAAAAATATTCTAATGCGACATTTTATAGCTCTGATTTTAGAAAGATGTCCCAAATTAAATTGGTATCTATTTGCAGTATATAACTATTATAATGAAACTTTAATAACTACGTCGTAGATATAAATTGGTATATTTGCATTTAATTATTATTACAGATCTAATTGAAGTGGTTAAATAACGGACGTGGTTACTGGTAACTGGTGTGTTTACGCACACGTTACTTATAATTTATCTAATTTGTGATTTGGCACCGATAAAAATTACATTTATTATAAAAATCTCCAAATCCATTCCTATATCTTCAAAGGTAGGCAGCGCATCCGGGGGCGTGCCAATTTGTCATTTCGGACTAATGTTGGCATGTATCGCGGATGTCTATGGGCGACAGTGTCCACTTACCACCAGGTGGACTGTATGCTCGTTTGCCACCTTTCTATAAAAAAAGCAATAATCACCGGATAGAACTCTGCACGGCCAAACTCCTCTCCACTGAACGTCACTATTATCCCAGGATTGTACGTGAAATTAAGAAATATAAATATTTCACTTGGGAGGATGGATATGAACTGTTGTCGTCGTGGAGCACCCACAGTGATTAACAAATTTAATCGTTACGATTTGCCGTCTGATACGACCGTGAACATTGTTACTGTAGTGTGTCGCAGCCTTTCCGAATGTGTAGATCAAATATGGGTAGTTGATAAAACTGCTGGCAGCTCCAATTCTAGACTAGGCGCCTCTTCAGTCAACTCGTTACCACGGCTGGTGTAACCCGCGCAGAAACGTCGAGTAGGAATAAAAGGGAAACATATACTGTTATTAATCGCGTTCAGACCCGATTTAGAATATAAAAACCATTTTCTTGTCGTTTGTCCCAATCGTCAACCCTTTCTAGGAGTAGGTCTACCTATCAGTCACTCTGTACATATAGTATTACTGGTTGCTCTATTTATGTGTTGCCCGCACGTAACACCCAGGTCACATACTTGATAGTGATTTAAAACTACCACTTTCACTGTATATCGTCCGAATCTGTTTCCATTTGTAGACGTTGAATTTTCCTGTTGACGTATTGTTAATGCACGCTTCATAATCCTGCACTTCCCTTCTCATCTGTAGCCACTATACTTCTATAAAACTGGAGCAGGACTATATGCAAGTTGCGTCTAGTTTGAAAAACTCCCTGCCTTGCACCGAACAACTGTGCAATGCCTAGCTAAGTGTATCAGGGTTGGCGGAAGGAGACGTCCCCGAGGAAGACCACGCGTTCTTTTTTTCTGGTGCCATCTCCTAATGGAAATTGGCGATCATCATGACTATCCTCACGCAAGAGTCTGGTGCCCGCTATAAAGACTACGAGCCCATATCGAACTCCCTAAAACTCCTTACCCAAGATGTCCGTCGCGTGCCAGGTTTACGAATTACAGTATTTCTTTGCTTTCTTTTCGGATCTCTATTTATCAAATAAAATGAAATATTATATATATTCAAATAAATAATTAGTACATAGATACAAATACCTAATCAAATACACAATGCAAACTAAACGGTGTCTATTTGGAGGAGCTAATCTATCAATCTCCTCTTAAAACTATCCCGAGATGCATCCTTTCTGATTTTGCCAGGAAGCTCGTTTCCGAGTCTTGTGGCCTGCACGGCGGAATTGTTGTTGAAACATGATCACTGTCAAGTTATTTTTAGATAATGATTCCTCAGCAGCTTCTTCAGCCCCGGGTTATTAACAACTTTATTTGCTATTTTGTTCAAAATTTCGCCGGGTAATTCATTAAATAATTGAGGCAATGTGCATTCCCCTTTTGTAAAATTTACGGAATTGCTCACGGAAACAAACCTACAAACAGTCCACTTTATTATAGCGAGGGAAAATTGCTTGAACGTTTTGATCAACACTCGAATTTACAACACGTATAATCTCCTAAACGCTCTATTCTTTTTTTTCTATCCTTAATGTCGTGAATTTTAAAATTAGAATATAGATGAACTTTATGGAGTACCATTCTAATTTTAAAATTATAGCGTTTACGCCTTCATCAAACAACTGAACAGTTTACACTGATGGTTACAATTGACTTTCTTAACAGTTTTATTATAACTTAACACGGTTAGTTTTAACTGTCAGTTTAAATTGTTCAATCAAAACTAACAGTTTTAACTGATCGTGTGGCATTAGAGATTATACGTGTGAGAAATTCATTTGTTAAACTAAAGATAAACTATAATGCATTTATGGTACGAAATACAAGTCCGTTCACATCGCGGTGCAAACATCCCGTACTGTACGTCACCGTGGAACCAAACCCGCGTTCCTTCGCAAGTTCTACTTGCGATCATTCCATATACTATGTACGTTCGTCCCATTTTGGTCATAGTGCGTGTTTTACTGTTTCCGCGTTTCTTCACCACACACAGATTTCAAAACATCAGAATTTGTAATACGTAAGTAATTACTGACTGGTAAAAACTAAAAATTTCTATAAGTTTCTGACTTTCTGTTTATGTACAGATTTAAAAAAAAACTCTATTTAGCAAGATCCAAAATCTAAAATAAATATATCTAGAGCATGTGTATCCAGCGTTGTGGATTATGGCCTGAAACCCCCAAATGATTTACTACGGAAAGTTTGTACCTTGCAGTGGTCAATTAAAAAAGCAACGTTTATCTGTTTACTTGTCTGTATGAAGGTGCTAATGTCGTGAACGACCACTTTCAAGTTAAAGATGATGTTGCATCCTATAATCGACTGGAGACCTCCAAGTCGTTGCGTTACGTAAACTGCAGAAATATATATCTTTATGGGTGAGAATTGTCAGAATCCATTTCCGTTCTCTCATTTCGTTCCCCATCTTTTCTCCTCATACTCCATATCCTCTTATTTCCTAAACTATTCTGCATCCTTCTCCTTCTACTCAAGCTATCACCGTAACTAATTTTGGTCACTTCCTGTAACTTCTTAATATGCTAGACTGATATTAATTGATCCGAGAATTTCGGCGAAAACTCACTAATCTCGGGCGACCTATTGAAAGTATTGAAATATGATATGGCAGGTTATACTTGGAATTTGTAAGTGTGTCAAATCGGCTCAATTCGGACACACAGATGCGTAATTTAATTTTACAAATCTCGTTTAGCAAAATATTCATTACATGTTCACTCAAAAATATTCACGGATGTCTATGGGCTACAGTATCCACTTACCATCAGGTGGGCTGTATGCTCGTCTGCCGCCTTCGTACATAGAGAAAAAAAACATTTTCCTGAATGCGAAGCCCAGAAAAATATACTATTACAAAACAATAGTAACGTTATAGTTATGTCAATGAACTCGGAATCGTGAATAAAATAGGCTTCGGGGGTAGATTCAGTTACACTCTGTGGGTACATTATTCAATTGTGCAATCACCTAAAAGTGTCAAGTATACCTGCTATTAATAATGTATTGCAATTTATCTCAACATGCGTAGAGGCCATTTACTACTTTCGTCACCAATAAACAACTTGCAAAAGCACATGTTACAACTTACGTTATAATGTAACATACAGCTCACCTTACTCTAAAACAATGGTTACGCATTATCGACCCACAAACGAGCGGAGCGACCCCGTCGAGGTCACAACGTGTGCGCTCGCGCATGCGATGAGATTTTTCACAATTTAGCTGTAGGCGAACAAAACTTGTATGAATGTCATATTTTATTTCTTGCCCTTGAGATATTCTTTGACATTTCGGAAGGGTAACTTATTGCAAAATTGCTGATATAATAAAGATTTTGAGAATTCGCTGGTTTAAAATGATCCTAAAATGGCCTGATTTCTCGTGGTCCAACTAGTAAAACTACTTTATTAAGATCACTTACTCGTATTTCTCGTGGTTCACGAAGTCCAAAGAACCATGAGAAAACAGCCCTAAAATGTAATATTAATGAAAAATAGGTCAAATGTGAGGGGGAGAGTGCACGCTGCAACCCCACAGGCCCTGTACGCATTAAACTAGACACGTTACCCCTCTCTCACAGATGATTATCGTCAAATGTACTACATTCCCCACTTTATCTTATCCTCACTGTACATACTGTATGTGTTTCGGTAATGAGTGAGATATACCTGAGCCCATTCTGAGAATGGGCCCTGGTATTATGGGATGCCATTATAGGATGGGTCCAATCCTATCCTATCCCTCTTTATTTTCTCAAACCATTCTCTAAATATACAAAGTCAGGCAGCGCATCCGGGGGTGTGCCAAAGTTTGTCATTCTGGACTCAGATTAGCATGAATCGCGGATGTCGCAGGACGACCGTATCCACTTACCATTAGGTGGACTATCTGCTCATCTGCCGCCTTATTTCTATAAAACAACTTTTACACACCTGGCCCCTGCAATCAACTTCATGATTGTAATGATTTATATTTGTTTATACTGATAAGTATAGATTTCTCAAATTAAACCTGTACTTACTTACAGTATAAAACCGCTACGTCTCTGACTTGGACCAAATACCATCAAATTAAGCATAATGTTAAAAAATCAGTCCATGTGATCGCGCAAGAAACCCAAGTGTCGAGTAACCGGTACTTATGTGTCACACGTGAAGTAACAACTGCTGTCGCTGTTTTGACAGCTGATATAAATGACATATTTTATTACTTTATTTATTGAATAGATATTAAGACTGCTCTTATCTCCCGCACCGCTTGTACCAACCATGGCCATATGAAGCGTATCTGGCCGCCTTGGGCGGAAAATCTGCAGCGCCCATTTACGAGTATGGTCGGAAGCGGATTTTAAAAATAGGTATTTTTACAATTTTTTGCTGTTTCAGCAGCGAGCGATGCCACTTCTTTAAGACGAAGTAGCAGAAAAAATTCGAGAAAATTAAGGTTTCGTATACCCCTATTTCCTCTGCCAAAAATAAATCTATTTTAACAGTGTATTTATCATGTTTGGCAAAACTTGGTTCTGCCGTGGTATATAAAAATGTTTTTTTTCTTTTTTGGCATTATAGGTTTTATATGACTGTACGTCTTGCTTTTTTAAATAACAGATGTTAAATTTGCATACTGGGCTTCTTTTGGCTGACGTGTAAACGGGACATTTTTTTTAAATTTTAACTATTATATTAAAACTAATAAAGAAATAACTAATAAAAAGAATCAAAACGGAAATACATGTTTATAGTAGATATTTGTAGCAAATTGAAAAAATAGTTACTATGTTGCCATAACTCAGGGAGAAAACAGGGTAACGCGTTTGTGTGGTCAAGACGCTGCTGTCGTTCCCTCGGGCAGCGTTTTTCGCGCGTATCTAAAGAAGATCAAACATTTTTTTTAAATTATTGACCTTTTAATGTGTATTTCGGAATCATACTCATCGGAATTCTAAATGGTGCCTCCAGTGCATATATTTATGATCAACGATAGTTGATAACGTCACCTGGCGCCCTGGACGATCCTGCCCAGCCTTTCAACCGGCCTTAATCAATTAGTGAGGTGATGATTGTTTACATATTCATAATTTAACTAATCAAGAGTCAATTAGTTAGCCCTAGATTTAAAAAATAAATGTTGAAATATTGGGCGTTCATGTTACATTGACTTGATTTTGTTTATTTTATGGACGAAGGCGTCAGACGAGCATACAGTCCACCTGATGGTAAGTGATTACTGTCACCCATAGACAACCGCGATACATGCCAACATTAGTACAAAATGACAAACGTTGGCACGAGCCCGGATGCGCTGCCTACCTTTGCAGATATGGGAATGGATTTGGAGAAAGGCTTGGGAAAATAGGGAGGGATAGGATGGGAATGGGCTCTGGCTCTGTGGATTGGATTGGAACGGACTTTAGATATCTATAGAGCACGAAAGAGAATATTATATGACTAGGAAATCCCAGTTCTGTGAAAGATAGTAGGTTGTCGATGTTTGTTTGATGTCGCCAAATTAAGAATAAATGGATTGTGGTTCAAAGATTAAATCTTGCGACTGTACATAACTTCAAAGAGTCACGAACGTTCTGTTGACCTTTGCTGTCCAATTAGAACTGCAGACGGGGTTACGACTATTATACGATTATTATTACGACAATTTTTGCTAGATGCGACTTGTATCTATGATCTTAACTAGAAAATTCGAGCGCGAGCTTTCATAATAAGCTTCTTGAACAATAGCATGCAGTAATCGAACGTCAAATAAAATTGTGATGATAAACACGACATGGTGATGTGATCTCCAGGCATCTGACACATAGTTGGACGTTCCTCAAGTTCTAACCGACCAGCGATTCCTCCCAAAAGAACACCCTAACTAAAAGGTCAAGATCCATTCTTTATGTAAGTCATCCGACGGAAATCCAGTCGGATTGCATTGCATCCCTAAACCGACGCCCGGTAGCTACTCTCCCTTAATATATATAGGTATATACAATTTGAAAAAATATTCATAGACTAAAGTGGTACATGTTTATATTGTACAAAAAAAATATGTTTGGTTTTATTTCAATTGAACGTCCCACAATACCAGCTAGGACTAGGACTAGGATGGAATAACTACCATCCGCTTACCGGGCAATATTGTCGTGGCGCCCCCTATTAAGGGTAAGAAATTTCTAGAAAAATATTAAAACGTATAATAGACGGGTTTTAGTTTAACTGAGTTAACGACGTAGACATAAAAAAAAAATCCGGTCCTCCCTCTGTAGTGACGGCACTGTCCACTTAGCGACCCCTGGCAGCGCCCCCAGCGTCTTTTTTTTTTAAAGAAAAGGGCGGTAGACGAACATACAGTCCACCCGATGATAAGTGGATACAGTCGTCCATAGACATCCGCGATACATGCCAACATCAGTCCAGAATGACAAACGTTGGCACGCCACCACATGCGCTGCCTACCTTTGCGGATTAAGGAATGGATTGGGAGAAAGGGTTGGGAAAATGGGGAGCGATAAGATAGGATGCGATGGGAATGGGCTCTGGCATATCTCACTCACAACCGAAACACGTATGTATATTGGGGAAATACGATAAAGTAGAAAATACAGTACATTTCAAGGTAGTCTTCTGTGAGAGAGGGGCATCGTGACCAGTCGAGTGCACCCAGCGGCTGTGGGAATGCAGCATGCACTCTCCCCCTACCTTAATTGTATGTTTAATGTGATATTTAACAGAGTTCTTTGTTGTTCCAGATGTCGGTGACGTGCGACTGTCCTATGTCGCAGCCGGGCCCGACGCTGGCGGCGACCTGCGGGGGCGGCGCGTTTATGCTGTTCATGGGGCTGCTGGAGGTGTTCCTGCGCAGCCAGTGCGACTTGGAGGACCCCTGCGGGAGAGCACAGGTACCAGTCTCCTTATGAACGATGCGCGATGGCAATGTCGCAGCTGAACACAGCACACTTTATACTTACAAAATATCTTTTAATAAACATATTGTGGTGACAGCAAATTACAGTCTGACATATCTACTCATTACAATACAATAACCATAATATATAATACCTATGTTACTATATCATATGTTCTATGTGTGCATGTATGTATGTTTGTGTGCGTATGTGTGTATGTGCGTGAGGGTGTTTGTGTGACCTTGCCTGACTCATTATCGTCACGCCAAAACCGTTGGAAGCTAGGAACATGAATTCTGACAAATTCTGAATGAATTCTGATGAATTCTGAGCGAAGCCACGGACAACAGCTAGTTATCGTATAAATTGTAAACCGACGATTAACATTGAAAGGATATAATAAACTTAATTATAAAATGACCTCAACTACGCTAAGATTTACTAAAATAATCAGATAATTGGCCCTTGACCTTGATAATTGTTATCTTTTGTTTAATGTTACCACATCTCCTCCCGCGAGTGACGCAAAAGGCCAGTAAGGGATAACACAGCGTTGCCACAAGCCACCTCTACAATAATGGACTCGCCAACCCGCTTGGGCAGCGTGGCGTTATAAGGTCATACATCCCTCATACACAAGACAATGTGCCTAAGAAGGCCCATGTCCTGCAGTGGATACTGTAAGGGCTGGTTGCATGGAAATGTTCCATAGGTGGCCACAAAACGACTAACGAATTTAAATATAGTATAAATAAACTTACACTATATATTCAATCGTTATAATATACTATATTATAACGTACTCGTAAATAGATCAATAAAAATGTATTGATTGAATATTTTAATCTAAATAAACGTAGGTTGTTTCTTAAAACTTGCAATAATATTTACTATGGCGACCCGCCTTCGTTTCGCTTCAGTTTATGTTTTTTTTTTTTTAATTTCAAAATAAAATATAGCCTATATTAGACACGGATAATGTAGCTTCCTATTTGTGAAAGAATTTTTGAAATCGGATTACCCCCAACATACAAACACACAATTTTACCTCTTTATTATATTAGTATGGATTCCATTCAAGTGACATTTTATCACTCATCTCTCTACATCTGTAACTAAAACCACAAATCTGCGACAGAGCCGGAAGAAGTCCATTTTGATTTATCGCGCTGATTTCCATTCGTAATAACGAGTAGTAATCATTGATGATTACCAAGCCCCAGACAAGATCACGAATGAATCCACTTAACAAGAGAAAATTTACTTTTAAAGATTGGCATCTCTCCTTCACAAGATCGACATCTTAATAAGTCTTTTGGACAAGTTAAACAATCCTATTACATTATGTAAACAGCAAATTGAGATAAGAAGCGGCGCTGTATTTTTCTTGGTATAACGAATGCGATTTATGGGCTGTGATTTTCGGAATACAATGAATTTATCGAGTTTTTTTTTGGATTATGTAACAAACGAGCAGACATTCTAATTCCATTTAGCGGTGTACATAAAGGAAATAATACAATGTGTCGTTGGAATAACGTAAAACTTAAAATACGTCAACTAATTTAAAATTTAAAAAACAGTTCTAACGAAAAAATGGATTGGGGAGAGTGCACGCTGCAATCCAACAGCCGCTGGGCGCGCTGGACTGGCCACGTTGTCCCTCTCTCATAGAAGATTACCTTGAAATGTACTGCATTTCCGACTTTATCTTATTTCTCTAATGTACGTATGTGTCTCGGTAGTGAGTGAGATGTACCAGAGCCCATTCCCATCCTAACCCTCTCCATTTTCCCAACCCTTTCTCCAAATCCATTCCTATATCTCCAAAGGTGGTAGGCAGCGCATCCGTGGTCGTGCCAACGTTTGTCATTTTGTACTAATGTTGGCTTGTATCGCGGACGTCTATGGGCGACAGTATCCACTTTCCATCTGCCAGGTGGACTGTATGCTCGTCTGCCACCTTGGTACATATATATATATATATATATATATGTATATATGTATATATATATACATATATATATATATGTACCAAGGTGGCAGACGAGCATACAGTTCACCTGATGGAAAGTGGATGGAAAGTTATGGAAACTGATGGAAAGTCGCCCATATATACATATATTTCAAGAAATAAATAAAGCAATTCTAAAATGTTCGTAGCGCTCATTATTCAGTAAAAGGTAATAAATAGTTAATTAGGCGACGCGGTGAGCCGTAATTGCCATAGAGTTATTTGATTTGTCTAACTGCGCGTAGAATAAATTTTATAAGTATTAGAAAAATGAACTAGAAAAATATACAACTTATAAAAATAATACTATTGTTCATTCTGGTCGAGTCGATTCTGGACCACATATTTCCCGTTTTTACGTTATTTCAGTGACAGTTATATAACACTGTGTGTGGTGGCAAGCCTTGGGAGGCCAGCAATCTAGAAATAGAAATATGATGTTGGTGGTATGGTAAGGGTCATTCACCTTTAAAACTTGATAGTTTCTTCTCAAGGGACGGAAAAGGACTTCAAATCGATACTCCTAGATAGGGTTGCCATCAGAAATTTAAAGAAATTAAAATTCCTGACCAAAAGAATCCCGACTCGAACATCGCGTCCGTAACTTCGAGAGCACTGAAAACATAAAGCAGTCTTGTCGACAATCTGCAATTGTTCAATACAACTGGTCACCATCGTCGTCGTGCATGACACACTTCTTAAAAACCCCTCAAGACACATTTGAAAAATCCACGGGACGTCCCCGGACGCCCTTCAAAAGTGGACAGAGTCCGTAGAAAAGAGGACAAGTGGCAAGTGCAGGAATCACTCCTTGATCAGACATGCAGTTATTTTAATAACCACAAATCAACAAATCCATAGTCTATAGTCGTAACAACTTTTAACTGCATAAATTATTACGGTTTTCCTTGACATAAGTCCAGTTAAGTTGATTTGAACCGCAACTGTATAGGAAACTACTAATTATTTTTTAATCTTTTTGCATACTGTAGCAACTTCCGTTAGTTACTTTGCCTACTTTTAGTTGTAAAGTAAAAAAATATTTTTAATCTATATACATATAATAAAAATGTAACTGATCGCTGTCTGTACATGGAAGATATATGAGAAAAATATTATTGGGGGCCTTTATCAACGCAATAGAACCCAAAACAATGATTGTTAGAATTTTTGTCTGTTTGTATGTTTATCTGTTTGTCTGTGCGTTTGTACTCGCTAATCTTAGAAAAGGCGTAACCGATTTGGGTGCGGTTTTCACTAATGTATTGTTGTAAGCTTCACTTAAAATTTAGTGTTTGTTTTATTTCAATCAGTTCATAAATAAAAAAGTTATATCAATTTAAAGAATCACGTCGAACATTTGTTCGATAAAAAATAAGCTCTAAGAAATAATGTGTGTGATCGTTTTTGAAAATACCAAATACTCCTAAGAAGGTAAAAACGGTGTTTATAAACTAAAGTCCACGCGGACGAAGTCGCGGGCAACAGCTAGTTACTTAATATTTTTATTGACCCATTAGCCGAAATTCTAATTCGAGTAATTCAAATAATTTTTATGGACGATGGCGGCAGACGAGCACAGAGTCCAACTGGTGGTAAGTGGATACTGTCGCCCATAGACATCCGCGATACATGCCAACTTCAGTCCCGAATGACAAACTTGCTACGCCCGCGTATGCACTGCCTACCTTTGGAGTTGTAGGAATGGATTTGGAGAAAGGGTTGGGAAAATGGGGAGGGATAGGATGGGAATAAGCTCTGGCACATCTCACTCACTACCGAAGCACGTACGTATATTAGGGAAATAAGATAAAGTGGGCAATGCAGTACATTGCAGTACATTACATGTTTGTAATAATCAAATAAAAGCACGGGACTGTATTTGTCGTGTGCTTCTATGGAGTCCATCTCTGACCTCGGTAAACCTACTATCACTTTACTGAGCGACTCCTGAGTTACTTCGGCGCGACTGGACATTGACAAGATACAAAGAATCGACAGGAAAAACTTGACACTGGCAGAATGTGATAATTACACCATTGTGGCTTATATGAAAAAAAAAACTGTGACGTCATTGTGACGATATATAATTTATTTCGTAAATTCTTTTCGATCTGAATATCAAATAAGCCATAAAAACGTCTATTTTAGGAATAGTCCGGTGCAATATTGATTATTCTCTGATTTTCTCTAAGCCCATGGTTCACGAAACAATGATCGTTATCCTACTATCAGAGCGTCGTCGACCGCAATTGGTCAATTTTCACAATTTTTCTTTTCTTTTTTTCTTTCCTCATTCTGGTCATTTACCTCATGACATAACATAGTTACTTATCTGTGCGTATAAAAATGATTTGGGAAACAAACAGATTATTTTTAACAACAAAAGACGCGTATTCCTTAACCAAAAGAGTTCTTATAGGGGAGACCAGGTCGAATCTGCGGCACTTTTCACAGATAAATAATTATATAATAAAACAATGCAATGCAACCAGCCCTTTCAGTATACACTGCTGGACTTGGCCTTCTCATGCACATTGTCTTGTGCCGTGTATGGTCTTAAAACGCCAAGCTGCCAGGCTAAACGGGTTGGCGAGTCCACTCTTTTAGATGTGATGTAGTTCTGCCCTCGTTCTGTGTGAACTGTCAATTGTAACTTCATCATATTACGTAAGTTCGTCAATCTCTATTTTCGCTGCAATCCAACAGCCGCTGGGCGCACTCGACTGGCCTCATTACTCCACTCTTACAGAACACTATCTTGAAATATACCGCATTTCCCATATTATCCTATTCCTCAATGTACTTTAACTGTCTTATCTGAGTCGACCAACAACATGCATAATAATATAATTTGCAACGTGACATCAAGCGCCGCAAAAACTACATCAAAGATTATAAACAATAGTGAAAGCTCAGATCACATTGTACTGTAAACTCGTGCAATGATAATCACGCGGTAACTATCGTAATTGATCTTAATGATTGTAATTGATGATTTACTTTCGCAGGAAGCCGTACACGACGTCAGAATGCGACGGAAATACATTCCGAAAATATGTTTGCATATTTGAATTAAAAACACCGATGGTTACGCTAGTCGGAGGGAGATTTCGCTATTTTCCGTATGTCTTAGAAAAAAGTGTTTAGATAACGTTATAGAGCTTTACGAGTCGTGTCTAACGACGGTCAAATTTGTATGTATTGACGGTCAAATATATATTTTATTTTATTTAATTTGTTTTAAATTAAAAATTTAAAAAAAACTTACGCACACCGCAACAGATGTGCATCAGAGCTGGCGTACGCCTTCCCTATATTTGAACTACATTGTTGAATAAGTTTGGTATATAGGTATCTCTTTCAATTAGGTACTTACTTCTTTGGCTTGCTGTAGATTCATGTTAACTAATAAAAGTTTATATGCTCATAATTGTTAATAAACTATTAAACCTATTTGGGTCATCTTTAAACTCAATCGAGATAAAGACCGAAACTATTCTTTGGCCCAATTTCATTTCAAACCGTTAAGAAATTCGCCTGCAATTTATTTACTCATTAAATATATTTTAAAACAAAGGACTGTTTGCGTGTGGTGTGGGCCGACTCGAGAATAGCACCACCCGAACTCTCCCCCGTGGCTACCACAAGTCCTGAGGAACTAAAACGCCTTTAACAGAGTAAACACGCCAACCCACTTGGCCAGCGTGAGGTCCAGCAGTAGGTGCTAAAAGGGCTGATTACGATTACGGTATGATTGAAAACAAAATACGAAAATTTTAATTTTTCACATTTAACCATTTAGTAGGGGGAGAGTGCACGCTGTATTCGCACAGCCGCTGGGCGCACTCGACTGGCCACGTTACACCTCTCTCACAGAAGATTATCTTGAAATGTACTGCATTTCGCTCTTCTTCAATGTACGTACGTGTTTTGATAGTGAGTGAAATATGCCAGAGCCCATTCCTATCCTATCCCTCCACGTTTTCCCAATCCATTCCTTAATCTGCTATGGTAGGCAGCGCTTTCGGGGGCGTGCCAACGTTTGTCATTCTGGACTGATGTTGGCATGTATCGCGGATGTCGTCCATGACAGTATCCATTTACCATCAGGTGGACTATACAGTCCACCTGCCGCCTTTTTCTATAAAAAAAAACATTTAGCCAACGGTCGACTTAAGGCATTAAGTCCGCCTCCGTGCAATATAATGCAAAAAGATTAAATAAATATATTAATTGCGTTGTTTTAAAAATTATAAAATATTTGAAATATGTTTATGGGTATTTTTAAAAGAAGATGAGCAGACAATCTAACAGTCGGTTTGTCAGCCAAACAGACTTGTATTGTACTTATTATTCAAAGAAAAACCATACAAAGAATATTTTATAGAACAGAATATTTTGTAGATCTAAAACTAAGGATAATTCTTTCCCCAGTACCGGAGCCATATGGACGCGGTGTACGACTTCATCGTGGTGGGTGGAGGCTCGGCAGGATCTGTAGTCGCAGCTAGGCTATCCGAGGTGCCTGAGTGGAGAGTGCTATTGTTAGAAGCAGGTAAACACTTTTGCAATCAAGTAGATGTTTTGTACTCTACTAATTTACTACGCTTTAATCTACAAGATGTTTGATATGCAGGGCACGGGGGGGGAGGGTTGTTTTTCGGGCCGTAATTCACCACGCGAGCCCAGTGCAACCCGTGCTCCGGATTATTATTTTTTCGTCACTCACCAATAACATGTATCCTACTTCCTGAGTAACACTTTCCAGGTTTTGATGAGCCAACTGGGGCGCAGGTTCCATCAATGTTCCTCAACTTTATCGGGTCAAGCATCGACTGGGGGTACCAAACGGAGCCAGAGCCGGCCGCTTGTCTTGGCGAGAGTGGCCGGAAGTGCTACTGGCCGAGGGGAAAGGTAAGCTACCGATTGATAACCAGGAGCATAAAATACATTTTTAAAGGTTACAATTGCCTTAGTTTATAGGAACACAAAATATAGTTCATAAAACTGCTAAATTGGAATCTAGAGCCGAAATAAACAAATGTCTCTGAAACGAATATATGTCTTAAATCAAGGGGTTTTATATCTATGTAATTTTGAAGTATTCGTACTCGTATTCGCGATTTCCTAAAAGAATACTAATCGATTCGTAAACGCCCAATGCGAATAGTAGGTGAAAGATTTTTCTACAAAAAGAAATGCTTATAAGATTAAACGTTCATTTGAATATCAGTTCCGTAATTAACTTCTCTAATAGTTGTCTTATCTTAAAACCCATGTTTTTCCAGGTCCTCGGTGGTACATCGGTGATGAACGGTATGATGTACATGCGCGGCTCCCGCAAGGACTACGACAGCTGGGCAGCGGCCGGCAATGAGGGCTGGTCCTACGACGAAGTGCTGCCCTACTTCCTGAAGTCCGAAGACAATAAGCAGGTGGAGCAGATGGACCAGGGCTACCACGCGACAGGAGGACCGCTGACCGTCTCGCAGTTCCCCTACCATCCGCCCCTGAGTTACAGCATTGTGAAAGCTGGCGAAGAATTAGGTGAGAGTTAATTTTCCCCACTGCTGGCAGTCAGTTCTTCATAATTTGCATAATTCATAATTTCATAATGATAGTTGACTAAGCAAAACAGATTTACGTTGCTAGCTATTTTATAACTATTCTTCGATCTTTGATTGTAGATATTTCTTTGATGTTAATGAGCGTAGAGTTTCTTCTTATTTCAACGTGCCTTTATTTATCAGTCTTTAATATTACACTGACTCGGAGGTTTGCAAAATTTATTTTTCTGCCGAATAATAAAGATTTATCCATTGATTAGTGAAAATTTCCGGAAGATATATCAAATTCAGTCAAAAACCTTCGAGGACTAATTTCTTCATTCGTTCTTTTCAACATCTAATTACCAAATACGTGCGCTTCGGAAATATAAGTTACTGGTGAGAATACCTTCTGTCACTCGCAAAGTATATGCCTTCTACAGACAAATCCGTATTCCAGAGACTTGGGCTATTACAAAAGCAGTCCGATGGTCACACGATATTATTCAAACTGTAGAGAAATAGTACATCGGGGTATTTTACTCTGTGACGTAAGAGAGTTCTTCTCTTCTCTTAGACTTGTGTATAATATAGACCTGCATCTATATTATTAATACGCTTTAATAGTAAATCAACTGCTTTAATAGACTCAACTGCTAAATCATGAAAATTTTGTCCTTATTAAATATTAAAAAAAACTTCCAGGCTACCAAGCGAGAGACCTCAACGGAGAACAGCACACCGGTTTCTCAATAGCCCAGACCACCAACCGCAACGGTTCACGGTTGAGCGTCGCGCGCGCGTTCTTGCGACCCGCGAAACACCGTCCTAACCTGCACATCATGTTGAACGCCACAGTCACCAGGATCCTCATCAACCAGACCACGAGGCAGGCGTATGCTGTTGAAGTGAGGAACAGCCATGGTGGAACTGAAACTATTTTTGCAAATAATGAGATTATTTTAAGGTAAGAATTTGAAATAAATAGTACCTACGGACTAGATGTTCAAAACTTCGAGCGATCAAAGTATAAATATAGTAAGTTTCCACGTGCGTACGTTTTTACATTGATTAGAGCAAGGTTGATAGTGTAGACCACTGAAGTTTGGTCGACATCGAACAATAAGTTCAATGCCAACAAGATTAAAACGGTCTAATTTTTGCTCGATGCTCGAAGCGAACATATTTCTGCATGTGGCTACTCCGCGCAGTATGTTAGTCAGTTGGACATATTGAGTCGGATATGCATGAACAAGAATACAAAATGGCCGATTTTGGTACCTACCCAAGTGATTTCATAATTCGTAATCCTTTACCCTGACGTACAATGAGCATGTATGTTAAAAACGATCAACGTGTAGACGGAACATCTACCAGCAGTGATGAGACTTGCTAGAGCAGCGTGTATCTACCTGAAGATCCACTTATAGTAGATTCTGAATGCCGAGAGACATTGCTCAAGACAATAGACGTCACCTTTTTTTTACCAATTATGTTCTTAACAATTCTTAAGTTCCAACTCAAGACTTTATGATTGCAAGTTGAGAACAGCACTCCCTGGGCTATCATCAGTACCCAAAGAAAATTCAAAATCATTAAATTCCTTGCTTTCTTAGAAAATCTCTCTAAAACCAGTTTAACATTTTCAGTGCCGGAGCAGTAGCTACTCCCCAACTCCTGCAACATAGCGGTGTTGGTGACCCTGACGTTCTGTCGAAAGCTGGCGTGAAACTGGTCCACAAGTTACCGTCAGTGGGCAAGAACCTGCACAACCACGTGGCCCACTTCCTCAATTTCCAGGTGAACGACA
Organism: Sesia bembeciformis; assembly: GCA_943735995.1. Taxonomy (NCBI): domain Eukaryota; kingdom Metazoa; phylum Arthropoda; class Insecta; order Lepidoptera; family Sesiidae; genus Sesia; species Sesia bembeciformis. The sequence continues at coordinate 12,753,025 of OX031045.1, read as the reverse complement.
ACAACACAACGCCGCTCAACTGGGCCACCGCCATGGAGTATCTGCTGTTCAGAGACGGACTTATGTCTGGAACTGGTAAGACATCTAACTGTATAGAAAATCATAAGAAAGCCGTATTTGTACATTAATATTTTTTGAAAAAATCCTACGCTACTAACGATATAGAGCCCAAAACAGTATTTTTGACGTTCTGTCACGCAAAATCCGCTGCACAGAATTTAATGAGACTTGACATATCCTGATCCATTATAGAGATCCCACGGGAATCACTCTAAAGTTCACGCGAATGAAGTCGCTGTCACCGCTTGTTTTGAAAATAACATTTTTCAATTTAAACACGATAAATAGCAATTTCATTCATGTCTGCCTCGGATTCTGTGCTCGAGTCCTGAAATCCGGTATTCATCTAGATTTTTTTTAAAAGGAGAATGCGACAACGAGCAGACAGTCCACCTGGTAGTGAGTAGATATCACCAAGGGCATTCGCGATGCATGGCAACATCAGTCAACAATGACAAACATTGGCCCGTTCTTATATGAGGCGGTACGTACCTTTGAAGACTTAGGAGAAATATGAAAGAATTGTTAGAAACAATGGAGAGTACGACATGAGGATTTTTATATCCATCACAATCCTCATCTTTCTTGAAGAGGGGAATAAATTTGGAAATAGAGAGTATAATGGTATAAGGAGATTCCTTTATTATACTTGGCTAAAGGAAATAACGGTCATTTTTTTGTCACACTAAGATTCTTTGTGTCGAAGCCCCAGAGACATTTAGAAAGCCGAACAAATATTTATCTTTAAAAGATTGGGAATCGAACCAATTGGACCTATAGATCGTACAAAACCGGACGATCTTTTGAACAGGGTTGGGTGTGATGAGATGAAGTGGAAAGTAGAAAGAGTAATGCAGGACTCTGCAGGAGAGACTTTACTCATTACATTAAACTCCATACGGGATGGACTTTAACACACGGAATTTTTCAAGGGCGTAGTCAGGATTTTATCCAGGGTGGGTCAAAAGCAAATAATTTTCTTATAATTTAACTAGAGGTAATGTAATAGGTAGTGAGATAGCGCCCCACCCTGCCCCACCGTGACTACGCCCATCTTATTGATACGTAGACAGACCCAGCGTATTTTTTTTATTTCTAGGTAGGTACAGCAGTTGAATGCTTACAAGAAGCTGAATACAATAGCTTGTTACAAAAATGGGAATGTTAGCTAGTAGAGGCGCACACGCACTCAACGGCGGTTCTTCAATACTTCATCTGTGAGAATGATGATTTTTAAATACAATCTCACAAAAGTATTGTCTGTGCGATTTATTCAATAATACACCATACTTCTGTTGCATTCATAGCTGAAGAATACGTCATTTATTAACATTATACTAATTTATATTTGCAGGCATATCAGAAGTAACAGCATTCATCCACACCAAATACTCCAACCGAGCTGAAGACAATCCAGACATCCAGCTGTTCTTCGGCGGGTTCCTGGCCGACTGCGCAAAGACTGGTATGGTTGGAGAGAAACTGGACAATGGCTCCAGGACCATACAGATCATACCCACAGTCCTGCATCCGAAGAGTAGGGGCCGACTGGAGATCGCTTCCGCTGATCCCTTTGAGTATCCTAAGATTTATGCCAAGTGAGTAAAAATTATTTTAATGCACATTTCCCATTTTCCCCCAAGAAAAAGAAAATGGTTCGAATCCCGGTCGGACGTACATTTGTTAAAAAAATAAATAGACAAATGTATGTTCGGGTTTGGGTGTGTGTTTGTGATTGCCTTTGTATGTGTCTCTGGACCCACGACACACGGGTCCTAGTGTGGGCCGTTTATAGATATTTCTACCGCTGGTATCACTCCTGTACCTATACAGTTTTGTCACAAAATCCATGTATTTTGGTAATAATTCACTTCCAGCTACCTAACCCACCCAGACGACGTGAGAACCTTAATCGAAGGCATCAAATTTGCCGTCCAGTTATCAGAGACCAAAGCCCTCAAACGTTACGGGGTGAAACTGGACAAGAGCCCAGTGACTGGGTGCGAAAAGATCAAATTCGGTTGTGATGCTTACTGGGAGTGTGCTGTGAGGATGCAGACTGCTCCAGAGAACCATCAGGCTGGTTCCTGCAGGATGGGGCCGAGGGGAGATCCCACTGCTGTTGTTGATAATTTGTTGCAGGTAGGTTGTTTATATTTATTTTTTACTAGCGGCGCCAGCGCATCCGTTCACGTGAACATTAAAGTGATAACTCTATAATGGATCTGGATAAAAAATACCCGGCACATAATCTAAAACTATGCCAGGTTTTATTAAAATCCATCCCGTAGTTTTTGAGTGATTCTAAGTGAAACAGACAGACAAACAAAAATTTTAAAAATGATTGTTTTAGGCTCTCGTTCGTAGAGTAACTGCAATGATATTTTTACCCGACTACGGCAAAGCCAAAGGATGGACAATGATTTTAGCAGTCTATGTTAGTATGTTCATCTGTTCCCTCGTATCTCCTAAACTACTCATCACATTTTGACAAATGCTCTGCATAACATAATCCAATCAACGTTGATTTAAATCCAATATGACTGATATGAAACATCAAAATACACGTAATAAAAAAAATCAGATAAATGTATCGCATTTAGTATCAAATGAAAGATTTTAAATGTACGCATTCCAAAAATATATAATTCATGTACATATAATGTGTCATTTCCCCGTGAAACTTAAAAAAATCGTTCGATCCGGGGAAGAACTTGGTTTAAAAAAATTAAGTTTAAAAAATAATAATTAAGATTAAACTAAAACCTGACTACGCAAAAGTTTGCGTTCTTTTACTTGAATGCCTTTTTTTACATATGGCGTAATTGCACGTTTACAAACTTAATAATAAATAATTATTTTTATCAGACTACGCCTTATGTAATTTATAACAGACTAGCGACCCGCCCTCGCTTCGCTTCGGTTTGTAAATATTTTTCTTCCAAATTTCTTTTTCAAAATTTCAAAATAAATTATCGCCTATATTAGACACGGATAATGTAGCTTCCCATTTGTGAAAGAATTTTTGAAATCGGTTCAGTAGTTCCAGAGATTACCCCCAACATACCTACAAACACACAATTTTACCTGTTTATTTATATTAGTATAGATATAGGCTATGCCATATATAAAAGGAAATAAGATGTAACATTTGAGACTTTCGCGTTTTCTACACATATTTATCTATTTAAACGGGTCTTAAATTAAGACCCGTTTAAATTAAGTACCCGTTCCCGTTAAGACTCTTAACGCGAATTACCTTATTCATTTTACTCGACGTTTCGGTTACGTTGCACCAACCGTGGTCACGAGCTGACTGGAAGACGCAGGTAGTCCACGCCGAGAGTTGCGAGCAGTTTCATCAACTACCCGCATTTGGTCTTCATATTCCGGAAACTTGCGGCACACAACACTCATAATATTAAAAGTAGCGTCAGACAAAAAGTCACAAGGTTTAATTTTATTAAATTTATTCACACAGCTGCAATATGTTCTTTGACCCTTTCTGCTTCGGTGCGCTTTGTTTGACCTATGTAGGAACTACCACAGCTGTAGTCTATCTTATAGACACCTGCCATCTGATAGGAGGATATTACATCTTATCAGATGCCAGGTGTCAATAAGATTGACTGCGGGTAGTTGATGAAACTGCTCACCACTTTCGACGTGGACTACCCGCCTCATTAATCGCAAGTCAATCATTGGTTTATCTCATGGATTGACCTAGCTACATACACAGTATATTAGGCATACGCACTTGTAGTTTATGGGACGAATTAACCATTGTTGTTAAAATGAGCATCGAGCGCTCAATGAATCCTGACTCAGGAGTTAAACGCTCCTGAGCATTATAAATTGTCTTAAAGCCTCGACCATTAAAGGCTTTATTAAGACTTGAGTATTAAAAGGTCTATAAGATTTAAGAGTGTTTAACGCTCGAGTCCTTAACGTTGTCGTAACATTCGACCCTCAACGCTCATTTTTATAGCACTAGGATTAACATATAGTTGTAGTTCTAATCTCAAGCAGACGAAGCAGTGGATTACTTCCATCCATACTTCTCGTATCCTCTACAATATGCAGGTGCAAGGCATCGACCGGCTTCGAGTTGCGGATGCCAGCATAATGCCTTCCGTCCCTTCAGGAAACACCAACGCCCCCACCATCATGGTCGGCGAACGAGCAGCGGACTTCATCAAGCAGCGCTGGCTGGGGGCCACTCAGGTGAATACTCCACTCAGGGTCACTTAGGCTTCAGACTCAACTGATCAAGTTTAGACATACTTTAGGAGTGAGTGTGACAATATGAGAGTGGACGCATTTTTTGAGATAACTACCTGATATTAATCCTACCCTTATCAAAGTCCAATTCAAAATGGTGCGCGCACGCGGAGTGGTTACCCGGTTACCCGGGTTTGCTTGATTTATTATTTTAATTTTATTGATTTAACTTTTCAAACTACCTACATAATTTTGCAGACAAAAATGGTACAGATAATAAGTAGATAGGTATTTGGTATAAGTTTGGGTAAGAATCTTAGATTTAAATTACATTAGGTTAATTACGCGTCAGGCGGCGCAGCCCTGACTGGCGGCTTGTATGATACGACGGTGACGCGAAACTGCACACTATTATCGCGACCTTGAACGCGTTCGGCGCACGAGTTTCGATATTATTGTAGTATAATTTATTCTTCTTATGAGTTAGGCCTCAAAACGAGTTCTATGGAGTCGTTGGACACGGCGACTTATGAACGCTTCCAAACACCATGAAGTTTTTTATACAGACATTGGAAATTGTCCAAAAAAAGTTATTTTGCTGCATCTGTCTTACAATAACATTTTTTTATGTATAAAGGCGGCAGACGAGCATACAGTCCACCTGATGATAAGTGGATACTGTTGCCCATAGACATTCGCGATACATGCCAATATTAGTCCAAAATGACAAACTTTGGCGCGCCCCCGGATGCGCTGTCTACCTTTGGAGATATAAGAATGTATTTGGAGAAAGGGTTGGGAAAATGGGGAGGAATAGTATGGGAATGGGCTCTGGCACATCTTACTCACTACCGAAACACGTACGTACATTAGGGAAATAAGATAGAGTGGGAAATGCAGTACATTTTAACGTAAGAGAGTGTGAGAGAGCGATGGTAACGTGGCCAGTCGAGCGCGCCCAGCGGCTGTTGGATTTCAGCGTGCACTCTCCCCCCAAAAAAAACATGGAAAGAGATTGCAGTTATTTGTATTTGCACGTTGACAGCCTACGAGTATAAATGAGGTGACACCTTTTAGGTACGTACATACACCACTTTAGAATAGTAATAATTATCAAGGGCGTCGCCAAGAGGGGACAGGGGGCAGTCAAGAGATTAAAAATAATTGTATTTGTACCTACAATTCATATTTATCCCATCCTCTCTCTCATCTTGCCAGACCCAACCCCTTCCCCCCCCCCCCCCCTCACCTCCCCATTGGTTGGCGACGCCCTTGATAATTATATTATATTACTGGTGTTTAATTCTTTGTGTGGATTTGATTTCATTCATCTCCTTTCAAACCGCTAAAAGATACTGAAATGGGATCCAGCATATTTAGGTATATCGTCTCTGAGTCCGTACGGGTTAATGCCATTTTTATTATTTGCAGGCACCTTACCCCCTGGGCAACCACGGTGGTGTCTCCAATGTGCTACAGGCGAGCGAGACACAGCACCGGTCCTGGCAGCGATGGGCCTGACCTCGCTCATATACTAGTACTATAGCGGACACCCCATTTGTATACAAAAAAATGCATACAATTTGAGCTGTGTTTTCAAAACATGGCGTTATCGCTCTTTGGTCTAAATATGGTGCATCCTACCGTTAAAGTACAAATGATCCCCATGTTTATTTAGTCTAAGGCCTCCCTTTTAGAAAAAATACTCTATAACAAATAACGCCACGCTCCGTGGTCCACACCAGGATTCCTTGTGTCGTGTGCTGTGTCTCAAACACACCACACCCAGACCCAAGTGATTAAACATTAAACAAATGATTGTCCGATCGGGAATCGAACCCGGGATCTATTACACACCAGGCTCACTGCCAACTGGACTAAAAGTGCGTCAAAGTATAAGTTGGATGATTCGCAATTATTTGGTCTTAAACATTCAGAAAAGACTATGTTTCTGAAAATAAAGAAAAATCGCATCAGGGCCTCCTCATGCACATTATCTTATGCATGAGAGATATATGGCCTTAAAATGACACGCTGGCCAAGTGGGTTGGCGAGTCCACTTTTGAAGAGGTGGTGTAGTTCCTCAGGGCATCTGGTAGGGGCTTTGTTATCCCTTAATCGCCTTTTACGACACCCGCTATTATATAGCCGGCCTATAACACACGCGCAGAATGATGAAGTGAAAAGTGCCGATAAATACCTGTATCCAAACTTTAAATTACTCTTTTTAATCATTTCAACGCCCTCAGGGGGCAGGGGTGTAGTCTGGTTTTTATCCAGGGAGGGGTAAAGCTGTAGTTAGTGCTGAAAATCTGTTACTTATTCACCCTTATCCCAGGAGGTCAAGCGCTACCGCTCCTGTTGAACCACCGATTTAGATTGTCAAAGAGCGATAATTGCATGTTATGAAACGCGGGTTCAATTTTTCCTTGGTAGAATGAAACACTTGTGTCTTAGCGATCGTATATCAAGTACGACAGGTGACAGGGCTGTCTGTAGGCAAGGGCCGGCTGGACTAGAGCCCAGAGGCCCAAAGTTGAGAAGGCACCTTGAATCTGGACTGAAATTATTTGAGTTCAATTTGAAAAAAACTGACAGGAATATTGTAATAATAAAATAATTTTATATTGTGGATAATGGAATTGAATATTATTGGAACTTTAGAATCAAAATGCCAATAAAAAAATTACTTTCCATCGACGTATTGTCCATACACGTACATAGAGTTTTGTAAAATTAAAATTTTCATTTGTGTTCTGTCCATGATTGTCGATTACAAGGGCCCAACTTATACCTGGCCCAAGCCGCGAAATCTTTAAAGACAGCCCTAAGGGTATGTCATTATGTGTTTCAACAGGAAATTCCATAAATATCGACATCTTTATCTGTCATAATCCTAAGTGTATACAAATGATAATCCGCCTGTGTACCTAGACCACAATCAATAATCATCTTGTAAGTAGAGGCTTTAAACGAAAGAGGGATCAACATTCAGAGAAGAAAGTATTTTTCATAATAATTTATTGAACATGAATTTGAATTTTATTTCAACACTAGCGACCCGCCCTCACTTCGCTTCGGTTTATTCAATTTAAAACAATCGGAATAAGATATTTTCCTGCGGTAAAATGAAGCCTATATTTTAAGTTAGTCCTCTAGCAATACATCGGTGAAAACTGCATTCAATTATATGCAGTAGTTTTTGCGTGATGCGTGTACAAACACACAGACAGACAGACAGACAAAATTTCTAAAAACTGTTGTTTTGGCTTCTGTTGCTCTAATAAAGACCCCCCTATTAGTTTATTTTCAATATCTATAATGTACAGACATCGGCCTGTTACAATTTTATTATATGTATAGATCAACGCAATCTCAACTTAATTTGAAACTAAATTAGAGTTGAGATTACTTCGATACAAAACGTTACTTACATCTGTTTTTAGGCAAAAGTTGTAATCAATGTTTGTAAAAACAGGATAATGCTGTTCTAAGTAGAATTTATCTGCCAGTAGAATATATACACCGCTATATTAAGGAAAGTTTACGTTTCACAGTATTATTATAACTTTTAACGTTGATAATTTTCGCCATTATTTCTTAAGATGTTTCAATATTTTTGTACTCCGTTAGACAGTTACAAATAATACTCAAATGGAATCCAATCCTATCAATGAGGCTTGAACCTTGATCAGGGGATTTATAGACAATTTTAGAAAATGTAAACAGATGCCGTTGTTTTCAATCACGATGAAGATGCGCTAAAATTAATAAAATAGTGTATTCTCATATCGATTAGAGAATAATATTTAGTAGAGAATCCATTTTTAGAAATAATAATCCTAAACTCAAAGTTTTCAGCCCTCATTTAATTTTGTTCATGAATTAGAGGCTTGTTACATTGAATCCTATGACCCCTTAAACCATCCTATACTCATGAGATTTATGACTGTGTACCGTTCACGTATTCAGTGCCACCCACCACCACTGCCACCCAGTACAATACTTTTTAAGATATACCTTCAACTCTTACTCCTAAGTTACCATACCATGTAGTTACCAGATTGTATTACGGCTCTGTTCACCCCGCGGTAGCAGAAATATTACATCTGTGATTGACGCTGAAAATTCAACTCTATGATAAAAGTCTCTCTTGTCTATTATACAACGTGTCATCGAAATGACGCATAACCTAAAACATGTCAACTAATTTAATATATATAACACCCTTCTAAGGAAAAATACAATTATTTTAGGGAATAAATCAATAGTTACAAACATTAGTAGCCCTCATTCATTAGTCAGACCGGGCGCTTGGGCGGCGCGCGACGGTGCACTTTAGCCACTCTGGCGGCGCGCGACGGTGCACGTTAGCCACTCTGGCGGCGCGCGACGGTGCACGTTAGCCACTCTGGCGGCGCGCGACGGTGCACGTTAGCCACTCTGGCGGCGCGCGGCGGTGCACGTTAGCCACTGGCGGCGAGCGACGGTGCACGCTAGCCACTCGGGCGGCGCGCGACGGTGCTCTTTAGCCACTCTGGCGGCGCGCGACGGTGCGCGTGCACAAAATATTAATTAACGTAATTACTATTAGGTCAACAGATTAAATTCATCTGTCAATCATAATGGAAAGTTCAGTGCAAATGCACTATAATTTCGAACGACTCACAGGACACGCCAGGATCATCATTCAACTTTTGTTATTAATTGAATATCTCGGCATTCAACGTGAAAACGAAATAATTTAATCTTTCTAATTTCTATTACATTGAAGTGTCAAAATTTTTATTTGACCTGCCCGTAACTTGCATACATTTAAACATTTCTTCTGCGGTTTGAATACTAATTCCCTGTCAGCAGCATTTTACTATGAATCATGAAAAAAAACTTAAAAACTGGTAGAATCGATTCTCCTCTCGACAGTTTTCAGCGTTTGCGTTACTTCGGTGACGCGTTGTATACTTTCTCAAATTACCTAAGGACTACGTGTCCACGGGGTTCTGAGCTGTTTATTTCTAAATACGCATTGTACAAACTAGTATTTATTGGTTTTAAATCAGAAAAATACTGTGTATTTTTGTAAGTGTTAGATGTAAGTTAAATAATTTATTTATAATTTTCTCCTGTAGAAATAAGTTACCATCACTGCAGTACTTGAAGACTAGCATACCAATACTCAATAAGGACATGTTGTGTGTACTTAATATATTGTTAGATTTATTAGTTATATTTTAATAAAAATATTATTATGAATCTTTTTATTTCTGATATTTACCCAAACACCAAATACCACAATATACATTAACCCCAGCAGAACCAGTTACTTGAATCTTATCCTATCCCTCCCCATTTTCGCAACCCTTTCTCCAAATCCATTCCAACATTTTATATTCTAAATCGGGTTTGAACGCGTATAATAAAGGTATTTGTTTACCTTTTATTCCTACTCGACGTTTCGGCACGGGTTACACCAGCCATGGTCACGAGTTGACTGAAGAGACGGGTAGTCCAGGATGGGAGCTGCAAGCAGTTTTATCAACTACCCACATTTGATTTTCACATTCGGAAATGGTGCGACACTACACTAACAGTGTAGAAAGGTAGAGTAGGAGTAAAAGGTAAACAAATAGCTTTATTATACGCGTTCAGACTTGATTTAGAATGTAAAATACATATGTCCAAAAAGCGAGTTTAAACAAATTATATCCATTCCTACATCTTCAAGTGTAGGCAGCGATCCGGGGGCGTGCCAACGTTTGTCATTCCGGACTCAAGATGGCATGTAACTACCGCGAATGTCTATGAGCGACAGTATCCATTTAACACCAGGTGATCTGTAAGTTCGTCTGCCGCCTTCTTCATATATAGAAGAAAATCTGATTAGGTATGATTCTGTATATGTTACAGGCGAAACCCGATTTCAGTATAAACTAATTGTTCCTAGGCCGAACTACTTTATCCGAAGTGTGTCAGGATAAAGGTTAGGATGAACCAGTTTAGAGCCTAGGATAAACTAATTTGAATTTCAGGTTATGCAGAATATATAACATTACAGAATAATCTCGTTTATTTCAAGCAGTTAGACAGATACTGTATATTCCCATCTGTTATACTGACTAAAGCGCGTACCACGAGTACGAAAAAATTCGTTCTTTGATATGCGGTCAGCCAAGACAGGACGGTAAAGAGATTTGTATGAAATCGTCGACCACTTTACGACTGCTCGTAAAGTTAACTGCGACTGCTCGTCCTGCTCGTGGCGCGCGCTTTTATAGACGGGACGAGACAAGACTCGTCGGAGTAGTTAATTGTATACAATAAACAAAACTTACAAAACATGGGAGCGTTCAAGTATTATATAGGTATGCATAAAAACATTTTCGTTGATTTTTTCAGTAGTTAGTAGGTAGGTGGTACTTAATTTTCCATTGGCAATTTTTTTTTCTTTCGTAACTGCAGCAGTATAAAGGTGCCAGACATCCTTTTTCATGTTTTTATAACCTAATAATTATTCCCATATAAATTTGATTAACGAGCAAATTATTTAAAGTATTCTGCCACCAAATTTCGTAATTAATTTAAAAAATCGTAAAATTTTCAAAATAATCTTTTTGTATTGATACTCTTCCTTCATCGCCCCCAATCAGTTTTTGGTAAATACATTCAATGTACAGATACACTGGCTCTACAGTTTTATTATATGTATAGATAATAAAAGGCAATAATTAGACGTAACATTTTATTGGTTATCTAATTTTAAACATTAACAAATACTGTTCGGTATTGTTCGGGGGCTGCGAGGTGAGGGGTGAATTCACGTGCTGCGCGGGCGCGGGTCGCCCGTTAGTTAGTTAGCCTTTGACCCTTCGCCGTACGAGTCGGCCATTGATCCTTATGCGGTACGATCGCAATCTATTGTTGTGCAAGTAGGCTGCACATTTTTGGGAGACCTTGGCGTTCGCGAGTGTACATAGTATATAACAGACAGTAACCAGTGCAGTGTAACGACGACCTTGCAAGAGCGCTATTAAGCGCATCCCTGTTCAGCACTTCCGGGGGCCCCCAGGAATATCGAGAGTAGGTGAACAGGAGGTTACAAGGTCAGAACTTTTAATTTCATTTTCAACTTTTGACTCCGCGTATCGCGGATAAAACATTGGTAGCAGAGCGTGGTTGTGCATATGGACCTTATATTGTGAAACGTAAACATTAGTTAAAAAAGTTCTTTGTTAATAGCAACGTATCCCAAGGTCTACCCGTTGTCAAGTGTTTTTAATCTTAACATTCCTTTTTTTAGTGACTCGGTTTTGTTTCGGTTACCTGCGACGGATAGGTATTGAGCACTTACTAACTTGGAATGGAATTTTGTTTGTTTATATTAACATTTCTCGCAGTGGTTACTTTTTATAACAAGTTGTAAGTTACGTATATGGTAACAGGGATCTATTACATATTGGATTATTGTTTTGTATCATTTATTGTTGCTTTGTAGGTGTGGCCTGTTTGTTTGTTAGGCCACTATCCTTAAACTGAATACTGTATATTAATTTTATTTGTTTGTTTGTACACTTGTTGTTACATTTAGTGACAACCATGTCAGCATTGTCCATTAGTGGAAACATAAAGGCGATACTCCGATGGTTGGCTTCGGCCGCTAGTCTGATTGACAGACCCGATCGTCATGGTGCCTTAATAAAAAGGTATCAGGATTTACCGGCACGGTTGGATAAGTTGGGCCAACATTACGCGAAATTTACCGAGCTTTCGCCGGATCTTGGCTCTGAGGTTGTGGATAGGATCGAGGCCGATGTGAATCAGTGCTATGAGTTAGCTGATTCCATCACTGAAAGGGCAGTCTCCCTTTCGGAGGAGACTGGAGGTCTGCCGTCGGATTCTGGGCAGGGGAAGGCAACCCCTCCGGCGTTGTTGAGCAGGCTTCCCAATTTGGATCTCCCACATTTTGATGGAAGGCTCGAACAGTGGATCGGATTTGTAAATCTGTTCGATAGTTTGGTAGACTCCAGGGAGGATCTAACTCATAGCCAAAAGATGGCGTATCTACGTTCGATTCTTCGGGGAGAACCCAGCAGTCTTATCCAACATTTGGATGTTAACAATGAAAATTATATCACGGCACGTACGCTGTTGTTCCGACGTTATCAGAACGTGAGACGTTTGGCGGACACACATGTGGCACTAATCCTGGCACTACCTAAGGTCACCCGGGTTTCTTCATTAAGATTAGAATTGTTAAACCCGTTATTGGGGGCGGTGAATACCTTAGGTAAACTTGAGTTGCCAGTGGATAGTTGGTCATTTCTTTTAGTCCACATTGTGTTGGGTAAGCTATCTCAGGAGCTAAGGGCCCGATTTGAATATAAATACGGTGGTGATAGCGCAACATATTTGCCCAAATTCGTAGATTTGCTAAAATTCTTAGAGGACGAATGTAGGTTGGCGGATAATTCGGATGCGCCCATCCCGTCCACTTCCCAAGCGCCCCCTAGACGGGAATTGTCTAAGCGGAATGTTCGGATCCCCAGACAACGGTATGCTGTCGCCACTGGCAGCACCTCACCAAGATGCCTATATTGCAAGGCGGAGGGCCACAAGGTGGTCTCGTGTAGAAGGTTTGAGGGTCTGGCGGTCCGAGGTAGGCGGAACATAGCATTTCAGCGCCGCTGGTGCTATGGTTGTTTGGGAGAGCATTTAATTCAGCAGTGCCCTGCTAGATCGCATTCATGTCAGCATTGTTTGGGCCGACATCATCCCCTGCTATGTGCCAATCGGAATGGCGTCGACCATAGGGATGGTCGTGACGGTCATGGCTGGGAGGCTAATCGCGGTCGGGTGGTTGCACCCAGAATAGGGTCACGGGCCCCTCCTAGGTTTGAAGGCCGTCATTCCCCCCGCACGGGCGGGGGCTCCACTTCCCCTAGGGGCGGGGGCCGGGTAACTCCCCCTCGAAGAGTTGATGATGGCGGCCGTCGCGATTATGCTGTGATTGCCGGGAGATCTTTGCCGCCTCAAAGGAGCAGTGCTCCTACCAATTATACCCCTTTAGCGGAACGACCGCGCTTGGAGCGACGTCAGCCGCATTCCCAACGCTCGCAGGGCAACACTACCCCTGAACGGACTCAGGTGGATCGCCGACCAGTATACCATAACTGGGACCCGTTAGCGCATGTGGAGCGCTCCGGGGTTAATTGGCCTCAGTTATAGGAATTACCTGCCCACTCGCCAACTGCAGCCGTTCAATCGATGTACGTACTCATGCCAACTATTTCGGCTATGGTACGAGGACCCAAGGGACACATGAGGATTCGTGCTCTATTAGATTCGGGGGCCCAAGGCTGCATTGTGTCATCTTGTTTGGCGAGAAAGTTAGGCTTACGCGTCCACACCGGTACCTACAATGTGCGAGGTATCGGTAAGGTGCAGGTGCGTGTGATCGGTCACACAAAATTTAATTGTACACCTGTCACCTCGTCTCACCCGGAGATTGAGGCGTCGGCAATTGTGTTGGAAGAGATGATTGGTGATTTGCCACAGCAAGAATTACCGTCTGCTGTGTTGAGTGTAGTGTCAGGCTTGGACTTAGCAGACCCTGACTTCCACACCCCAGGCCCGATTGATCTCCTGATTGGAGCGGATGTCCTTGGAAGATTGTTGTGTGGACCTAAGCGGCTTTTACAGCGTGACGGATTAGTCGCTGTGCCGACTTCATTCGGGTTTGTAATAATGGGCCCAGTGTCAACAACTGCCAATTCCCAAGAGTTTGATGATGTAGCTGTAGGTTCAGTTCTCTCTGATGCGGTTCAGAGATTTTGGGAAGTGGAAGAGCCCCCTACAGCTTCTCGGGTTGACCCAGAGCAAATGGAATGCGAGCTGTTCTACCAGAATAATACTGGTCGCCTTCGCTCGGGCCGTTTGATCACCCGTTTGCCTTTTTTAGCGGTTCGACCTGCCCTTGGACGCTCTCGGGACGTTGCTGAACGACGTTTGATTTCCATGGAGCGTCGCATGCTCAAGGATAAAGTCCTTCGTCAGAAGTACGTCGACTTCATGCGAGAATACGTGGATTTGGGGCATATGTCGGTGTCGACCGTTGATTGGCAACATAGTGAGCACTATTTTCTGAGCCACCATGCGGTTTTAAAGACCCCTACCGGAAAGATTCGGGTGGTTTTTGATGGTTCAGTGTCTACGACCACCGGGGTCTCGCTGAACCAATGTCTGCATGCGGGTCCTAAATTACAAAAGGACATTTCAGACATTCTGACCAACTTCCGGAGGCATCAAGTAGTCTTTGTAGCGGATATTCGAATGATGTTCCGTCAGACGCTGATCCATCCAGAAGATAGGAGATATCAGCTGATTTTATGGCGTGAGCATCCAGAGGATCCGATGGTGATTTACGAGCTCAACACCAATACGTACGGCATAAAATCTAGCCCGTTTGTTGCGATTCGCTCATTGTTGGAGCTTGCGGAGCGCGAGCGTTTGTATTTTCCCCGCGCAGCCTCTGTTTTGGAGACGGATGCTTATGTTGATGACATTTGTACCGGAGCATCTAGTCTCGAAGAGGCTCGGGCCTTGAGAGATGAATTGATAGGGCTTCTGGGAACTAGTGGCTATGAGTTGCGAAAATGGTTATCCAACTCACCGGATCTCCTTTCCGGTTTGCCGGAGGACCACCAACAAGACCCTCATCTCTTTGAGAATGCGGATAGCTTGAATTTGATAGCCCTCCTTGGAGTGCAGTACATGCCAGTCCACGATGAGTTTACCTACAGAGTCGAATTAACCTCCTCTAAGGTATGGACTAAGAGATCAGTTCTGTCTACGGTAGCCAGGACTTTTGATCCGAACGGTTGGATCAGTCCGGTTATATTTAAGGCCAAGTGTTTTCTGCAAAGGCTTTGGACTGCGGGACTCTCGTGGGACGAGCCTCTCTCGGGAGAGTTGATACACGATTGGGAATCGTATTTCTCATCCGTCCCGGCTATCAATCAGGTTGCAATACCTAGATGCTTCCTTCCTGTTGGGAAATGCTCAGTGTCCCTCCACGGATTTTGTGATGCATCCGAGCGTGGATATGCGGCCGTGCTGTACTTACGTACTGTAAGTACCACTGGGGAGACAAAAATTCACTTAGTTATGTCGAAGAGCAAGGTTGCTCCTATACGGACTCGACATACAATTCCGAAGTTAGAATTATGTGGTGCGGCGCTTCTTGCCCGCTTATTAAATCACGTGTGCTCTACGCTCGGGCGTAGTGTAGACATTGGAACAGTTTTCGCCTGGACTGACAGTCAGATCGTTCTGTGTTGGCTGAAAACTTCGGTGCACACGTTAGAAACCTTTGTAGCTAATCGAGTATCACAGATCCAAGATTCAGAGACGGTTTTAATTTGGAGACATGTCCCAGGGGAATTGAATCCGGCTGATTGTGCTTCTCGCGGCTTAGACGCGCCGGATCTGGTTCACCACCATTTGTGGTGGGGGCCCCAGTGGTTGTTACATTCTGAAGTTGATTGGCCACGTTACCAGTGCTTGGTAACTCCTCCCCCCATTGGTTGGCTCACATCGAGTGTCCTGACTGAGCCCCTCAAGGGCATTGATTTTCTGCTCGATCGCTACAGTTCCTTGTCCAAATTACTTGGCGTGACTGCCTGGATAAAGCGTTTCGTTCATAACGCTCGGCATCCGGAGGAAAAGCGGCTGTCTCCTGTTCTCACGCCAGAAGAACGCCAAATGGCCCTTCTGCATTGGATTCGCGTTGTGCAGACTAAACATTTCGCCTTAGAACTTGAGACACTCCGGAATGGCAGACCTAAACTCAAGGGAGCCGTTGCAAGGCTCAACCCCTTTATTGACGGTGAGGGATTTCTCCGTGTTGGTGGTAGATTGTGTCACGCCAATTTGCCTTTTGGGGTTCGTCACCCATTGTTGTTGCCCAAAGGTGGGCCCTTAGTGCATTTGTTGGTGACTCACCGACATATTGCAAATTCTCACGCTGGCTGCAATGCATTGTTAGCCATCTTGCAGCGTGAATTTTGGATTTTGTCAGCCAGACGTACCATCCGTGGCATAATTTTCCGTTGTTTGCCTTGCTATCGATTGAAGGCAGCGACGATGCAGCCCATGATGGGAAATTTGCCTGCAGATCGAGTCACGGGAACCAGACCCTTTGCCGGAGTTGGCACCGATTTTGCCGGGCCATTCATGGTCAAGACGTCGCGACTTCGAAAAGCGAAGATAGAGAAAGCGTATTTGTGCGTCTTTGTGTGTCTGTCAACCAAGGCTGTTCACCTGGAAGTAGTTTCCGCTCTTAGTACAGAGGCATTTGTTGCCACATTTAGTAGATTTGTTAGCCGGCGCGGACTTCCAGCGTTAATTCGATCTGATTGCGGAACCAACTATCGGGGTACTGACCACTACCTTAAGGATTTATATAAGTTTTTAGATGCTAACCAGGTAGATCTTGGAATGTCCCTATCTTGCCGGGGCATCACCTGGCAGTTTAGTCCTCCTAGCTGCCCCCATTGGGGAGGTATTTTTGAGGCAGCCGTGAAATCAGCCAAAACTCACCTAAGGCGCGTTATCGGAGAAACGGTATTAACGTTTGAGGAACTAGTAACGGTATTTTGTAAAATTGAGGCCGTCCTCAACTCGCGCCCTTTGTGTCCGCTCTCGTCAGATCCTAACGACTTGGAGGCTCTAACTCCAGGTCATTTCTTGATAGGACAGCCACTTAACGCCCTGCCGGAGTACCCATTTACAGGGGTAGCTTCTAATCGTTTGTCGCACTTTGAATTGTTGCAACAATTGTCCCAGAGTTTCTGGAAACGTTGGTCTCTGGAGTATTTGCACATTTTGCAACAGCGCGTTAAATGGACTGATAAGACCCACCCACCAGGCATCGGTGACCTCGTTTTAATCAAGGATGCTAATTTGCCGCCGTTGTTTTGGCGCCGGGGCCGCATTGTTAATTTGTTTCGCGGAGTGGATGGAATACCCCGGGTTGCGGAGGTCCTAGTGGGTGGCTCAATCCTGAAAAGAGCGGTCACCTCTCTCTCTCGCCTGCCAGTGGAGTAGCATGCAGACTTCTTCTGCATGGGACGGGGGTTTGTTCGGTATTGTTCGGGGGCTGCGAGGTGAGGGGTGAATTCACGTGCTGCGCGGGCGCGGGTCGCCCGTTAGTTAGTTAGCCTTTGACCCTTCGCCGTACGAGTCGGCCATTGATCCTTATGCGGTACGATCGCAATCTATTGTTGTGCAAGTAGGCTGCACATTTTTGGGAGACCTTGGCGTTCGCGAGTGTACATAGTATATAACAGACAGTAACCAGTGCAGTGTAACGACGACCTTGCAAGAGCGCTATTAAGCGCATCCCTGTTCAGCACTTCCGGGGGCCCCCAGGAATATCGAGAGTAGGTGAACAGGAGGTTACAAGGTCAGAACTTTTAATTTCATTTTCAACTTTTGACTCCGCGTATCGCGGATAAAACAAATACAATAGAAAAAAATGTTTAAAGACCACTCCTAAGGCATCAAGCGCAGTGACGAGTGGCAAGCAATAGCGGTACGATGATTGGAATTTATCTTATTTTTCCAATGTACGTACGTATTTCGGTGGGGAGTGAGATGTGCCAGAGCTCATTCCCATCCAATCCCTCCCCATTTCCCCAACCCTTAACAGGTAGGCAGCGCATCCGGGGGCGTGCCAACGTTTGTCATTTTAGCCTAATGTTGGCAATGTATCACGGATGTCTATGGGCTACGGTATCCACTTACCATCAGGTGGACTGTATGCTCGTCTGCCGCCTTCGTACATAAAAAAAAACCTACTTCATACATACGAGTACATGTTACAATAAAATATTAATAATTATTAATTACTTTCTAAAAATATTATGAAGTTTTGTATGTTTGTTTACGATAATTAATAATCGCCACTTTACTCTTTGGCCGCCGATGCCACTGCTCTCGAGACCCAAGTATCCAGATTAGTTAATCGTGGTTACGATTATTTTTCAATCGGATTGAAGTCATTCGACTACCAAGTAAAGACTGGCGATTGATTACACGAAATTAATCGTAATCATGACTATTTTCTAAAATAATTTGCGATAGCAGATTAACATTAGGTACTAAGAATGATCGTAATTACGTAATGGTCTTTTTGATCCGCTAGATTTAAGTTTTCCGATTATAATCCGATTTTTAGTAAACTACAATCGATTAAAAATTAAATTAATTTATGTCAACAATACATATTACAGTCAATACAGACGTAAGTAAACAGCCATGATATTCGGCAATACTTATTAATAATTTACAATTTAATGGTGGATTCTGACTTCGCCCGAGAAATAAATTTAAGAATGATGTCGCCATTAGTCCAATATAGTACCACACACCACCCGCATACCCCCTGGTGTTGCAGGTGTCCCTTGGCGGCGGTAACACTTACCATCACGTGGGACCGCTTGCCAACTTGTCCACAAAAAAATCCCCAGCGATCACGAAGGGGTTTCGCGTAAATCCACAAAAAAATCCGTAGCCACCACGCGGCCCCTGCACGGCTCAGGGAATACACAATTGCTCCGGATTTTAGTTTTAAATTCTTTATTTCACATCAATAACAAACATTGTAAACACAACATGCATAAAAGGCGGTCTTATCGCTAGAAGCCGAACTCTGCCAGACAAACGTTAGGTAGAGGGGAAACAAGGATTCCGTCTCCGTTCACATGGATCCACAATCAGGCTCCACCGGTGGATCCATGGATAATTTTTCCATCTGTTTGATCCATAAAATTAGGAATTCAAATATAATAACATGTTTTCATGCCGCTTCGATCCACCAATTTCTGAATCCAAATGTAATTATGTATTTCTAGGCCGCTTCAATCCGCACATTTGTGGAGGCGGCGAAAGTAATGATACAATATGTTGAAGATGTCCAATACTTGTTGGTGGAGTGTGTCCGGAATCAACACGAACGGGAGACCTTAGTTAGGGCTCTCGATCTGAACAGGAATGATGTCTGTATGTTCCATAAGATACTAGGGGAACCTAATTCACGAGCAGCATTTAGTTTGTACAGATTCGTGAGCCCTCACTAGGGCTGATATATTGGTACCTACATTAATGTCGTAGAATGTAAGTTTAGGGTACGATGGAACTGACACGTGCCAAGGCATAAAAGTTCCTTAAAAATAAGAAACAAAAAATGATACAATAACTATGCATTTTATGTAAAACAATAAAAATGTAATTCATTACTTACTAACAACTTCGATTCAGCTGTGGATTGAAGAGGAAAAAGAATTATCTATAAATCCTCCTGTGGATCGAAGAGGAAGAAAAATTATCCATGGATCCACCGGTGGAGCACGATTGTAGATCTATGTGAACGGAGACAGAACTCCGATCGCAGGTAAATGGTCAGTACACAGACTACATAATATACAAATTAAAAAATCAAATCCGTTAATTGTGAACGCATCAGTTCTGCCGTGAGGCGTACGAATATATCACATAATTATTATGTGACAGAGTTTGAGCACAATTCTTAAAATACAACCTCATAAATTTGATCTGAATGTAATCAAATTAATAATATAATCATTTAAATCATGTATCCATTAAAATACTACATTATAGTCAAATATAGATTCACATATATTGATATACTTATATATATCTATATATGTATGACAATATATATGTATGTTTTGAGGGGGGGAGTGCACGCTGCAATCCAACAGCTGCTGGGCGCGTTCGACTGGCCACGTTAACCCTCTCTCAGAGAAGACTACCTTGGAATGTACTGCATTTCCCACTTTATCTTATTTCCCCAATGTACGTACGTGTTTCGGTAGTGAGTGAGATGTGCAAGATTCCCATCCTATCCCTCCTCATTTTCCCAACCCTTTCTCCAAATCCACTCCTATATCTCCAAAGGTAGGCAGCGCATGCCTATAGGCGCCTATATACCTCTATATATCGCGAATGTCTATAGGTGACAGTATGCATTTAGCATCAGGTGGACTGTATGCTCGTCTGCTACCTACGTCCATAAAAAAAATAATCTTAATATGTATATACGGTATGAAACAGACAAACTACAGTGGATTTCATTAATAACGACCTCGGTTGTAACGACTTTTCGGTTATAGCGACGTCGAACTTACGTCCCTAGAATTTAAAGCATACTTTCGTAGGAAATTCATTCGGCAATAGCGACTCCGGATATAACGCCTAATTCGGGTATAACGACTTGTTTTTATGAACTATTTGGGACAGATTCCTAGAAATTCCTTGCGGATATTGAGACTGAGTCGGCAAAGGCACAAAGACTCATTCATAAGCTTTAATGTAACGTAAACAAAGGATAAGAATCTTTTGTTTACATTCGCAGATGGTCAAATGCTTTGTTTGTGTGTAGGGTTACTTAGCATGTGCACGAAGTTAAAATTATGAATCAGTTACGTAGCAATTTCCAGTGAGTAAACATCGTTTCTTAAACTTGTGAACATGGCTCCTAGACGTACATTTACTGTTAAAGAAAAAGTGGACATCATTTCGAGACTGGAAAATGGTGAAAACAATGTTGATCTGTGTAAACAATTTGGAGTTTCACATTCTACAATATCAACGATGTGGAAAAACCGCGCTAAAATTATGCAGTGTTTTGAATCAAAATCCCTGAAAATAAAGAAAAATCGTAATCCAACTCATCAAGATATTGAAAATGTACTTCTAGTGTGGTTTAAAGCACAGAGAAGCCAAAAGGTACCTATAAGCGGTCCTCTTTTGCAAGAGAAAGCTAATCATTTTGCCAGACAGCTTGGGAAAACAGACTTTAAATGTTCAGAAAGCTGGATTTACAGATTTAGACAACGTCATGATATAGTGGTCGGTAAAGTTTGTGGAGAAGCCGCTAGTGTATCGCAAAACGACTGTGATAATTGGTTGCGAACAGTTTTACCAAAATTAACTGAGGGATATACCGACAGTCAAATATGGAACGCTGATGAGACCGGATTATTTTTTAAATTGACTCCGGATAGAACGCTAAAATTCAAAGGAGAAAAATGTACAGGAGGGAAACTATCAAAAGATAGAATAACGGTGCTTGTTGCTTCAAGTATGTAAGGTGAAAAACGTAAATTGCTGGTTATAGGTAAGGCGAAAAAACCAAGGTGTTTCAAGAATGTTAAAACTTTGCCAGTTGATTACGAAGCCAACAAAAAGGCGTGGATGACATCAGAAATTTTTGAAAAAGTTTTACGGAAATGGGACTCTGAGCTAAGAAGAAACAATAAAAAAATCATCTTATTTATTGACAATTGTCCAGCTCACCCACACATTCAAAAATTGACTAACATAAAACTGGCATTTTTACCACCAAACACCACGTCAGTTATTCAGCCTATCGATCAAGGTATTATTAAGACTCTGAAAAGCCATTATCGAAAGCTTCTTGTCGAGAAAATGGTAAACGACAATGAAAACAGCTCGACTCCTTTCGCCGTCAATCTTCTGGATGGCATTGAAATGTTAACAACAGCATGGGCACGAGTTACTCCAGATACAATAAAAAGATGTTTTTCACATGCTGGGTTTGGTAAATTTTCTACCATTAATACAACTGATGAAGATTCTGATGATGAAATGGATAACTTACCATTGGCGAGATTATCATCAGCGGAAGCAACAGTTACGGATTGGGAAACTTATGTGAATATTGATGATCAAGTTATCACTACTGATGACTTGACGGATAATGAAATTATTGAGTCTGTACTTCAAACACAAGAAAAGGAGCATGAAGAAGAGGAAGAGGATTGCAATGTAAACGAGATTCCAACAATTAGAGATGCATTATGTGCTATTACAACGCTCAAAAAGTACTGTTTATTTGGAGAAGGCAATAATAATTTAGATGTAGAGGGAATTATGAAAATGGAATATACCTTACAGCGTGCACAAAAGTCTAAACTTAAGCAGTGCAATATAACTCGTTTTTTTAGTAACAGCCGTGTATAATATAAATAAATGATAAATAAATAAATATGTACGTGATTTTTTATTATTTCGGATATAGAGACCTCCGGATATAGCGACGACATTAAAGTGGTCCCTCCGCCGTCGTTATAACCGAAATCCACTGTTTTGTTTCAACAATTATTATTTATTTCGAACTTAGAATGTCCAATTTGTTTGTAACAATTAGACTTATGAACTATTGTTAGTATACATGTACATTATATATAAACAAGGCTGAAACAAAACAATAAGCGGTAGCCGATCAGCTTGACCGAGACCGGGACACGCCTATCCAGACTGCACACAGTCGTATCCAATGCCCCACGATCGGAGAGTCAATGAACATGATTACAAAATAAAAAAAAATAATGAAGTCGTCAAGATATATCTATCTATGCACACTGAAAAACTGATTTGAAAATTGTTTTCCAAGTGAGCGAAGTCAGGAGCAAATACTATTTATATTTCCTAATACTAATTGTTTAAAATTGTTCTAGAGGATATACAATGGAAAGTGATCCTTATAACAACCGTTGATAGTATATACTTTACAAATAACAAAAGCTTTTTTACTTTCAATTCATTAGTTTTTTTTTAATTCTTTGAACTTCATATGTAGACAAGACAATTAAGCTTAACAATATCATTAACAATAGGGCCCAATCAGCCCAGTCAGAAAAAAAATAAAAAATAAAATAAAGGTTTTTGTCAAAATTGATTCACGAAGCCTACAACAATCATATCAAAATCAAAATTTTCCAAATAAAACCTTTTCATTGTGATTTTCTTTTAACATAAAACATCCTTTGACATCTAATTTTTAAGATTAGGCGTTTATTTTTATTTTATTAAAGTCTCGATCTGGGACACTACAACCTGTAGGTTGTAGTTACTTGTAGGTTGTATTTACTTGTAGGTTGTAGTTACTTTTAGGTTGTAGTTACTTGTAGGTTGTAGTTACTTTTAGGTTGTAGTTACTTGTAGGTTGTAGTTACTTTTAGGTTGTAGTTACTTTTAGGTTGTAGTTACTTTTAGGTTGTAGTTACTTGTAGGTTGTAGTTACTTTTAGGTTGTAGTTACTTGTAGGTTGTAGTTACTTTTAGGTTGTAGTTACTTTTAGGTTGTAGTTACTTTTAGGTTGTAGTTACTTGTAGGTTGCAGTTGTTGTAATGAGGTCGCTTTTGGTTGGGTTAAACAAAAAATACGAATACATTTACGTAAATGATAATTAGAAATGAGAATGAATATTCCTTCTTACATAACGATAATTTTCCTATACTTTCCGCCCTGGAGCGAATGTTTTCAATTCTACCCTCAAATTACATATATTTAGGGCTAGATAAATAAAACGTTTTTGTAACTTTGTATAGTTATTGATTATTGTAAAATCAGACACTGTATTATCCACTACAGCTTCTTGAGATCTGGCTCAACAATTAATGCAGTTGTGTACTGTGAGCAACTGCAAACGATGATGGACAAACAAACAAGCTATCAAACAACCGACTCTGGTCAATCGCTCCAGTCCACTGCTTCTCCATGATAACGCCCGCCCGCACGACAGACAGTCTCAAAGTTACAGGAGCTTCGACTGGAGATTCGCAGTCACCCACTGTACTCGTCAGACCTCGTCCCAACTGATATCCATTCTTTTTCGGAATCTAGATAACTTTTTACAGAGGAAAAAATTCAACTCAGATGCGACGGTGAAAAACGCCTGCAGAGAATTCATCGATTCCCGTCCCCAGGAGTTCTATAGCAGAGTGAACAAATTCTATAAAAATGGCGACAGTGCATTGATAATAATGGACAATTTATACGGCAATTTCATAACCTAATATTTGCCAAATGTGAACGTGACCTTAGACCCTCAATATACTAAGTCTTGAGCTAAGTTTAAATCAAAGAATCGTCCATTAATCCAGCCCTAATTCCAAACAAGAGTGAAGTGCCCCACAATAATTTCCTTTCCTCTAACATTTCCCGCTAACTAGTCTGACGTCACAGATCTACATTATTCAAATTAGAGCCAGAATGCGTCGGCAAATCGTCTTTAACTAACAACGTTCCTATTGGAACTACTGCCTCATCCATCTCCCTCAATTTCTTCATTTCATGCCTCAACTTTTCTAAAACCGCGTAATTTGGCTCGTTGTGACGAGCCTTGTCTTGTAGAAGTGTTATTTGTTGTTCTTCTAATTTCTTTTCTTTGCAACTTTTAACTGAACGCGAACCGTATAGACGTAGTAGAGAACCCCAGGAGCGGACGTGCGGATGTAACGCCTAGAATGGAACAAAAAATGAAGTCAAATCGTTCGGAATTTACTTGTCCGTGACAGTGAAAAGTGTACTTTCTGTACTTTCTTCGGTTCGAAAATAAAACACGTGACTAGAGTTGATCACACCAGGGCCGTCTTTACCAGGGGGTGCAAGGGGTGCGGTGCACCCGGGCGCGGAGCGCCCGGGGGCGCCTGTCGAGCGCTGAATTTTTGGATATTTCATTGAACTTAACGCCATTGCACAGTTTTATATACTTGTTACTTACGACAAATATGTATGCGCAAGCCAAAAAAAAAATAGTCATTAGAAATAATATTTTTTTTTACTTTTATTACGCTTTCGGCGCTTGTCATACCTACACAAATAACAATACACTACACTACTACACTACACTACACAAATAACAATTTTATTTAATACAACACGCGCGCGGCAAAATCTCTAATCCAAAGACAGTGTATGTATGTACGTTTGACACGTTGCCGCCCGATAGCAAAATGATCTCTAAGTCAATAGAGTGTAAGTTCATTTGAAATGGGCGCGCGGGCACTTATGGTGCAGGGTGTGCGGCGCACAGGGGCGCAGGGTGTTAGGGGGCGCCGAGCGCCGCTCGCTACGCCTCCAAAGAGTCTACTAGAGGGCGCCAGGGTATTGATTGCACCCGGGCGCTACATGGGCTAGAGCCGGCGCTGGATCACACGCACAGGCGTACGCTCAAGCGAGCGCTTTTGTCCGTTTGCAACCAAATATCAACATAAATAAAGTTTACATTTATAATAAAGTAAATAATTAATAAAGTATTTTTGTCTGAAAAACAGTAAATTTGAAATGTTTCAAATGTACAAATTTCAAATAAGCAAAGATGTGTTACCTGCAGTATGACCTGCGAGGCGCGCTGTTTGGCGGTCTTCTTGTTTTTGCACACAACAGTAGCGGTGTGTTTGCCCACCTTCATCGTCAGCTCTATCTTCTGGTACTCCAGTTTCTTTATCTGAAGCACAAATTATTGACGTAAACATCACACTCTATGGTCCACATTAGATTTCCCACTATAATCTAGAAACAAAGACAAAAACAGTATACATCCGAACAAATATGTTTCCTTTAAACGTGTACGGAAACTTTTTGGCGTGAACTCGAAAACTGAAGTTGATTTTTGTTTCATTATTATGAAAATTGTATACTGTGCGTTTTGTAGTTTAATAATGATAGCTTATTAAACTTCAAAGAGTTTTTTTGTGTAATGTTTGTGATAAATAAAAATACATGACTGCTTTTTGCATATTTCCAAGGAGTCCTCTTCTGTACTCAGTAAACCTACTATCACTTTGACATTGACAAGTTGTTTTTACTTTAATCTATCTATATAAATAAAAATGTAAACGTTAGTTTGTTCAAAATCCTGAATCTCCGACAGTTCTTCACCGATTGCTTTGAAATTTTGACACGTTTCATTCGAATACGCGCGTATTTTTATATACCTATCACAGGGTAAAAACATGATTTTACCCAAAAACAGGATAAGCGTCATCTGTTGGGCAGCCACAGCAACGCGTGGCCGTGCACAGCTGGTAAAGAATAAAACTTGACTATGACACAATGTGCTAATTGTGCACATGTATATTATTAGCTAATGTACTCATAACATAAGAAAAGAAAGAAACATGTCATGGGCAAAATCATACGTGTTCATACTCGTAGCTTTATTGAGAGCATGTACCAAGCCTTTGGTCGGCGCGTTGCGGATACGTGTACAAGTTGTAGGTATTTATATCGAAAATAAACCAGTGTCGCAATAGCACTGAACATGGGCGGTTTTACTTAAAATACACGCTCCTATATATAACACTGGATCTTGAGGATACATCATTTTCTACCGAATACATTATTTGTTATTCTCAATTAATATTCTTAAAATATTTACTTCTTTTTAATGTTTTAACAAAGACAATGATAGAATTAACAGAATTAGCAGGTTAAAGTGACAATGGGCAGGTCATATCTGCCGCAGGACTGACACCATTGGTGTAGACGACTCCTCAAATAGAGGGTCATGTATCGGGAGTCGCAGTGTGGGGCGCGCTCCGGCCAGGTGGACCGACGACTTAAAGAAGTTTGCCGGTGGTGGTTGGATGAAAAGAGCCGAAGACAATGTGTGGTGGCGAGCTGCGAAGAGGAATGAACAAACTATCCAGATATGAGACAAACCATAGTGTAGTCACTGTAATCCTTGGAGATAAGGTCTCATCATCATCATCATGGGGTGTCATCTTCAAAATGAAATTTAGCGGTCAGCAGTCGTCGTCGGTCAGCTGGTGAAATTTTGGTCTATTCTTCGTCGCAATCTTCAAGTCGTGGTATTTGAGGCCTTCTCTGGATCTCTTTCCGAGGATCCTGCCTTCTAGGATCAATCTTGAAAACTCGTACAAGTTTCCTCTTTCAAAGGCAACTTTGAAGACGGCAGACATATATGGACGGTAGAAAACAGCTCCCGCTGGCAACCTGCTCCCTTAAGAACCATTATGTTAGAGGTAAAAATGTATAAATGGTCACCTCTGTGTGTATGTGGCGGTCGCCGGCGCCGAAGTTGCGCAGCAAGCAGGTGCGCAGGATGGCGTGCGGTGAGGGCTCACACGTCGCCGCGCAGAACTCAGTGATGCGCGGGTCCTC
The DNA here is from genome assembly GCA_943735995.1 of Sesia bembeciformis. Classification (NCBI taxonomy): domain Eukaryota; kingdom Metazoa; phylum Arthropoda; class Insecta; order Lepidoptera; family Sesiidae; genus Sesia; species Sesia bembeciformis. The sequence goes on along the minus strand of OX031045.1, from coordinate 12,725,731 downwards.
GATGCCCACGTAATCGAAGAACTATAAGAATATTACATAGTCTGTTCAGCTGAACGAGTTGAACATGCAAGCAGACAAAAAATATGGTTCAACTTGAGCTACGCTCACATAAATTCAGTTTTTACATTTAAGCATGTCGGGTATGAGGATATGTATGGCGGAACAGCCGCTTGTCGTCAGTCGTCGCGAGTATCTCACCGAGAAGTCCGGCTCTTGGGCGTCGGCGTGTGGTGCGAGCTCGTCTCTCATCTCGGGTATGAGGATGTGTATGGAGGCGCGCGCGGCGGCCGACTTGGCCTGCCGCTTACTCGTCCCGTGCCCCACGCCGTACTGCATGCCGCCAATGTACACCGTCGCCTGGTACGGCGTTGATGCGTTCTCTGTTAGAACACACACTGTACACTCACTAGTTGCCACAACTAGAACGCAACAATTCTAAAAAACAACACCGATATCAGTTTTTAACGTCCCACTGCAGGGGCACAGGCCTCTCCTAGTAAGTCGCTAAGATATTTGGGCTATAATTCACCGCGCGGGCAAAATGCAGGTTTGTTTCCTCACGATGTTTTCTTTAGCCGTCGAGGGAATCTGTAATTAAATAGAAACTCACGCGCAAAACCCATCGCCACACCACACCGCTCAAAAGCAGCATACAGAGCATTTTTGCAATTCACGTTTCTTTTATATACTTTTCACAGTTCGGCTATTTAACCACAACAATATACATTTTTGAATTATACTTTTCATCACCTTTAATATGATACCCATAAGACCACGTTTTGGAAACATGTTTTTGGGACAAAATTTAGTCACAAACTTAGTCATAACGGACTTCAAAAATTAGTCGTTATTTTAGGTTTACGGTTTACGCGATTTTCGCTGCTAACTTGTCAATTTATATGATTTGGAACTTTACGCCGCAGTTTTCTCACTATCGTTCATGTCGATACATTGGACTAGCAAGGAGTAAAATCAAGAGGTTTGTCCGAGAACATAATGTGCATGCAGATATATTGTTCAAAACTTTACTAAATTTGACTTTAGATGTAATTTCTCAAGTAAATACAAATGACTGGGAAAGTTATTTGAGATATGTTATATCTGTTGAAGAGCAACATTGGAAGAATGAGAGATTAATGGAAAACAATAGACCAATTTATCATACAATTGGGAAGCAGCTATAGCGAGGGCGAAAGTAGTGACAATTCTGATAGTTCCAGTTCTGAATCAGGCTTCGATTAATGAAAACAATTTTTTTTTTTTAATTATTTTGTTTTGATTTACTATCGATTATCGATATGTTAATCTAGACAAGCGTGCCGCACTAGCCGCATTGCTTGCGCCTGCCGTGAACGTAGTCACAAACTGTACCTACATAGACAGGCAAAATCATAAAACCCTTTCTCATTAGCTTGGTCTTAGTCGGATAAAAAGTAGTCATACAATGAAATATGAAATGGGATGGCAAATAAGGTATAATGGGATGAGGTATAACAGCACCGCAACCCTGGAAAACAAGGCGTTATATACTTACCGAGCTGTTTGAATTCGTATACGGGCTGCTTCTGCAGCGCGCGTCGCACGTACTCGTGGAACACGGACAGGTAGCTGCGCCCGTTCATGTTCATCACCCAGTCGCGCTTGTTAGACTTGCCGCCTGCGAACAACACTTGTCTAACGGTGTCGCTGGTGGCGGCGACACGCGACCACGCGACCAATTTGTATTATCCTTTACCGAACTACTTGCTGCAAAATCCCTTAGAAGACCCGTTACCCATGGTACAACTGCCATCTCCAACTAGTTGTAACATGGAGATTTCTTTTCCCGGTAGAACGTTCCAGTTCTACTATGGGGAACGGCATATCTATACCCATAATAATAGCTTAGTTGAGAGGTTTAGTAAGTTTCAGTTTTATTTTAAGGATATAAACATGTTCGTGTTAAGTTTTTTTTTTTATGTACGAAGGCGGTAGACGAGCATACAGTCCACCTGATGGTAAGTGGATACTGTCGCCCATAGACATCCGCGATACATGCCAACATTAGTCCAAAATGAGAAACGTTGGCATGCCCCCGGAAGCGCTGCCTGTCTTAGGAGATATAGGAATGAATTTGGAGAAAGGGTTGGGGCAATGGGGACGGATAGGATTGAAATGGGCTTTGGCACATCTCACTCACTACCGAAACACGTACGTACGTTAGGGATATAAGATAAAGTGGGAAATGCAGTAAATTTCAAGATAGTCTTCTGTGAGGGGGGTATCGTGGCCAGTCGAGCGCGCCTGGGTATAGTAAAAGGCGACTAAAGGATAATAAATCCACTGCCACAATCCGCTGAGGAACTGCACCACTTCTAAAAGAGTGAACTCCCCAAGGTCAATGTCTAATAAAGGGTTTCAAGGCGTCATACTCAATATAAGGTGCATGAGGAGGCCTATATCCAGCTGTGGACTATAAAGGCTCGCGCACACTACGGCGGGCTGTATCACAGCGCAAAACATTGCGAAAATCCTCCTAAATAATTTTCATACGTATAAACCATGACACACTTGAGGCGGGCCGCATCGCTTGCCAGCCGTTTTTATGCGCTGCGACGCGGCCCGCCTCAATGTGCGATGGACGAGCGCAGTTAACGGACGTGATTCGTGAGTTATTGGCTGTGCGACGACGTGAAGAATTGAATGTCAACAGCTAACTGACTTAAATTATTGCATCGAGCTGTATGTGCCACCGCGTCTGTAATGTTCGCGAGCCTTAAAAGGGCTGGTTACGATTACCCGATAGTACTCACCATTCTCCTGGCCGGGACACGCCTGCGCCGGTATGGTGATCAGTTTGGTCCCCTCGGGTAGCGTAGGGTACTGGAGTGCCTTCCTGGCCTTAGTGTATTTGCGCCGGTACGCCCATCGCCTGCCACAGGCAACGATCACATCAATCACAACATACTATGGTCTGACCAAGGAGTCGATAAAAAAAATGTATTTCCTTAACAAAGAGTCGTTCATTATAAAGACAAAGACACTTTGTTGTTGCAGATGTCCACGGGCGGCGGTGACCACTTACCATTAACTGGCCCGCGCCAGTTAATGGTAAAGGTCAATGGATGGCAGAAGAGGGGCTCTTTTGCCATCTATTCGATAAAAAAGAACGATATTTTTCGTACGTTTTAGAAAATGTTAATAGTCAAAAGTTCTAAATCATTTTGACAACTTTTAAATAGTTTCTTCTCCTTCTTGTGGTGACTCTCCAACTAGTGAAGGTTGACAATGAGTTCCGAATATTTTGCCGCGTCTCCTTTCGCGAAGCGAAACAGTTCGACGGTACTCGTGATGCCAGTCCGCCCCCGTATGTTACGCAGCCACGACTTTTTCCTGCGATCAACACGCCTCTTTCCGGCAATCTTGCGCATCATAATTAGTTGCATGTTTGTATCATCCCTTAGCACGTGACCCAGATACCCGACTTTACTGCACTTGATGGTGTGCAAGAGTTCGCGTTTCCGATCTACTTGTCGCAGGATTTCCTCATTGGTGACCTTCTACGTCCAACTCATGGCCAGCATACGTCTGTACGCCCACATTTCGAACGTTTCTATACATTTATCGAGCTCCACGTTCATTGTTCAGGACTAGCATCCGTACAGAAAAAAACTATCTTCATTCTTATACTACCTTTGTTTCATATTGGTCGGTCTAACACCTTTCTTTGTAAGAAACTTAATCAAGGAACAATATTTCAGTTAAAACATTGTAAAGATTTTGCGACTTCCTGTTGTTCTAAGAGTCGAGGAAGCAAAACTAACGAGGGTTGAACTCTAAAATTAGCAGGATAAACGATAATTACAATGACATATAATTTTTTTTTGAGACATCTCTAAATATATCAGACCCGAAACTTTTGGACCTCACTGGTAATACAAAAACAACTTACTTAAAATGCATAATGTTAATCGTCTTAAACTTGAAGAGCTTCTTGCAATAATCAAATATCTGTTCATGACTCAGATGCTGCGCTTTCCAACTTGTATTTACAGTTTCAACTCTTGGCGGAGGCATCACTATTCCACCTGGCAACACCACCGGTTGTCGATTCAATGGAATCTCTTCGTTAAGAGTCTCAGCGTTTCCTGAATTTTGTTGTTCATTAACATCATGACTGAAGGGACATTTTGCGTTATCAATTTCTTTAGATGGAAGACTATTATTCTCTACATTTCTTTCAGCTTCTGTATTTGGTTCAATATCTTTTGTCTCATTCTGAGCATTATTCATTTGGATTGTATTTTCATCTTTTTTCTCTCTTTCTATGTTCTTCGTCTTATTTTGTGCGTTATTATTGACCCATGTTCCATTTTTTATTTGCTCCTCAATTTTTTTATCAATCTCCTTTTGTTTTTCTTCCTCTTCCAACGCCTTCCTGTACGCCAGGCATGGGATGGCACTGATCGGAATCTCGTGTCTCTGAAATGGCATAATAATGATCAATTGACTGTATAGTGTGGGTATATACTGTATAGAGTAGCACCACTCCATCTGTTTTCGCGGGTGTCGTAAAAGGCGACTAAGGGATAACAAAACCGCTACTACAAGCCATGAGGAACTGCACGACCTCTACAAGAGTTGTCGCCAACACGCTTGACCAACGCAATGTATTAATACGTTCACTGTCCAGAGTCCACTTTAGATATAAATCTTTATTCACACGTCCATGACTTCGCTTGGAGTCGTGCAACCTGTACCGACTTTATGGCAGTTTTCTCGTTGGACGTGTAAATAAGGATTTATTTACTGTTTGAAACTCTGAACTAGGAAAAAAAGTGTGTATAGGTGTATTTTTCTATATTTTTAATACATTGTGGGATGGAAAATATTTTAGTTTTTAAGGCGTTTATCAAAAAAACAAGTACATTATTTCACGAAATATTATGAACGGTATTAAAACAGCTTATGTAAGTAAAAAGCTTTCTTACACTTGCAACACCGTGTCGTCACTTTCGGTGCTGCAGCAGCCGCAAATTTTGCAGTCGGGGCGGTAACAGTCCACACAACGCTTTTTGTGTTTTTCTGCCTCCTAGGTTAGGATTTTTTTGTATCAGTGGCCATCAAGGTATTCTTAATTCGGGAGGCAAGGCAAACTTCTGATCAAAATCTAAACGTAAATTCAAGCTCAGAAGTGGATGACTCTGTATGGTCATAGCTTTTACCATCAGCACATCCATGACTGTATGAAATCATGATTTTTAAATTTATTTTCCGGTTTATACCTATGTTTTTTTAATTAAATAGATATGTTTTAAGTAGTACGTAAACATTTAAACGAAATAAACAAAAAATATTTTTGGATATCCTGGGTGCCTAAAAATATATATATACAATATATGTATATGATAGACAGGCCATACATAGGCGTTAAGGCCTTACAACGCTCATACACTTGTACATGAATAGGTCCATGTCCTGCAATGGACACTGAAGGGACAGGGGACAGATTTAAGTAAAAGGGTTAATCAATGTTAAGGGTCATACTTATGTTCTTGAATGAAATCAATTACCTACTATATAGAAAAAAATTCTTAAATAATGCAAAATAAAGTAAAAAAATATCTACTAACCCTGGTATTCCCTTTGCCGAGAAAATACGGCTTGGAAAGTGTGCAGACTCGTGTGGTGCGGTGCATGTAGATCGGCATGCCGCTGTAGTGACGAACCATCATCCAGTCCAGAGGCAGCACTTCAAAGTGGTTGATGCCTTTCTCTGAAATCCAAATCTGATATTTTGTAATCTGTTTATATTCCGCAATCTCTTCCTGATCACAAGGGGAATGCACTGAGGCTGATGTTATTATAGGATGCCGGATAAAAATGATAAAACAATTATTGGATACTGTATCCCAACTTGTCACTGAAATAACGCCATTTACAAAAGAAACCCACCTTCAAGCACAACTTTGGTTCTTGTCACATATGGCTTCTCTTTGGGCTTAGGGGCTCCCTTCAATTCCTCGGGAAGGCCTTCTTCCAGCATCTTCTCTATCTCCTCCTCTGGCAAACCCTCAGACTTGCCTGCAAATACATTAACTTGACTGCATGTACCTATTTACCACTATATTTACCGCAAAATAGCTGGATTTATGTTGAAAATTCTTAAATGTTTAGGAAGTTAAACTAATGCAGATGGACGTAAGCTATGTCTGTGTTCCCTGCGGAATTGATATGCTGCCTGAGTAAAGGCAGGATTGATCACTAGTAATATACAAGTTCAATGGTTTGTTTGTTACTCAATAATGATTCAACAGTGCAATATATTTTGGCTGAAGGAATACTAGTCAAAGAAGAAGGATATATAGTACTTCAGTGGCGGACTAACCTAGAGGCAAGGGTGGGCTACAGCTCCGGGCCTCAACTTGGAGGGCGGCGCCGCCTTTTATATATACAAAAAATATCTTAACAGCTTTTTTAAATGTTTATCCAAAAAATATTTCAAGGCCTTTTTTAATATTTTTTACATGGAATATTGCGGACGAGCAAGCGGTCCCACGTGATGATAAGTGTTACCGCCGCCCATGGACACCTGCAACACCAGTAGGTATGTTGATACGCCACTGACCTTGCAAAATCCTAGCACAGTTTCTTGAAGAACCCCATATTGTAGCTTAATGGAAAGACATCTTGAAGCAGTTCGTTCCACAGCCTACGGGTTCGCGGTATAATATGGCTTTTGTACCGAACAGTACGCGACACCTCCGTATCGAAGAAATGTGTATGCACCGTCCTTCTGTGACGGGAGGTGCGGTTGTAGAAACCAGAGGTGGGAATTACATTGAACAATTCGTCAGAGCATTCATTATTTACAGGCGGTAGAACACAGACAGACAAACGCAACGTCTCTCCGAACGCTGAGGGGTTCTAAACAACCGGTGAGAGTGGGATCGTCGACAATTCATACACACCGCTAGATGAAGTCAAATGGGGCGAATTAACATTTCGGTGCGCCGGCACAGAGATGTGAGCAGTGCTCCATATGAGGCCTAACCTGAGCTTTGTAGAGTATCAGAAGTTGCCCAGGGGTGAAGTACCGCTTCACTCTGTTCAGCACACCGAACTTTTGGAGAAGCCATTTTAGCTTTATTTTCCAGATGACCCCTAAATTCAACTTTTTGAAAGCGAGGTGCTACGACAAATGGGGTCTTTTTTAGCGGTGAATGTACAGACTTGCGTCTTACTGGGGTTGAAATCCACTAGGTTTAGAGAATGCCATATCGAGACTTAATCTAAAGCGTCTTGATTTCAGAGACAAGCCTGACGCGACCCTCTTCCACTTCGACCCGAGGGATGTTGGCGTGGCCCTGCATGGACAGAATAAAGACATTATATTTCAACGTTTATAACTAAACTAATAAACATTCCTTCTGAAATCTAGTGGAGGACCTGTTATCACATATAAATATAATGAGATGGTATGAGGTCGCAAAATGAAAGGGTTTTTAATTTTAAACCCTAGGTTTGATCCCTTAAAAGCCCTTCAGTAGTTAGTCGAGGGCCCCGCATGATCCGCAGGGTCCGCCACTGGAGTACTTTTATTCAGATCTGTTACAAAAGCTGCCACAGAAGTCATTATAAATTCCATGCTGCAGCCGCTACAGTATTATTAAATAGAATAAAAAAGGGGCTATGAATTAAAAAACAAGAGGACATACCGTCGGAGCTGTCGGAGTCACCACCTTCACTGTCCTCATCATTTGACTTGACCTCATCCAAAACTTGAAATTCCCTCAATTTATCTATTTCCTCTGGAGTTACATAATTAACACACCTCGTATCTTTAGTTGATTTATTTTTATCAATCTCATCACTAGGCTCTGCTTCAGCTTGCACTTTTATGTCATTGTCTATGGAATCTATTTCCAATGGGTTTGGGTTATCCACTTTTAATTGCTTGTGCCCCAATTCTATAGACGATTTCTTTGGTTCATTATCATCAGGCGGCTGTTCTTCAAGTTGTTCTTTTGCCTCATTCTCTATTAACTCTAGTTCCGACTGATTTGTGTCAAATAATTTTATTTTTTTGTTAGGTGGCTGTTCTATATATTTGGTGTCTTCACTCATTTTGTTTTATACCTAAAAATATTTGTTAGCTTAACATGCAAATTAATGTAGTAGGAAATTAAATGAGAATGAGATACACCATGACGGATGAACCAATAAACATTCTATCATAGAGTTGAAATATTTTTAAATACTTAGCAAAAGGTAAAATTTAACATCTTGAGCTGTGAAGGAACATATGATATTAGCTCTACATCGCTATGGGTAGGTTGCGGATAGTTCCATGTCGCTATGAATAGTTTTTATTATTGACTATATTCCTTAACAACTGCTCAATGTGTGTAATACAACATTCTGTATCTAAAGCCTCTGGCCTTTACAAAAAAGCTAGGGACTTCATATTGTCATTGACAGAATTTTGCTTTTTCTTAGTTTTAAACATTATGATAACTTTGTATTATCGAAAAGAACTAAAAAACTGAGAAAAAGCACACAATTTATTATTTATACTGCCATACAATATAATTATTGCACATGTTAAACCCAATATAAATATTCCAATTGTCCAGAAATGATATTTTCGAATTAATTGGTAATGTCTAGACTAACGCTTTTCTATGGTAGTTGCTATTATGAAAAATGTTTCGTCTATTAAAAACGATTGCAATTAAAATAATAAAATGTAAAAGTAGCCAAGATTTTGTAGGTTACTTGCCTAAATTAATTCTAAAATAAAAGTATTGGTATTCTAAAATAATTGATATGTAATCGGGTTACTCACGATTTATTATTTATTTATTATAGCCGATATTTCGGTCCAGTTAGATGAACCGTGGCGCGGCGGCGCCCTACGGAGGCGGGAGAAGGTGTTGTTGCTTTTGACAGACAAATCTCTGTCTACCCTACATAGTATTCGTTTTTGATTCACCCGCACACATTGAACTCGTTTTTGTTGATTCCTTGCACACTATACTAACAATATTACCACACACATGCGAGTTTGAAAGCGCATCTACTTTTCTAGGTTTGCAAAGTTGTAAATTGTAAACTTTGTAAATTTTGCCAACTTAAATCCATCCGCGCGATTGAAATTTCGGCATTTTTTAATTTCTATCGCCTCTGACCAAATGCGATATGTAATGGCATCCAGTTGAAATTACTTTTCGTTTGGGTAATTCAGTCTAATGATTAGTTCCTGCCCCTAATATGTGCTCTGCTGTTGCCGACTAGTGTGGGTTACTATTTTTCACGGCGGTTGTGTTCCTTTACACGGTTTACTATGATTTGCCCAATATATTAGGTCGGGGAAAAAGTTTTTTGGTGTTTTATATAAAAATTCAAGACATTTTTTTAACATTTAATTATAAGATATATGTGCCGTTTTGTTCCATAACTTGTTGCCATCTTGTAGGTAGTGACATGATCCCGTTGCTGTAGAAATTTTGGGATTTTTGGTTAAAAAATTGCGACAAGTATAATAGTTTTGACAGTCCTCTCTTGATGTTAACCTTACACTACCAAAAGAATACTGAAGAGACCGAAACAAGTGGAAATCTGAGGGCGCAAGGTCAGGGCTATATGGTGGGTGCATCAACACTTCCCAACCAAGCTGTCTCAATTTTTGCTGAGTGGGCAAAGATATGTGGTCTGGCGTTATCATGATGATTATCATACCCTTTCTGTTGATCAATTCCGGGCGTTTTTTCTCAATTTCTTGCTTTAGTCTCATCAGGTGTTGGCAGTATAGATGCCACTCGATGGTTTTGCCCGGCGATAAAAGCGCATAATGAACGACGATTTTCCAATTGCGCGTTAATCCGGGTTTCGCCACAGACTGTGGAGCTTGGCCACGCTTAGACCATGATCTTTTCCGCACGCTCTTGTCGTAAGTGATCCACTTTTCATCACCAGTGATCAATCTTTTCAAAAATGGTTAGGTTTCATTGCGTTTTAATAGAGAATGGCAAACGAGTACACGGTTCATTAGGTTTCTTTTAGTGAGCTCGTGTCGTACCCAAATATCGAGCGTTTTTGTGAATCCAGACTTTTTCAAATGAGTCAAAACTATTTTGTGGTCAATGTCCAGTTCATCAACAATGTCGTAACTACTTATATGCCGATCTTGGTGCACTTTTTCACAAATGGCATCAACTTTATCGGTAACAGGGCGACCGGAGCGACCTGCATCTTTAACATTAAGATTTCCTGACTGAAAACGCTTAAACCAACTTTGTGCTACTCTTACTGACACTGCATTAGGTCCATAAACGGCACAAATTTTTTTCGCGGCTAGTGTCGCATTTTTCCCTTTTTTGTAATAAAACTTTAAAATGTATCGAATTTCTTCCATAGATTCACTCATTTTCTTGGACAAAAAACAATTGAAAAATGGCGGGAAGCACTTCTTTTTTTAAATGTTACCTTTTTAATGATATCATAACCAGCCAGGTACAAACAGTTCAATCAAGGATATTGGATCACAACTTCATACATACACATTACGAAAAGACTTTCTCCCCGACCTATTATGAGCTTCCACAGCTTCATTTACTTTGTAGACTCCAGGGCTCTGATAGTGTAAGTTATCCTTAGGAGAACGCAAGCAGGTTGCTACTTTTGGATGAGGGGAAAATACAATTTTTATATCTTATTTAGTCCTTAAAAGGTTGCTAATCTTATCCGTTACTCCTTAGGAAGCTAATAAGGAAGATATGCTGACTGTCTATAAACTGTATCAGTTTGTTTCCCATGCTTAGGTCTTCGTCGTAGTATGTTGAACACCTTTGTGTGACCATTCTTCCATAACACTCCATCTACATGTTCTAACTCACCTGACAAATGTTTCTCATCTCATAGATTGTAGGCGCGATTGGTAAGTGATGTGACAACAGACGCAAAGTGTCTTGGGTGGTGGTGGGAAGTTCCATGTAAGTAACTATCAGTGTATGTTAGCTTTTAATATACTGAGTGACACAATGCCTCATCTCGATGAACATAGACCTTCACATCCAGGAGCGTGATAGTATCACTATAATTGGCTACAATAAATAAATAATAAAACGTGAGTAACTGGTTTACATTACAATTAGTAGGCTCAACCAAGATAACAAGTTTAAAATCTTATGTAAAAAGTATGGATGTCTCAATTGGACCATGACAAAAAATGTTTTTATTCATTGCAAGAAGTTCTCTTTTATAGGAGGATAATCAATCAATCAATAGGAGGATAGTTGTTGTAGTTTTTATACATTATTATTGTAGATTCTGTTACTGTTTCATATCGATTATTAGGTACTTATATTATTAATGGATAATGTTTAATATGAAATTATAATACAATTTATAAGTAATAAATAATGAAAAGCTATGTAACATCCATCCCCGTTTTTTATGTATGTAATAATATATATTTAAATGGGCACTTTTTCAAATTGAAAGATGGTGCAAATAATATAACTTTATTTACTTAAGAAGCTATATGTAACTCTTCCAATTCAAAAGGTGCTCATATACATATATTACGTAAAAAAACTGAAGTGGTGAAATTTAGGGTCCAAATGCATTAGCACTGCGCGCTGCATGGTGCGACAATATTCTTTGTATTCATATTTAAATATTCTTTACGTGGCAGGCAACTACGCCGCGCAACGCGTCTAGGAGTAGCGCCTCGTGTCGAAATCTGAGAAAACTAGAAAAACTGTGTTTACGGTTAACTGCTTAGGACTAGCTGTTGCAGTGCAGTACAGTTACGCGCAGTGTTGCATTTTTTTTTAAAAAGGCAGCATACAAGCATGCAATCTACCTGATACCTGAAGTGGATACAGTCATCCATAGACATCCACAATACATGCCAACATCAGTACAGAATGACAAATGTTGGCATGCCCCCAGATTCCTATTGCAGATTAAGGAATGGATTGGGAAAATGGATACGCACAGCATGGGATGGGAATGGGCTCTGGCATATCTCACTCACTACCAAAACATGTACATACATTGGGGAAATACGATAAAGTAGGAAATGCAGTACATTTCAAAGTATTCTGTGAGGGATAATGTGGCCAATTGAGTGCATCCAGTAATCCTCCTACAAGCATTTGGACCTTAAAGAAGAAGTTATTGATTATAGATTATTAGTTATATGATTTACGGGTAATAATTAAGATAAATTTGTTTTTATATTTAATATTGCTGTATGATAGAGTTTATGTTGTAACCATAATATTGATTATTATAATTACCATGATATTATAATTATGATATAACAACATGAGTGCAATAAACATTTGTATTTGAATTTCAGCACAAAAGTATATTAAATTATTTACTTGTATTCCTATGTAGGTACAGTAAAGATTTAGATAATTGTTTAAATGTTATAATAAAAAAAAATCATCTACTACAAAATAGGAGTCGAGACTGCTAGTTTTCACATGACTGATGAATCTTAGAAAACCTAAAGGTGTTACCTTTTTTTAAACACAAAAATCTAAAGCACAAGACGTCTAAAGATAGTCCACAAATAGCGATGGCGCTAAAAATCCAATGTAGGGTAACAGTTGGATTTCTCCCATCACTTGCTGCAGACTCTCATCTTGAATATCGCCACGTATTAGCAGAGAAATGTATAGATACCAGCGAGGAAGAAGGCAGAATTGCGATAGACTAGGAGCTCTGATAATATAGATACAGAGGCTAGTCTGTTGCAAAACCGCTAGCGAACGTGGGAACGGCAAAAAACTCCAAGCTCTTGGGAGGTGTTGCAATGTAGACTCTGCAAAAACAGTTCTGCAAAATTAAAGACTTGCAAAGCGATCAATTTTCAAACATAACTTTACAATGAATTTATTGTATACAATATATGTATAAAGCGCGCACCACAAGCAGGGAGAATTTCGGTCATTAACATGATAGCCAAGACTGGACGATGAGAGATTTGTATGAAATCGTTGCAACCGACCACTTCAGTAGACCTTAATATGCACACCAATCTCTTTGCGTTCAATCTCGATTAACCTCATGTCAATGAGCGAAATTATTCGTGGTCGTGGCGGATGCTTTCCAATTCCATTGTTTTAATAGGGCCCCATTGAGACTTCGATGATTCTACCAATGTCAAGGTTGAATGAAACATTATTACTTTAATGCGAAATGCAACAGCGTCAAAGCCATCGTAAGTCGTATTCGTTGAAATTTAACCGCTGCAAGTACTAACATGATAAATTTGCATATTTGCGTGACTTACGGATTTCCTGACCTGTTTTACACAGAAGAAACGGTGTAATGGTTTAACTAAAGTAAGTAATATTTTATTTAGGTTACAATAATAGAATTGTAAGAAAAAATAAACCGTAAATGATAAAATACTAAATAGGATTTCAAAATTCAAGGTTCAAGAATTTTAGGTAGACAGTCTGACAGAGAAAAGATTAGGAATACGCAAACTTCGGTTGAATGAAGTTGAATGAGAATTGAGATGTCATTAATCAGCATGACCACCTTTTTCTCGGCGATTCTACCATAAGTATGGCTGAAATCTACCAAATCCGATTTAAAATTCTACTAGATTCCTACGATATGTCGTTTCAGATAGTTATGTTTTTAAAATAATACGAAACAATCATACTTTTTTTCGGAATGGCTAAATTCTTGTGGCCCTAATGGCTTTTCAAGAGTCATCGGACATGTATATGCTCATGCTCAACAAGGAGCAAACTGTGTGCAGTAACGAGCCTAAAGGCTCTCCGGTAAACCGATGTGGAAGGAATGAACCTCGGCTTAGGGCGTTGCTTTGGGAGGGTACCGCGGGATCGCGAGTCGGTGAGAAGCGCCCAGGCACATGGCAATACCTGGTAAAAGTGTTGGCTAAAAAGGTCGGAATTCTATGTGTTGACGGTGTAGCGAGGGGGACGTCCTCGTCTCCGGCGGCTGGGAGCTCACCACAAATGTTTTATACAATATCTTGTACAATGACTTATTTTTACGCGACTTTTGACTTCTCTCGCCAAATAGAGAGTTGAGGCGACCGAGTACAAAGCTGGCTCGGTTTCAGACAGTTTGTATGTATTTGCGGAAGGTCAGTCGATGGTCTACTCGATGGTCTACTACTCGATGGTGACTCCGAGATATTTGGCCTTGCTAACCCAGGAGATAGTTTGACCGAAAAGAAATATCGGGAGTGGGAAGAGACGGCGCCTAGAGCTACGAGTGCTACCCCTGAGAAGATGGAAGTACATCGCTGCACTTTTCTAGGGGTTACATGGCTCTATCCTCCACCTCATAAATCGCTCACCTAGGGCGGTGACTGGACGTCTGTGGCTTATAGAGACACGTCGTGGATTCCTGTCTGAGACATAGAGAGCGGTGACATCCGCAAAGAGGGCAAGCTCTATTCCAAGGGAGTGGGCAGTGTCATTGTTGTAGAGGGAACAAAGCGTGGGTATTAAGATGGAGCCCTTTGGGACTCCAGCTCTGATTGGGCGAGAACTGCCTTCAACTCTCTAGCGAATGGTGCAATTGGTAAGGTAGTCTCGAATGATGAAACACAGTTTATAGATAGGCGTATAATTTATAAATTAAACCGTTGTGCTAGACCTTACCAAAAGCCTTCGCTACGTCGAAGAAGACAAGAAAGGTCTTGAACGATCTTTGGTTGAGACCTGGTACGTACGTGTTCTCTTTCTTTCTTCAAATCCATTCCTTCGTCTCAAAAGGTAGGCAGCATATATGCGCGTCAACTTTTGTCATTCTGAACTGAAGTTGACATGTACCGTGAACAGTGTGACCGTTTTTAGTATATTCAGTACCAAATTGGTATAATTTGGGCTCCGTAAAACTAATTTAGTTTTTTTTTTGGTATCCTTTCATATTCTGGTATTTTTTGGTACATTTTTAAACTTTCAACATTTTTAAACACATTATTGATATATTTTTGGGTTGGGCGGGCAACACTAATTTCCATTCGTTCGTATTTCGTTCACATAATTTTGTCTTTGTCTGATGTTTACCGCAACTGTATCATTTTGTCTCTTTCGAACGGTTAATGCTAACAAAACCGCGAATCGTGCTTTAGCTACATATCTACGTTACATGCTCTACGTCGCGGGGAATTACTGAAACTTAAAAAATGATTCCTAGCAATAAGTATAAAAGGGATCACGGATTTTTTTGTTCTTTATTTATGTCTCTCTGTGTTATCGTGCGTGTGTAGTGAAGATAATGAAGCGCAAATACGATCAGAAATATAGATCTGAGTGGGAACAAAATCCTGAATTTTCGTCATGGTTGACAAAAGATAAAAATAGTGAGAACGCCTTGTGTAAAACTTGTGGAGCAACATTTTTGAGCAGAATCGCAACAATTAAAAGTCATGCAGATTCTGAAAAACATCGGCAGAAACTTATACATTATAGTGGACAATCCAAGGTAAGAAAGCTATGCCCCCATTAACATATTTATAAGATTATTGTGTCCCTTATTTTTTTTTGGCACATAAATTAATTGTCCTACTTGTACAGGATGTCCGATGGATCTTGGCCAGTGTACATGTACAGTTGTACACACATGTATAATCGATTCTCAAGCGATTTCAGAAAGCTGAATTTTGAAATTTTTATAAATGAAAGTGTAGGTGACATGCCGAACTGGTTCTGTGGGATGGAAAGATAGTTTTGCAGGGTTCAAACATATGTAATATTTTTATCAAGAATATTAATTTTCAACTGAATGAGACACTAGTTTCCCAAGATAAGAAATAGGTAGTTATTTTACTTATTTTTTACGATAGGAAAATTAATCAAATACTGTTTATTTTCAGATCGATAAATTATTTCAAAGGAAAGGACCCATATCTGAAGAAGTAAGAAAAGCAGAGCTTATATTTTGTGCAGCGTTGGCAGAACATAAAACCATTTCGGGCCATGGATCATCTCAGCGATTTATTCAGCAAAATGTTTTATGATTCGGAAATTGCAAAGGGTTTTTCCTGCAAACGCACTAAATCTGCTCAGTTAGTTTACGACGTAATGGCGCCATCATTTGAAAGGCAGTTATTAACCGATATAAAAAATACGTCAAGTTTATCAGGTAATGCTGCTACTTTTTCATTAATTATAGATGAAAGCACAGACATTACAACAGAAAAATTACTTGCCATTGCAATAAAGTTTTATAGCGTTCAGGATAATATAGTAAAAACCAAATTTTTATGTTCTGTGAATCTATCAAGTAAAACTGCTGAAAATATTTTTAACTCACTGTGTAAAAGTTTGCAAGAATTAAATTTAAACATTGAAAATATTTTAGGATTTGCAGCTGATACAACAAATGTAATGTTTGGCAGAAATAATAGTGTGGTTGCAAAGATTAAGTCGGTCAATTCTAATTGTATTTTTGTAAAATGTGCATGTCATTCATCAGCATTAGCTGTAAGTTATGCCTGTAAAAAGTTGCCTAAAGCATTGGATCAAATTGTGAAAGAAGTCTATAATTATTTTGGCCATAGTAGCAAACGCAAAAGAGAATTTGCAGAATTTCAGACCTTTGTAGAATCAGAGCATCACAATATTTTACGTCACTACGACATACGTTGGCTCTCCCTACACGGCTGTGTAAATCGCATAGTAGAACAGTGGAATGCACTTCAGCTGTATTTTCAGCAAGAACATCTCATAGAACATAACCCTAGTCATTCGGCGATTTTTTTACATGAAAGTTTCGAAAATAAACAAATAAAGCTCTACTTTTTGTTTTTAGATTATATTTTGCATATAGTCAACAAGTTTAACATAATTTTTCAAGGTAATGCATGTGTTGTTCATACTTTTTATCGGCATTTGACTGACATGTTTAAAACAATATTAAGTTGCTACATGAAAAGCAGCTACATTCGTGCCACTGCTATTGAGGACATAGATCCTAATAGCAATATAAATTTTGTAGAATTACATGAGATATGCTTAGGTATAAAAGTATCTAATGAAATAGCGCTGTTAAGAAATCAACCAAGTAACAGTAGTATCGTAATTAGAGACTTTTTAAAAAGGTGTCAAGGGAGTGTAGGTTGTGTCTCATTGACCCATCGAAAGATATGGTAAAAAATAATCCGTCGAATACTGACTATTTGTAATAAAACTTATTGTAAATATTTATTATTATTTTAATATGTCTGTATAATGAAGGTGTGTAATTGGTAAAATTAAAAAAGTAACTGATAATAAGTGTTTTAATTCAATTTTTCCTCTTCTACTTTTTATTTTAGTATATTTTTAGTATAATTCAGCTAGTGTTTTGGTATTATTTAGTACTGGCACCTTGTAGTTTTAGTAGATCACCATTTTTTAAAACGGTCACACTGACCGTGAATATCCATGGGCGACAGTAGAGTCCTTTTCATGAAAGAAGTCCCGCGGTGATTTTTGGAACTAAATTTGACAGGTCGGCCATGTTGTCGTTCGTCGATGTTATCAAGTTCGTTTGTTGTGGTAGATTTTTGTGAGTTTGTAACTAGCTTAGTGCATTTTAAAGATTGTTTACAATGCCAAAAGTTGTAAAAAGTTCGGCTCGAGAAATGATATTGAAGGTGAAAGAGTTCTGTGAAGCGGAACAAAAGAATCAAGGTGTTTTAATACCACTAAACAATGTTCGGAAGAGAGTCGCCGCCATAACAGGTACTTTTTAGAGTTGCCATATAATAATTTTTTGCTGTATTGATGGGACTTTTAGGATATAAATTCATTTTTGCGATAAAATTGAACAAATACCAAACGTGATGAAACTAGGTAACTGAAATTAAAACATATATTACATAGTACATAAGCATTATAAACTTAAAGTTACTATTATTTTTAATTGTTCATTATTTAATTGCAGGTGTGTCAGAGAAAACTGTAACAAGAATTACAAAAGAAGGTATAACAGCGGCGAGTACTTCGAAAAAAATTGTCACCCCGGGGAAGAGTCGCCCGCATCCGAAAAAGGTCGACTTAGACGGGTTCGATTTGTGCGCTATCCGGCAAAAAATTCACAGTTTTTACGTTGTGCATAAAGAATTACCAACATTGGCTAAATTACGGGCAGCTCTGAGAGAAGACATCAATTTTCAGGGAAGCATCACAACATTGCACAGGATATTAAATAGGATTGGTTTCAAGTACAAGCGATGTCAATCCAGACGCAAACTACTTATGGAACGTCACGACATTACCGATGGCGTGCAAAATATTTGGATAAAATACGAATAAATCGCACTGTGGAAAAACGACCCGTTGTATACTTAGATGAGACCTATATACACAATACTTATCATACAAAAAGTTGTTGGCAGAGTGAGGAGGAACCAGGAATGTTCGTCTCAGAGTCATCGGGGAGTCGCTGGATAATCGCTCATGCGGGAACAAAAGATGGATTCATAAATGGTGCATTATTAATGTTCAAATCCCAATCAAAGTCCTCAGATTACCACGATGACATGAACTCTGCAAATTTCTTAAAATGGGTGACGGAAAAACTAATACCTAATCTATCTGAAAGGTCGCTTGTGGTAATGGACAAGGTTGCCGCCTTACCATTGCGACCTCAACCCGATTGAGAAAATCTGGAGCCTTGTAAAAAGAAAGGTGGCGGATAAGAACGTGGCACAAGATCCAAAAGAAATTGTAAAATTAACTGAAGAGGCCTTTGAGTCTATTACGGCGGAAGATTGGACAGCTCAGTGCACGCATGTCGAACATTTAGAGGAGGAATATTTAAAAAATGACGGCCTTATGGATGAAGAGATGGACCGAATAATTATATCTACGGCTAGTGATACTGAAACAGAATTTGATTCTGATTCCATCCACTCTTCAGACAGTGATGTTCCTATGGCCGCTGATCACAATTATTCAATAAAACTCTGAATAAAAAATTGTAATGCTTTTCTTTACCCTATTTTCTCATCTTTTACATGTAAGTAGGTAGAACACCGCATATATAAGTAAATAAAAATATACTTTTTACATAACAGAAATATAGGTAAATGGGCATTTTTATCAAAATGTCTACCAACCCACTCATGGGATGACCCATGCAATAAGTCCAAATAACTAACGTTATTATGACTGTAAGTGTCGTGTTATTATTAAATAGTTTCAAATGACTAAAGTTTCCTTTTTTACTATGTTGTTAGGTGCGAAAATTTAAAACAAAGTAATAAAAGCCTACGATTTTTGGTCATGACCGTTACCGAAAACAGGGGACAGTACTGGGAAACGTAGGATGCCACATTTCTGAGTTTAATTTTATTACTTTGTTTTAAGTTTCGCACCTAACAACATAGTAAAAAACGAAACTTTAGTCATTTGAAACTATTTAATAATAACACGACACTTACAGTCATAATAACGTTAGTTATTTGGACTTATTACATGGGTCATCCCATGAGTGGGTTGGTAGACATTTTGATAAAAATGCCCAAATATACTTTTGACTTATCAGAAATATACATGATTCACTAATCTGAACTATTGTTATAGTATGGGCTTGAGTAATGAAATTACAGCCCATCTAAAATGTATTTATTTCTTAATACAATTTAAGAGCTTATATTGTTTCATCGAAGTATGCAGGAAATAGTATTATTTGATAAATTACATATGCTAAATGTAAAATAGGTAAATTTTTTACTCATAAATGGCAACATTATGTCACGCGAGTACAGCGCTGCGTCTGGGGGACTTCTTTCATGAAAAGGACTCTATCTATTTACCTCCAGGTGGGCTGTATACTCCTCTGCCAACTTTACATTAAAAAAAATACGTGTCGAATGAAGTGAACAACGAAAAAAGCGCCAAAAAGCGTAGACTGTTGTCTGTGCTAAAAAGACTTGCAACTCTTGCGAGGGAAGTAATTGCATCTATCAGCTGTTGCACAGTGCACACTGTCAAATTTGACAAACTTCCAACTTCGACGTTTGTTTCTTACAAATTTTACCATGTTAATGTGTCTCCATTCGATTTTATCATTAATATTGTTATTGTAAGTAAATTGAATGGCGTCTGTGCATAACAATTTAAACAACATAATAGTCGGAAAAAACGAATTATGTTGCTTGTGCTACAAAACTTTAGGAGAGGACGGAATATTTGTTCAAGACGAAGTATTTTATAATTCTACACAGAACTTCGTAGAAATAAGTGAAATATTAAACGAACTTTTAACCGAAGAAGTACGTATAAATGCCATTATTGTATAATGTAGTGAATTCATATACAATACCTTCGTTCTTGAATACTGCAATACTGAATGCCTTTCACTGCTGGACATAGACCTCATACGCATCGTCTTGTGCATGAGGGATGTATATCATGTATGACCTGAAAAACGGCACGCTGGCTAAACGCGTCGGCGAGTCCACCCTTTTAGAGGTACTGTAGTTCTTCAGCGCATGTGGTAGCTGCTTTGTTATGCCTTAGTCGCCCACAAGAAGAGATGATGACGTGTAGCGACAGCCGGCTATAGAATAGCACTTGAATAATATTGACAATATTTTGAAGGACTGCATAAACTACTATAACATAGTATAGGTATTCCAGTAGAGTATATTTTTTCTGTAAAATTGAGATTCTGAAGTTTCATCAAAACAGGTTTAACTACTTGTTTCATGAACTGTGTTCATTTCTATACTATGGTATACCATCAGCCTTATATCTCTCATATATCATCCTGTCAATCCTGCAGCAAATGTGGTCTGGAGTGTATATAGGGCTGGTTGAATTGGATTCAAATGTTTGAGGAACCTTAATATTATAAATCCCTGCCTCCCAATGGATAACAAAAAGCCTCCACTAATCTGGTGATCCATAGAGATCACACGAGTCTGCTCAGACGGGTGCACATGTGCACCGTGTGACTGTATGACATGTGTCACAAATAACTGCTGGGATAAGTATCAAGCCTTCCGCAAGAATGCAGGTATTGGGCACTTCCACCGGAAATGCCTGCAGAAAATGTTTCCTTGAATAATATCTGTGAAATGTTAAATAATATGTTTCAATATTTCAGGTTTCCAGAAATATTGCTCCTTTAGACTCTCTATGTAAGAAATGTACACAAGCAGCGATAAACAGTTACACATTCATTAAAATGTGCAAAGAAAATTTCCAGTTTCTCTCAAATACATTGAACAGCTTAACTAATTGCGTTTCAAACATATATAATGAAGATTATCATCCTGAGACAGTATTTGTAGCCTTAAATAAAAAGGATTTCACATGTAAAAATTACTTTGATAACAAAACTCCAATACAGACACATACAGAAGCACTTACTAGATTTTGTTCTGTACTAAACCAAAGGAAAAAGGGAAATGATATTTCTGAAATAATTTATGATGACACTTTCGATTTTGATTTAAAACCTGAGCCTACAGATGTAACAGAAGAAGCTATGAAACCAAAACATAAATTAAAGTTAAGGAAGAATAACACCAATGTTATGTCAACTTATGACATGATGCTTGACAGAAATGACTCTATAATCAGATGCAAAATTTGCATGAAAACCTGGTCAAACCACACAAGTCTACGAAACCATTATATTAGAGTGCACGCACCAAAGCATTTCAAATGTCCACACTGCCATAAAAGTTATGGATCTGCATCATTTTTGAAACAACATAACTATGAATGCCACTGCTTGCATATCTGCAGTGAGTGTGGAAAGACTTACAGCAATCGTCAGTCCTTAAAGTCTCATGAAATGAGCCACAAAATGAAGCTAGTTTGCCAGACTTGTGGTAGAATGTACAAAACCAGGGTTACATACAAAAAACACATTGAGCTGAATACATGCGGACAAACTACGAGGAGACCTCCAGATCAGGGAAAGTTTATCTGTGATATTTGTAATAAGAGGTTTACACACAAGACATCATTACGAGTTCACATAACATTTGAGCATGGGAATGGCAAATCTCATGTCTGCACATGGTGTAACAAGAAGTTTTACGCTCAGAGTCGACTTAAGGCTCATGTGGTGAAACACACACAGGAAAAGAACTTTAGTTGCGAGCTCTGTGGTGGACGGTTTGTGACCAAAGAGTCACTGTTATACCACACACGCATACATACTGGTGAGCGGCCTTATAAATGTCATTTATGTGAACAGAGATTCCTGTCTTCCTCTCGTCGTGCTGAACATGTACGGCGTCACCACACAGAGCCTACACTTGAATGTGAGATATGCCATAGCAAATTTAAGTCACGCTCCTCTTTGCAAAGGCACAAAAACAGACATTTTAATCCGAGCAGCAGATTGCATTACACTCGGCAGGAGCAAGACGGTGTTGAAATGTGAAACTTGTATTAAATTATATATTTTTTTATATAAAATTATTCATTATCCCTTCTTTCCAAACTAAATATATTTCTAAACTATAATCTGCGTTAACAATGATTTGATATCAAACAACAGATGTGCAATCGATTTGTCCGATTGCATTGTCCTGCTTGATATCGGCCCATAACGTCCTACTACAGGGTTCTGGCTTACCCTAAGTAAATCATTAGGTTTTGGGGCCATAATCCACCACGCAGGTTCAGTACTGATTGGTGTAGACAGATGCCTTTTTCTCCTACAAGATTTTTTATTCATATTGTTGAATATGCGGGTTGGGTTACCTTACTGTCTTTTCCTTCATAGCCGAGTTTATATATTTTTTTAAATCCGTACTTTAAAACTGGAACGGGCCGAAAGGAGTTCAATTCCTCTAAGTCTCCAAAGGAAAGTATTGCATATTGCTACATCTAAAAGAAAACGGTTTGTTTATTTGTTATTCTGGCAGCTTATAAGCTATTGTGATTACATATTATACCAGTGAGATGCAAGTTTCTGGCCTGACACATTTCTAGGTCTAAAAAAAACAAATTATAGGTTATTGTGATTTAACCTGCTAATTGTATAATTTTTACGAGTTCAACCCTGGGTAGTTTTAATTCCTCGACTCAATAACGGGAAGTCGCAAAATGTTTAAACTGTAATATCGTTCCATGATTATATTCCCTACAAAGGCAAGTGTTAACCCGACCGATTTCAAACAAAGGTTGGATAATGTGTACGGGGATTATTCTCCATCATTTTCCAAGGTCAAAGATTGGTGTAAGCAATTTCGTTTAGGATGAGAGTCCATCGACGAGGAACCTCGCTCCGGTCGACCCGTTGAGGCAGTCATTCCTCGTTGAGGAAAATAAATAACAATTTGCACAATACTTTACCGGATCACAATTCAGTATATATGTACACTAGTTGCATATTTATAAGAGTACGCTAAATATGCGACTAGCCATTAAAAACAGTAATATCCGGTCTACTATCACTACAATAGACCGGATATTAGTCTGTAATGACAGTTTTTATCCCAACATATTTCGTGACTGCTGTTCTCATAAGTAGGTACTGATACCTATATACAAGTGGTGTATAGGAATGGAAGATGCTGTAATAAAACGGCGCCATCATTCATTTATTAATAATATTTATTCTATTTCCCTTAAACATCTAACACAAACTAGCTTTTATTTATCACAGCATTTTGTTTTGCGATTATTTAGCGGCGCACTGAACCCAACTCTAAATTCACTACTATTGTCATATATTTACATACTTGCTAACATCGATATACAGGCTGCAGCCGATTTAATTCACGGAGTCTGAATTGTTCAATATAATTCCCACCTCGGGTTTCCACAAGCGCACCTCCCGTCACAGAAGTGCGGTCCATCCGCATGGCCTCGATATAGAGGTGTCGCCTACTGTTCGGTCCAAATTTTATATAGAACGAACTCCCTCAAGAGATCTACGATTATGGTACGATATGGGGTTCTTCGTGGAAGCTGTGAATAATATTTTTCAAGGTCGACGGCGCGCCCGCATACCCCCTTGTGTTGCAGGTGTCTATGGGCGGCGGCAACACTTACCATCACGTGGGAGACAGCTTGCTCGTCCGCCTACTTCCATATACAAAATAAGTCTGAAACCAAGGATTCTTCGCATGGTTATAAATTAATTGATATGGAGTGTATTTTGTGTTAGTAGGTAGGTATATAAGGTCCTCCAAAAATAGTGTAAAATATTTTAACACGTCAATCGGTACACCAAAACTATTATATCTAACTAAAAATTAACATATATTTCATGAAAATTTTTATTACATTAAAAATAAATAATTGTTGATTAATTTACTCGCATGTGCAATAACACTAGCCTATGTGTAACAACTGTGTAAACAGAAGCGCGCGCGTTCAATGGTCGGACCAGAGCGAGCGAGAGTGAATAGTGTTACGATTCGATTTGTCTCAATTTTCAATGTAATAAAAATCATGAAATACGCGTTAATTTGTAGTTGAATATAATATTTTAGGTTACGAATCAAATATTAAAATATTTCACGCTATTTTTGTACGACATATGTATATGAGGTTGTACAAAATTGTCATGTCATAAATTTGTAATCATGCACGGGAATCCATAGTTTTAGCCTTCAGGAAAAGTTCGGTTACACGGTGAAATATAAAAAAAAATATTTATTATATCTTACAAATCAGATATTGGAGCATTTTTCTATTTAAACAATTATAAATTCCAAAGTCAATAAGTTTATGTCGACAAAAGCTCACTTTGCTCACGTAACAACACACAACTTTGAAAAAAATACACAATGTTCAACTTATCCGTCTGCAGCACGCAAAGGGAAGGTAATGAAATGACCGGTGCAAAATATAAAAGTTACTTTATGTACAAGAATATGTAAATGTTCATCGTTGGCTGGCTAGCTTCTAACATCTCCATCATCGATTTACATACTGTACTGTACATACTGTTGATTTACATTATCGAATACATACTAAACTCTATACCACGAGAACTGATAGTGACGTCATCGCGTCATATCGTACTCCGTTATACACAAAAATGTAAATATCGTTTTGTTGTCGCTAGTTGTCTATAGTAAACAATAAAATAGAGGAACAAAACAACGTTTCGTATTACCGGTCGGTGTTGTCTTGTCTGTTTAAAGCTGATGACGTCACTATTAGTTCTCGTGGTATAGACTATAGATATGCTATACAAGCACTCTAGGGCAGGCACATTAAGATTCAAATGGTGTTCTATGTTCAGTAGCTCTCAAATTATTTATCTCTTATGTATTTTGAAAATGGAACATTCTTATTAAGTAGTACTTAAGTTTCAAATTTGACTTTTTATGAACCCCTCCTCATCTGCTTCACCCCACGCCCCGCAGAAGTTGCCAACATTTGATAAGAGCGTCTGTGTTCTAGTCTATCCCCATATCATTGATCCCCATAAATAATCATTTGTTTGATTTTTGTTAAAAGCTTACTTGTAAAATACAAATTCTCAAAGAACATTCTGTATAAAATGTTCTCAATTTATATGGCTATTGGGATATTTTGTATATAAAAATGTATATTTTAAAATATTGCAGTACCGTGAGTACTTAGTCTATATTTTTAGAATATAGTTTATTTCGTCTCCAAAACACAATGTATAGCGAAATGAAATAGTTATAATTTATTTACATATAAGGGGCCGTTCAAGTATTACGTAAGCAAAATTTTAGTTTTTTAAAATAACTACCCCCCCCCCCCCTTCCTTGTCAGCGAAAGTAAGCAAAGCTCTTACTCCCCCCCCCCCTGCTTACGTAAGCATTGGTATAATTTTTACAAAATCTGTTCGTTTATTATTTAATCGGAATCTACTAAATTTTGCCAAAAAGATACGAAAAGTAAATAAATCAATATTGCTGACGTAATCGCCATTAAGATACCCCCGTACCCCGTGTCATCAAAAATAAGCAAAGCAAAGAGAACCTTTGGTGCTTACGTAATACTTGAACGGCCCCTAAACTACAATTTAATGAAACGTGTAGCCAACAACATATTTATCTTGTGCTGTTAACATAGTATGTGTTTATATATTATTTGTAGTATGTCTTCAAGCTGGGCTTTTGGACCTCCAGTACCACAACTACCTACTGATATTATTCAAGTCAATCGAAAACGAAAGTATTGTGGCTCCTTTACACAAGGAGTTATTTGAACGGTTCTGGTGAGAATATTGTATACGATTCCCGTATGCGACCATACTAATACAATTCTTGCATACAACTGTTCACCCGATGGCAATATAAACTCGATGATAACAGGTATAACAGTCGTCAGATGACGAGAACAGTTGTTTATACTGGCTTTTGATAGATGTTCGAGAAACTCTCCTGGTGTATCGCAAACCTGGTATATGCTCCTCCTTTCGCAAATATCAGCTAACAAGATCATCGGTTACCGGTATTTAATACTGGTATTTCAACCCCCTAGCGCCAATATAATATGTGTAGGTATGTCTATCGTCGTTTCCGTCGCGACTTTCCTCTAGAAGGTTGTGGGGGTGCAACAGTGACACTCGCTGAAGCTATCTCTTCCTGCGAAGCCCCTTCAGCTTTCTCCAGCTGGCCCCGAGCTTCCACGAAGAACATCACGTCGCGAAGCTGCTCTTTTAGCTCTTTGATCTATTCCAGATATGTAGCAGGTTATAAAAAAGCTGTACAATTTAACGGGAATATGAACTTATGTTATGCCAAAAACGGATTGTACTATGTATACAATGGTTAAGTGATTTGTGTTTTTCAATTATGACTTTCCCGTTCCTTCCTAAGTATGTTATATTCGTATTTATCTGTGCATACTAATCATCGATTAATGTATGATACTCATGTCAACTTCCGAGGAAATGGCATTAGGAAAAACCTAATTAGAACACATCCACCCACAGGAACAGATTGGGTGGTGCTATTCTAAATACACACGACACGGCCGGCTTTTTATCTTGACAACTGTTAATTCTCTTGTTTTTACATTTCAACAAACGTTGCGTGCGCATACCGCACGTTATTCCTCTGGACCTCTAAAAACCATACTTATCCATTCCTATATCTACCAGTATCTATACAGTATTCACCTACCATCAGGTGGACTGTATGCTCGTCTGCTACCTTTTTCCATAACGAAAGAAATGCGACTGTAATGCTAGTGCATAGTGCTTAAGGGTCACCAAGAACTAGCGACTATTTATTACACAGCAACACAACATATAAATCTACTAATATCAACAGACTGAGTTCCTTTTATGGTCATGTTAATACACAGATCACACTGAAAATTTCCGGAACTGGCCACTTACATAAACAATATTTATAAAGTAATTACAATGTTTGAAAAGGAACTCTTTGGCTTTGGAATAAAGTTTGTTTCATCTAACAGTCATATGATTTTTCATTGTGGCGTCATTTTAAAAATTGCGCGTCTGCATTCCGATGGATTTAACTCGCGAAAATTTTCGCTGTATGATTTTCTACGATTTTCAGTGTAATTTGACAGCTCAGCAGAGTCTCGTTCGGCTTCAAACTGTTTTTGACGATGGAGCATCAAGCAAGACGACAATTTATAGCTGGTTTACAGAATTCAAGCGAGGTCGTGTCAATCTCAGTGACGAATTTCGTGAAGGTCGCCCGTCCACCGCTGTTAACAACAAAAACATCGATGCTGTGCGCCGTATGACCGAAACAGATAGGCATGTGACCTACCATGAGATTCGGACATCTTTAGGCATAGGCATGAGTCAGATACAATCAATCTTACACAACCATTTGGCTGTGCGAAAGCTGTGCTCTCGCACACAATTTGACTGAGGCTCAAAAAACGGAATGCGTCACTTGGTGCAATGCCATGCTTACCAGATTCAACAAAGGGGCGTCAAATTTGGTGTAGAAAATAGTGACAGGTGACGAAACATGGATTTACAGCTACGACTCCGAAACAAAGCAACGACCATTTGGGCCTTTCAAGGTGAGCCGAACCCCACCAAAGTGGCCATTGCTTGCCGGAAGTTATTGACGAACTCTGTAAAAACAACCGTAAACGCCCCATAATCTTGCACCATGACAATGCTAGCTCTCACACTGTCAAACAGACAAACGACTTTTTGAAGGCGAAAAACGTAGAACTCATGAGCCATCCTCCATCTAGTCCCGACTTGACACCTTATGACTTTTGCTTGTTTCCAAAAATTTAAAACCAATTACGCGGTCACGATTTTCATCGCCAGAAGGACGCTGTCGAAGAGATATGAAAAACATGTTTTCGTGGTCACCGCGGAGGAGTGGAATAAATGTTATGGAAATTGGATTATTCGTATGAAAAAGTATATGGACGCTCACGGAGAATATTTTGAGACACAATAAATTGATTTTAGGCCATTCATTGTCATTTTTTCTTATTCATTCCGGAAACTTTCAGTGTGCGACAATAATATGAAATGTGCTATTATGTAAATTTTAAACAACTAGTTTGATGGGGAGAGTGCACGCTGCCATCCTATCCTATCCCTCCCCATTTTCCCAACCCTTTCTCCAATCCATTCCTATATCTCCAAAGGTAGGCAGCGCATCCGGGGGCGTGCCAGCGTTTGTTATTTCGGACTATTGTTGGCATGTATCGCGGATGTCTATGGACGACAGTATCCACTTACCATCAGGTGGACTGTATGCTTGTCTGCTGCCTTCGTACTAAAATAATAATAATAATAATAAGCATTATTGTAACACTTAGGCAATAAAAAAAATTAGAGTTCGAAATCTATCTATCCATATAAATCAGTCACAAAGAAAACGAATATAAATACCTCTCCAAGGAAGCTGTCCTCCCGGACTTGCGCCCTGGCTTGCCATTCAGCTTGGCTGCTCGCTAGAGCCGCAGCTAAACCACGCTCCTCTGTTAACTCGTTCTGTAGCGACGTTAATCTAAGATATAAATTAAAATAGTTTAAGGCCTTTCTACCCGTACGGTGTAGTACCCGTACGTAAGGCCACAAATGGCGTGTGGTGTCGGCCGGCTTCACAATACCACCACCACATCTCTCCCCGCAACCCCTAAGCAACTATACCACCTCTGAAATAGTGGGCTCGCTAACCCGCTTGACCAGCATGGCGTTTTAAGGCCCACACATCCCTCATGTACAAAACAAAAAAATAAAAATAAAAACCGGGGAAGTCTTTAGTTTATATTAATTGAATCTTCCGGGCTACTTGGCCGAGGTCTTCTGGAATCTCTTCTCTTTCTTCCAAACGTTTCGTTAACAACTGCGGTTGACATCTTCAGTGGCGGCTGCGTTCACTTTCGGAGAGATGTTATTTCTTCGGCTTCTCGAGCGCAACTGAAGAAGAGATTCCAGAAGACCTCGGCCAGGTAGCCGGGAAGATTAAATTAATATGGACACCGGCTGAGAAAGCCTATACTCCACTATAAGTCATTAATTGCTATGGTGAAAAATAGGAGGATCATTAAAAATATTCGGAAAATACCACCTTTATTCCTATTTATTAAGCTTTTAAGACAGGAAGCAAAACTGTCTGATATAAAAATACTCCGCGTGACTATTATTGTACCGAAAAAAAAGGCTAAAAGCCGATATGAAGATTAATATTCAAATTAATAAAATCGAATCGGATTGTATGAACAATATGATTGCGATGACAGAATGTTTGCAACAGAATGATCTTTGCTTTGCTTATTTTTGATGACACGGGGGACGGGGGGGGGGGGTCTGAATGGCGATTACGTCAGCAATATTTATTTATTTACTTTCGTATTGTTTTGGCAAAATTTAATAGATTCTGATTAAATAAGAAACTTAAACAGATTTTGTAAAATTTATACCTATGATTACGTAAGCATGGGGGGGAGAGCTTTGCTTACTTTCGCTGACAAGGGGGAGGGGTTAAAAATGACTAAAATTCTGCTTACGTAATACGTGTACGGCCCCAAACCTCTATGGTTGATATGGCACCAAGTAGCATTAATTACGTATGGTTCTTTTTTGTATGTGTTTAACTAAAATAAATATTAAAGTACTAACTATAAGTATAAGTACAGATTATAAGTACTAACTTGTTAGTGACTTGAAGCAGCCTCTTCTCTAAAGCCTTGTTGTCTTTGGTGAGTATGTTGACTTGCTGCTTCAGTTTAGTGGACTCCGCTTCCGCGTCCGCAGCTCGAGCGCGGAGCTGCTCGCATTCCGTCTTGTGGTCCGCTTCGATTCTACAATAATGCAGTCATGACTACACATGAGTCACATGAACTTTTTTATGAAAATACTAGAGGTGCCAGCGGCTTCGTTCGCGTGATCTTTAGAGTAGTTACCGTGGCAGCTCTGTAACGGATCGGGATAAAATAAACCCCAAGTCATAAGCTATAACTATGACAAGTTTTATAAATTCTATCCAGTAATTTTTTCGTGATGCGCTTTCAGAGACAATTTTTTTTTAAATGTTGTTTTTGCCCCTATAATCATGCCATGCGTACTTTATATTGCAATCTTTTTTTTTTTCAGAAAATATTTCATGTGTCTGTTACGAATTTATTATTATATGTATATAGATAGAAGATGATCTGCCCGCTTGATACCTCTATGCCATAAAAGACATAAACAAGGCCTGTTATAAAATCATAACACTATGTCTTATAAATTTTTTTTCTAGTCATTTTTTTTTTTCGTTTTTTCAGTACTTCTACACCCTGCCACTGAAAAAACGCCAAAGGTGAAAGTATGTCCAGTACCTAGAGTAGAATTGATTGTACCAATTTTTACAGTTGTTTTTTTTTTCCATGTCTTATTGTTAATTTTTGGTATATCTTATACTCTACGCTCAAATGCATTCCGCGCGCGTCGCCCGCGCCGCTGCGCGCTGGCTGGACGGCGCGGCGTCCAGTCGTTACCCTGTACTGAGTAATGAGCGCTACGAACTTTACACACGGAACAATGTTTTTTTTTATTTATTCGCTAAGATAACTTTATTTTTCGCTAAAATGGCTTTCTATAATCTAAATTTGTTGACGTGTTTCAAGCTTCGCGTTATTTCGGTGACACGTTGTATACTAGCTGTGAAACACATAATATAATACTGCTCTCCTTAGAAAAAGGCACAAATTGCATTTTAATGACTTTTGAGCAAAATGCAAAAAAATTACGTAAAACTTACATTCATTTAAAATGAAACTAGAAACTAGTTTTGGATAGAAAAAGAAGAATAAGCAGTGTTTGTTTGATTAAAAATGTCAATAATGCTTTTTCTTCTTTTTTCTCTTTTCATATATGGCAATGGTGCAATTAGCACATACTGCCAGTGTCAAGTTTTCTTCGTAATTAACTAATGCAAATTTTAAAATGCACCCTGTCAATGTCCAGTCCCGTCGTAGTAAGTCAAGAGTCGGTCAGTAAATTGATAGTAGGTTTACTGAGGACAGAAGAGGACTCCTTGGTAGCACACGAAAAACGCAGTCCCACACTTTTAATTATTACAAACATTACGTATAAAAAAACAATTAAGTTTAATAAACTAACTTACATAATTATGTGTCTTATAGCTTTATAAAGAACTTTTTTTTTAGTACTTGGGGTGTATTAGCTGAAGAACACAAATAACACCAAATAAATAAAATAACATACAAAGAACAAAAAAACAAAAAAGCATAAACAAATAATCAATTCGTACTTTGATATCCTCTCCTCGTAGAACATCCGCTGACTGTCCAGCTGCTGCGTCAGTATGTACGTGAACTCCAGCTGGGCGGAGTCCAGCTTCTCTCCACCACAAGCAGAGTCCTCCGCCGACAGTCCACCTTCGGCTGCCACCAACTTGCCATCAGCTTTGTTTTGCACGAGACGGTGGACGAAATTGTCACCTAGATATCATATAAATTAGTATAAGGATAAATGAAATGCCAACGTCAGTCAGCGATGACAAACACTGGCATGTCCGTAAAGCTACAATAAATAAAATGCCAACATTACACAATGATGACAAACATTAACCTGTCTGTAGATGCAAAGTCTAGGAATCAAGGCGAAAAGGATTTATTTTTGCATCACAAAGCAAGATATCAAAGCACAATTTAATATAGTGTACAAAAGTGTTAAATCTAATTGATGATGGAGGATCGGGAATAGTTTCATTAACTAATCCCATATCACCTCATTCTGCTTCTGTCGTCACATTGGAATAGGATGGGACGGCATGGAACTATTTCATCGTATACCATCACCTTCTTAATAAGGAAAAAAGTGGAATAAAAAAGTTGCACGTTACTTCCATTAAATTACAAAAATGAGTCAAAACAGTATGGGATTAGACGGGCTGGACTGAAATAAGACGATACAGTTTATAAGGATTGGACTGGAACAGAATGTGAAGAGAAATCTTCTTCTAAAGATATTAAACTTGATCATCAAAGATTGGAAATCACTCTACTAATTTAAACGTTAGACATAGCAGCTCTAAACAATGACCAGATGCCTTTTTAAACTTAGCGAAGGTTTTTCAGCTAAAATGTTCATACTCGCTCCAGTTTTTCAAGGGAAGATCTAGAGAAAACGACAACACACAGAGGAGACATACGCTGACAATTCTCATTAACTCCCTACAAATGAACATGATGGTAGTGTTCCGTGGGAGAAGTGTAAATCGACCAAATGTTTTATCATAAACTAGCTGATCCGACAGACGTTGTCCTGTCCAAATTTCAATAATACAATAAGTTCATACAAAAACCCCATAGAAAAAAGAATTTTCCAATGTTTTTCCCCTAAAAACCTTATTTGGACTATTATGATCATTTTTTTTTTTAAAATAGCTAAATCGGTCCAGCCGTTCTCAAGTAATGCGCTTACCAACGCAGAGCATTTAGTTTTTATTTATATAGAAGAGTAACGTATATGTATATTAACAAAAATAAACGTACCTGCATAGTCCCAAACACGATTAGAGCCCAGTTGTAAAGCGTACGTGTGATTTGACTGTACAAAGTGTTTAGCGGCGTGACCCCCTTCATACCTTAAAAGCAAATTACAATCATTAATTTACATTACAGGGAATAGGATTGTGGTTGGTCGGCAGAGAACCCGTGAGCGT
Organism: Sesia bembeciformis; assembly: GCA_943735995.1. Lineage (NCBI taxonomy): Eukaryota > Metazoa > Arthropoda > Insecta > Lepidoptera > Sesiidae > Sesia > Sesia bembeciformis. The sequence goes on along the minus strand of OX031045.1, from coordinate 12,692,667 downwards.
GTTATCCTGTTATATTTTTGAGGGGGAGAGTGCACGCTGCAATCCAACAGCCGCTGGGCGCGCTCGACTGGCCACGTTACGCCTCTCTCATAGAAGACTACCTTGAAATGTACTGCATTTCCCACTTTATCGTATTTCCCCAATGTACGTACGTGTTTCGGTAGTGAGTGAGATGTGCCAGAGCCCATTCCCATCCCATCCTATCTCTCCCCATTTTCCTAACCCTTTCTCCAAATCCATTCCTGTATCTCCAAAGGTAGGCAGCGCATCCGGGGGCGTGCCAACATTTGTCATTTCGGACTAATGTTGGCATGTATCGCGGATGTCTATGGGCGACAGTATCCACTTACCATCAGGTGGACTGTATGCTCGTCTGCCGCCTTCGTACATAAAAAGAAAAAAAAATCGTGAGTTCAAATACATAACCCCTACTACAGTTACTATATAAGTACGGATTTAAAAAAAAAAATCACTAACTCGGTGGTGAGAGGAAAACATCGTGCACGAAGAAAAAAAAATGTATTTATGTGATATACTTGTGATTTACTAGGGGAGGCCTGTGCCCTGCAGTAGGACATTAAAAGCTAATACAATTCTGCCTCACCTGCCACAGCCGACGTGGCCGCAGACGAGGCAGATCCAAAGCGCGCCGGACTCCACACCGTCCAGGCCCAACCCTTCCGCCACACCACTTATATTCTCACGAGTTTCTTCGCCTTCCTCCTCTGAAAAATTTGTTAATTATAATTATTTTTATGTATAGAGAACAGGTGGCGACTTGGTAGTAAGTGTATACTGTTGCCTTGCGACATGCGCGACAAATGACAATTTCAGGCCAGCATGACAAACGTTAGCTCACTCCTGGATGTACCGCTTACCTTTAGAGATTCAGGAGTGAATTAGGAATGTGGCATAGGGAGTGTGAGTTTTCCTCCTCATATTCATTTGAAAGAATTCGTGTGATGAGGAGAATCTTAAACTTAACTGTTTTAGATTCGAGCTGTTAACTCTACAAGGGTTTAAGACCATCAAACGTTTGATGGAAATGTAAAAGTTTGTACATAAACGTTCACTAGCCTTTAACGCTGGTCTTAAAAGTTTATTAGCGCTCACTCAGTAGAACGCTCAACGCTCGTTAAACAACAGTAATGTTAAACAACAGATGGTCGCTTACCGGCGGGCGCATCGCACTCGAAGCAGCGTGCGGTGGTGCGCGGCTCGGGCGTCTGCGCGCAGCGGCACACCGGGCAGGAGGCGTCGCGCCACCGCACCAGGCAGTCCGCGTGGAACGCGTGCGCGCACTGCACGCTCAGAACGCCCGCCACACTCTCGTCCATGCGCTCTGTGAGTAACACGACCACGGATATAGGGGGATAGATAACGCAAGCTGTCCGTCGCTGTCTGGGGGAGAAAGGGTCAATTTCATATTGTCTGGTTCTCAATTCGTCTGGCATTGTACCAGACGAATTGAGTCTATTGTGACAAATTTTTACATACAAAATAAGATATATTGAAGGTAATTTTTATGTAATAAACTACTTTCTTGTAACAAGAAAGTATATATATATATATATATATGTAAAGAAAATATATTTCTTTCATTTGAGTTTTGCCGCGCTCCGCGCTGTCGGTAAGACTATCACAGTGTCGGTAAAACAGTGTAGGATATGGGAATATGGCGTCAGGTGAAGAGAATCGTACTGACTATCAAAATTGTGGGTAAAGACAAATAAGAGTATTGTAAGGAAAAATAATAGATTGTAGAAAGGATTGAAGAATAAACATTATATGTCGTTTCTTTGTATACCGAAGCAACACAATATAGTTAGTTTCATTTGACAATCCTTAACAAGAGAAAATAATCGACATTATATATATATATATATATATATATATATATATATATATATATATATATATATAGTGTTACCATAAATATTGTAACAAAGAAATTTCCAGTCTCCAGTTTCCGGAAAAGAGTCCAGGAAGATGTTTCGTTTCATTGGTGAGTGGATTCCTACCACTAAAATTTACTTGTGACGTGATACACTTGGTTCCCATACAATTTCACGAACTTGCGTTGTATATCTATGTCCATGGATACGACGCATTTATAAACACGCAGCGAACGTTAGGCACGAGACAGTCTTAAGATTGTTAAGACTATTCATGGATAGTTCTATAGAAACATCCCAGGCAACTTACCCAAACACACAGGGCAGGTAGGTAGTTCAGTGTGCGAAGGCGGCGGTGTGCCGTCCCTCGCCCACTCGACTCGAGAGACCCACGCCATGTGGCACAGCGCGTTGGGCTCCAGGGTGCTGTACGGAACACCATCGAAGGCGCCGTGGAACTCGCGAGCTGACTGGCAGGTGCTGAACCTGTGCCAAAGTTTAGGCTACTTGATAAGAGAATTATGAACCTGACCAGAAGGCAGCAGACCTGATCAGATTCACAAGATACATGGGGCTGTTAAATAACGATATGAATAGGATGAGGTGGGTCGGTAACACAGCCGCATCACCCATGGGTGTTGCAGGTGTAGAAAGAGGAAAAATTTTACACATTTAGGAAAGCAGCCTAAGCATGCAATAGCCATCTTTACATATTTTTTTTATAATCCTAAGGGCCTTTCTCATGACCTTTTCATAAGGTATCAGGAGGTAATTAAGTATAGTCCTCACAACGAGACAGGAGCTTTGAATTTATGTGAGTGGGTGTCAAAAGTAGACAGTCAAAAAATATTAGTAAAAAAATATTTTAATTAAATGTTACTTGTACAGTGTTAAAGTATTTCTTCGAGCTCTGACATTACGTCGGCATCTTCAATGTCACGTATCACCCACGTTAATAATGAATCACTCTGTTCTGGCATCAATAGTGGCATCTTGACCATCAAATTTCTTTTCTTCTTTTACTACATGTTCACATACATTTTTCCAGTCGTCTACAGTGATCACATGATATTAATTATAACAAAACAAGACAATTAAAATTAAGAAATTACACGTCTGACTGCTATCGGGTACGAAGGTGAAATGAGTCAAGTGTGGGTCAGGACGACGATGCACCGCGCTTCAATCCGATTGTTCAAATCCTGTACAAATTGGTTTAAAAAGCACGCGCGGCGCCACAGGGCGGTTCGCACTGTACACTATTGGTGTGCACTCACACAAACTTAAAGCTCATGTCTCGTTGAGTTAGCTGAAACTGTTAACAAGTAGATAAAGCAACTGTTAACAATCTGATAGATATTTTATCTACCAGTTAAATCTAGCTTCTGATAAAGTATAACTGACTTACTGATACCTTCTGGTAAAGTATCAGAAGTCAGAAAGGTTTTGAAAAAAATTTAGTTATAAAATTGGCTTTGAAAATATTTAAAAATTAATTAATTATTAACTACTATTGACAAATAACTTTGAATACAAAAATCAACACAGCATACCTGTTTATCTATTAAATATAATATTAACTATAATACAATGCTGGAAATGTACAAAACATGTCAAAGAAATGTGATCTTGTTTCACAGTATAATACTTACGTGAGCAAAGCCATATAATGGTCTGGGGAGCCATCTCTCAGAACGCGCACATGGGCAATGTCCTCCTGGCAGGCTGCAGCAAAAGCCAGCAGATCACGAGCACCGAGGGCCCCAGGCACTGATAGGAGACACAGCGTTTTAGCCTCTTCAGCCTCTTTTAGCTCACTGTTGATGAAGAATGAGAATATTTGTGAGTTTTTCCTAATTCTAATCTTTTTCCCCAATCTTCATATACAGGATATTAATAAATGGAGGAGCTGCAGAGCACATTTCTTAATGGATTGAAATAAAATTTGGCAAAAAATGTTTGGGTCTATATCTCGGTTAAGTTTGTGGATAAACCAAATTACTTTAGTAGTTCCAAAATTATAACAGTGTAAACTTTTCAAACAGTGTAAATAGGTCATCACAAGATGACTTGTTTAATATTTTTCAACTCACTTCTCCTTATACAAGTGTAAGACACCCTTAGTGACCTCCACAAGAGGATTTCCACAAAAGAAGCCGATGGTGTCATCATCTTCCGAGGTACTGTCTTCGGGTGGAGATCGTCGAGAACTTGTTGGCAGTAAGCCAGTAACCATATTAGGACCTGTCAGCACACTGGCATATGTCTCCACTGTTATTGTCTTAGACTCGCGTGCTCCACGGTCCTTCTTTTTCTGTTCTTTTGTTGATTCTGTAAATAAATAAACTTTATGATGTAATATTCCCACATTATTACATACACAAAACATACTTTAAGCCTCACACACATATACACATAACCACTAACACTACTCATTGCTCAAACAACTCATACAACCACACACACATTGTACATAGACATAATTAATCTATATTGTTTTTTTATAATATTAGTTACTTAGTTACTTTATAATTAGTTTATAATAAAACTACTCTCTCCATAAATTGTAGCCGTAAACTTTGTAAATGAATAAAATAAAATGATACACAGGGAATCTTATTTGTGTACACTTTGTATTTTGACCCTAAGCAGAGCTTCATTTTTATTTATACATTGAGTGAATTGAATGACTACAAAAGCTTATAAAATCTTGTCACAAAAATTGGGTAAGTGCAGACATTTCTAAGTAAAGGTGTACTCAATAGTCTTCCTTTAGCACTCATGCTTAGAAACTCTGAAACAACTTATTTATTAACTACTTTTTAGTTTATATTTATTGTTGTTTAAGAAAGGTGGCGTGAATACCTGTAAATTAAGTATTGTAAGCTAATTATTATTTACACGCAATATGATGAGACTGACATGCTTGATTGACAGTTGCAGGGGAGAGCAAGGTGATTTTGTCTAAGTATCTACCAAATTGTAACCATTTCTACTGTTTACAAATAAGTATCGCCTTCGTTACGTTGTAAGCTAATATATATAGCTAAAGTTATAATGGTAAACATCGTTATTATTGTTGATACGACAGCAGATGGTATTTCCAAACCTTGAACAATAAATTAACAATATTGTTTCGACTTTGAATAAAGTTGTTAGTTACGTACCAATTTCTACTTGACTGTCGCCCATTTCGGGTAGATCTTCGTCAACTTCAACGCGTAATACACACAAAGAGACGGACATTTACAAAAGGAATCTAAACTATATTTCTACCAATCAAAACAAAAAGATAAAAAATTATTATGATAAATAGCTCCGTAAATCGCACAAGATACTGCTATTTGAAACGAATCATTACTATTTAGCACAAGAATCTGAAGATAATTGGAAATAAACAAATAATTTGGTTCGATTAAAAATTTCTAACAATAGTGTTATACTTCCAAAATGAAAATATCATCTCAACTATTCTCAACATTAGATGTTCGAGATGGCAAGAATCGAAAACCTAGTGAGTAAATGAAACAAAACATGGCGTGAAGGCACATTTATGTATTATGGCATCATTCTATTTTTTGTATTATGCCCTGTAAAGGATGTGGATGTTGTCATTATGCCAGTGACGTGTGACAATGACATTTCAATTTCTTAAATAGAATTCTATAAACATCTTAAATTCCATTTTACTCAGATAAGTTTTATTTCTTCAGTTTGTATTTGAATAGAGCACTACAGAGATAATTATGAATGTTACTGAAAACTTATTTTACTTTAGTTCGAAGTCGATTCTAGTTACCGATTTAAAATATCTTTCTAACAAAAAGTAAAACATTTGATATATACTGTATAATTTCAGTTGCTTTTGCCTATTTATTAAAAGGTTTAAATGAAAAAAGGTAAATAATAAAAATCCAATATGGCTGCAGATCATACGACGTCAACTGTCAGCTGTAATATTTTTTTCATTCTGTGTTTATTAGCATTTTAAAAAATGTTGTGATCCCTAACTAAACGTGAATATGGGTGCAAAAGACTCAAAACCTAGTTTTATATCCTACGATGACGCTGTAAAGCGAGGTAAGCGAAGTGTACAAAGTTTAAAGTGCGTTGTTAGATTAAGATGAGTATCAGTTATAATGTGTCTATCATATTATATTGTTTGCAGTGTCTGATAGTGAGTTGAGACGTATTCGTGAGGCTTTCAAGAGATGTGCCGGTGCGAACGGGACGTCCTTGAGTTTGGAGGCCTTTGTTCACGAAGTGTTATGTGATGGAGTGCCGTATGAAGTCGCGGAGTGGTTGTACCAGGCTTGCGGGGGCACCAAGAGGGGCATCGCGTTCAAGGAGCTACTGTGCGGCATTGTAGTCCTCACGAAAGGCAACATAGAGGAGAAAATCAAGTAAGACCCACTCTAAATGGCAAATGTAAACAATATTACAGCCTCTGACATCATATTATTAAGTAACTATCATCATCTTGTTGTAGATTTCTTTGGACGTTGTATGTCAACAATCAGAATGATAATGGCATGTACATCTACAAATGGGACCTTGCTAGGGCCCTACACATGGAAAACACCTCTTTGCCATTCACTGGAGCCCCATGGAGCGTAGAAATATTGACAGGATTGTTTGGTGCCAGTGAGAGGGTCACATTTGACCAGTTCCGTTCATGGCTCCTCATTCACAAGGATGCTACAGTGCTCTCAAAGTGGTTATTATCAGATTGTGCTAATGTTGTCCAGAACTTGGAAACACCAACTTTCTATCAAAGCCTTGCTGGTGTTACACACTTGGAGGAGAGGGTGAGTTGTATGTTTATTTATATTTTTAATTGTAAAAGAAATTTTTGGTAACTAATGATGTAATACATATATTTACAGAAAAATTACCGACTTAATATGTAATCTCATAAACAATAAAAAAACAAATATACAAGATATACATTATCTTTGCTAAATGCAAATACATATGTATTTGTGAGACTTACTGTAATATTCTACCACTTAAAATAAAGAATGGAAGATATTAAATATTCACTACAATGAAATAAAATTTTCAAAAAATTACACTTTTTAAATAGTCATATTTATTTATGTAATTTAAAACAAGCACAGTGCACCGCCATATAATATATAATAGTAAATATACATACATGGTGGAAATAAGTTGATAAGTCAAAATTAACTCTTGGGCACTTTTAAGGGTACAGTTTAAAAGTTTAATGTTTGTGTTTGTACTTTGAATATTGAGATATCACTTTAATGCTGAAATAAATTTCACTGGAGATATTAGGTATTGAAAGAATTAATTTTATTTATTATATTTCCATGATACTTACATACTTTTTATTTAAAATGTTATATATATGTATTTATCTCGAGTTATACCTGCATAACTTATACCTTCTGTACATGGATATAACAATAACTTTTATTTGGAGCAAATACTCCTGAAAATTGGCAATAGTTATATCCTATATAAAATATTAAATACTGAAACATAGCACAGAATAAAATCTTTTGGGTCTATGACATAATTGTTTGTCCCGTGTGTACTCTAGCCTAAAACCTTATACCTTACAATAGGGGTTTGAAAGTTCACCATATTTGATGACTCCAAACAAGGTGAAATTTGTATTCTGATGGCCAATAACCAATATTAAATTTAACAGAAGGATATTCTTAAATGATGAAAAGTCACGTTTCATTAATATTCATGTAGTGTCAATGTATTATAAAAGGAAATTTACTTAGTTAGAAATTTGAATTATTCATTGTGTGAAGTATTTGTAAAATTCAGATATTATTACACATCACTACGTCAATCTGTTTCTCCATTGTCGGATTCAGTTTTTATCACTTGGGGTGTTTAAAGAGACAACTCATGGTGATTTGATTGACTGATGACTTGATCAATTATCATAACATACTGCCACCCAACTGTCTTTCCATTGCTAAATAGATAAATATCACCTCTTCTAAGGCTTGCCACCACTTACGATCTTCCGCTGCTATCATAAATTCAATACCAATGAATATCAAGTCATTGGTCCACCTTGACAAAGAGTGTTGTTGCACCATGTTCCCACTAAACCTTTTATCAATTTGATTTAGTAACCATTTATTTTGCAAGAACATAGATAACAAAATATTGTGTTATATCACCCATTATCTTCCACCTCAAGAGACTTGCCTAAAGTAATTTAAATTTACTCTTCTTCTCCCCTTGATGTAGTCTACTGGTGAAGTTAGAATTTAGTTCTAATTTGTAAAGTAATGTGATATGTAATATGGCACACGATATATTACAACAAAATTTTGACTTGACCCATTGTATACTATATATAATATTCAGCCACATTGTTCAAGTTGATAATCAACCTTGTTGGAGATTGTAAAACATTAAATTTCTTTATTTTTCACATTGACCCCAAAATAAAATGCTCATGCCTTTGTGATAGAGCTTGTTAAGATAAATAAGGATAGATGTCCTTGTGATGGGGCTTTTGAAGACTTTCCCCTAATCCCATCACCCAAACAAATGAGTATAACAATATTAACAACTGTTTATTTTGTAAGATAATCTCAAGATAACATTCCCTGAAGATAAACTATATATCTAAATACATTTCACCAAATCATTTTCATAATAAAAATTTGAATTATGATACTACCTAGAGCATAGCCAACGGATTTATACTGTATTCATGTGATCACAAGCTTTTTTAAACTAGTTTGTGTTCTTGAAGGAGTTACTAATAATAATAATGCCATACTCAACGGTTCACACTAGAAATACGTGTTTCTGGATCCAGAGACTAAGCGAGACACACCAGCCAGACGCGAACAAACATTTGTCTTTAAACAAATGAGTGTCCTATCGGTAATTGAACCCAGAACCTTTTGTCGTCTATAATAATGAATCTACAAAATCATAATGACATTTACTATAACTATAGTTAATTAACATTTATTTTCTTTGTTCCAACGAAAAGTACATGACAAAGTACATGACACTTGAAAGGAGAAATGGGATAAGTGACACTTTTGGACATATTGAGTTATATACATCATTGGAATCCCCAGATTTTTCTGCATCTTTAGATCTAACTCCCATATTCCTATGATGACCTTTTTGTTCTTTACGCATTTTGAAATTCTCAGATTTTCTACTTTTCACTGTTAGTGATTAAGGATGAAAATATTCCTTTTTTTAAAAAAAAGTGATATTTGTTAAAATAAAAACTTGATTTTTGCACTTCATCATAGCACTGGTATGGAGTAACTTTCTCACTTATCTTCTTTTACTTGCTATACAAATATAATTAAATTTTGTTAGGTTGAATTTCCTCAAGGTTGTTTTATCTATATTTTGATTTGTCCCTTTTTACCCCCTTTCATATATCTTTAAATTATCGCCTGGTCAATGTTTATTCATCCTCATTGATAGATAAAAGTCAGTTATGTGTGTTTACTTTAAATAGAAACACCAAAAACCTTGTCGCTTCTCATTATTTCACCTGCCTCATCAACATCACAAAAGCGTGACACTAACAAAATATTTATTTCATTAATAACGGATAAGGGAGAAAAATTTAAAGTTAATATTATCAACATACTGAATGTTGATAATATTAACTTTAAATTTTTCCCATCCCATTCCCATAATTTTTTAATTATTTATGTGCAATTGAAACTAGTTTCGAAACGTTCATGTGATTGTGTCAATAGTTTGTTAGTAGATTGATTATAAAAAATATTCGTTTTTATTGATTCTCAAGATGTTTATATGCGCAAATCTGTATGGGAAGCTTTGAGCGTTAAAAGAATACTTCGCTAAAGTATACAATTTAAGTTCACAAGTGGCATTAGTTTTATTAAATTTCTGTTTATTACCTCTGTTAGAATTATTTTTTTGCAGGATTCTTATTCTCTTTTAGCCTTTATCTTACAGAACAGTTACTTAAGTAAAAATCAAAGGGTGTGTTAAAGTAACTAATTGAATTTAAGTAATTTTACCTTTATTGCTCGACTTTATATATGTTGGTTTAAATTGCTCTCCTGTAAAATCGTCAGAATGTCGCTTCGCTTATCCCATTTCTCCTTTCAAGCGTCGACATGGTTGTTGTACAATGTTATATTTTCGGTTGGCGCCACCTATCCGCCTATTAAAATGTTGATAATGAGCTGCAAAGGCGTTTGTATTTGTTCGAATGCTCGATTGGTCGATGGCTGATATGGGGGCGATTTGTTGTCCATGAATTGCACATTAATGCATGTTATAGATAGACAATGGTTAAAATTCATTTAATTTAGTTGTTGGTTTGTCCTCAATGTCGGTACTAAACCCAGGAAAACCACAAGATACAGACTCAACTATTACCGGTTTTCAATTACGTTAAAATTGAAATCATCTAATCTGAATCATATAGGGAAACTCATTTCAATTTCTACGAGGTACAATAGAATAAGGTAAGAGCGTCCAAGCAACAAGGCTCTATGGTTATAGGAAGAACGCTGACAGTTGTGTGTTTAATTCATTTTATGTAAATGCCGTTTCTTTCTTTAACTACAACGTAACACAATAACATAAAAAAAAATATTCTTAAAGAACTATTGAGTTGTAAAAAATGATTTTTACTATAATACATGTTAACATCCGATCGATTCACGACCTGTGGTCCACTCACCCGTCCAGCCACGGTAATTTACCACAATTTATACTTCTATATCTATATATAAATATAATAAAGAGGTAAAATTGTGTGTTTGTTTGTATGTTGGGGGTAATCTCTGGGACTACTGAACCAATTTCAAAAATTCTTTCATAAATAGGAAGCTACATTATCCGTGTCTAACATAGGCTATATTTTATTTTGAAATTTTGAAAAAAAAAAGAACCTTTTATAAACCGAAGCGAAGCGAGGGCGGGTCGCTGGACTCGCTAGTAATTAATATATTTATTGTGATAATTACATGTGAAGAGATGTTACAAATACAATTAATACAAATTAATAACAACAATACTAATAAAAAATTAGCAACAAAATATTAAAATCAATTATGAAAAAAGTTACAATTTGATGTCACAATTTAAATTATTACATCGATTTTGAATTTCCGTAGAGGAAACGATAGGTAGATTTTTTTTTTATAGAAAGCAGGTGGCAGATTAGCAGACAGATCCACCTATAGTGGTAAATGCATACTGTCGTCCATGGACATCGCAATCAGTCCAGAATGAGATTACTGTTGCACTACGATTATAAGTTGCAAGTTTAAAATGTGTTTAATTTCATTAAATTACAATCAAATATTTCTAAATAAACAATAACAAACAATATTTAATATTTTTATTATTTATTTCTTTTCTAATGTAATGAATGACTTACACAAATACACATATTGCATAATTTTTGTTCCTCGACTGGTTAATTAATTAATTAATTAATTTCAGATTTAATTTAATCTTTGAAAGTATTTTATTTAGCAAATATATATATTTATTTGTTTCTAACATTTAAGTAGTTAGTTACGTCACCCAAGCCCTTACTGTTGATAGCTGGGTCAGCAGAACCGGGTGGTCGGCCGAACCCATAGTTCTAGGAACTTAGCGCTTAGTTAGCATTTAGGATGTAGCGATAAGAGGTTACTTTGTATTTAGATTTAATTAAATAGAATAGTTGAATACTGGCATCAAGCTCTGCCATGTCTATTGTACCTCGTAGAAATTGAAATGAGTTTCCCTATATGATTCAGATTAGATGATTTCAATTTTAACGTAATTGAAAACCGGTAATAGTTGAGTCTGTATCTTGTGGTTTTCCTGGGTTTAGTACTGACATTGAGGACAAACCAACAACTAAATTAAATGAATTTTAACAACAGATTTCTGTCACCGTCACTAGCCCCAAACTTCACTATTTGTAGAGGCACCACAAGAAATTGTGATGCCTCTTCAACTAGTGAAGATTGGCGATCAGCTCCGAATATATCGCCCGTCGATCGCGAGGCGAAACAGGTTCCGCGGCGCTCGCGATGCCAAGCCACTCCCGTGTTACTTTTATGTCGATGCACAGGCGATTGCAAAAAGACGAAGCACGACAGCCTTCTTATTCTTCTCTTGTAATTGTGACTGTCTCTATAAAATTATGTTACAAACAAAACCTTAACCAATACCATCTTTCCAGGATATCATAGAGCTCGAAAAATGTTTCTGGTCACTGCACAACGCGGCGCCCACAGGCCAGTTGGACGCAGAGAGCCTGACCCCTCTTCTCTCGCCCCCGCTCCCCCGCGCAGCCGTCGCCGGCGCCTTTCTGGCCTTTGACGAGAATAGAGACGGCCATGTGGACTTCAAGGAGTTGTGTTGTGGACTGAGTGCAGCTTGCAGGGGACCGAGGACTGAGAGATTGAAATGTGAGTATTTATTTTTAAACGGATTTAAACTGGACGTGTCTTGGGAGCAACCTGAGGCGATTGGGTTTCGGTGGCGGCTCACTTCCGACGATAAGCAAAAACGGTGCTGCTCTACACTTTTTTTTTATGTACGAAGGCGGCAGACGAGCATACAGTCCACCTGATGGTAAGTGGATACTGTCGCCCATAGACATCCGCGATACATGCCAACATTAGTCCAAAATGAGAAACGTTGGCATGCCCCCGGACGCGCTGCCTGCCTTTGGAGATATAGGAATAGATTTGGAGAAAGGAGAAAGACACTGCGTGTATTGTCCCCCGGTTACGGTCAAAACAACCTATTAAGCTATATCACCAGTTATGAACCAAATGGACAATTTTTTCAATAATTGGAAATTATTTCTATTCCTCAAACAGTCTTAAATAAAATTTGCGTACGTGCGGACAAAACGACAAAATCTGTGTATTTAGTCATTTTGCTAAAACACCGCTCATATAAAATTGTGTGTTTGTATGTTGGTGGTAATCTCTAGAACTACTGAACCGATTTCAAAAATTCTTTCACAAATATGTAGCTGCATTATCCGTGTCTAATATAGGCTATATTTTATTTTGAAATTTTGTAAAAGACAACTTATAAACCGAAGCGAAGCGAGGGCGGGTCGCTAGTATTAAATAATTCGAGAGCTACGTAATCATAGAACACTATTTATTTTAGACTAACGTGCCTGCCCTACAGTGCTTGTATAACATATATCGGCTCGCCCTCGTTTCGCTTCGGTTCATAAGATAATTTTTTTTTTCAAAATTTCAAAATAATATGTAGCCTATATTAGACAAGAATAATATAGCTTCCTATTTGTGAAAGATTTTTTTAAATCGCTTCAGTAGTTCCAGAGATTACCCCCAACATACCCACAAACAAACACACAATTTTACCTTTATTATTTATTATATTAGTATATAATACATGTATAGTATATAATATATATAATAGGCAATACATGTAAGGAAAGTTATCAAACATAAAATAAAATTATAACTAGCTAAAAACCCCAATAATGTATACCTAAATACCTATGTATATAATACCTATGTATGTAATACCTATGTAGTTGTATGTGCCTGCTATAAGTATGACACTCCGATTAAGGCTCTAGTATAGTATAGTATTGGTGTACATGTTGATGGTATTTCGTATCAATAAATAAAAGTAGCTCTTTGAGTTTTAAGCCCTATAACTCAGCCCTTTAATTAAAATATATTACAAAATATTCTAATTATAAATTTCACAGATCGATATTATCTAAAAAGGGTCAAAATTATTGAAATGCATGAATATAATACTCGAATTTGTCAGGGAAAAGCGCCGATCTTCCATTATAGTTGACTCAGCGGCATTTAGGTAGCCATTATTCGTCGATGGTAATTGGGACACCCCCGCTTGTGATTCTAAGAAGTTGTTTGGCAATACCTTAAGGTAAATCGGAAATTTTAATAAACCTACTTGAAAATAACGCCTCAGCCGTTTCTTCACATATACAAAATCTATACTAGTATAATAAAGAGAGAGAGAGTGTGTGCGAATTTTGTGAGTTTGTGTGTATGTGGAGGGTAATCTCCGGAACCACTGCAGCTATTTGAAAAATTCTTTCACTATTGAAAGGTATTTCACTATTCAGCTATTTGAAAGGTACATTATTCCAGATGGACACAGGCTATATATTATATTGGACATAGGCATGCAACGCATGCCGGGCACCGCTAGTACTTCATAAACCATAATCTTATCATAGTTACCCACAGAATTGTAAAAATTGCCGCATATCAGATCAAAAGATTGTGCTGAGTTACCAGCATGGCCGGCACACACCGAATGTACAGTGCAGCCCTTGCAAATTAACGTACACGCATCAACTTATAGTGGAAATGTGCGTGACATAATTCACGCCATCTCATTATGCCGTCATGTACAAGACAAATGGGTGAGGAGGTCCGTCTCCAGCAGTGCACGATAAAAGGGCTAACGACAGCGCCTACTGAAACACCTCCTTTTAATACACATGTCTATCCGGATTTCTGGCCTTTACGACTAATTGAAAACTTCATCAACCGACCGATTGGCGCAGTTTGTAGGGACCCTGCTTGCTGTAAAAAAGGTCTCGCGTCCGACTCCCGGTCGTACATACATTTGTTTAACAAAAAAGAAAAAAAAAAAGGTATGTTCGTGTCTGGGTGCGTTTGCCTTTGTATGTGTCTGGACCCTCGACAGAGAATTCTAGTGTGAGCTATTGACTGTGGCGTTATCTATTTATTATTTGATAGTTTCTCGCTGGCATACGTGTTATAGTTTGAATTCTTCTTTGCACGTTGTTTATCTTTGCGGTTAGTAAAAAAAATAATCTATGATGCAAGCAAATGGATCAACTATATTAATGTATTAGTTACATCAGCTCTCTGATATCTACTGCCACGAGGAAACTTTTCTGACGAGTAAATGTATACCTAAATACCTATGTATGTAATACCTAATTATTGTATGTTAAAGTATTTAAAAAATACTATCCTTTTGGTCGCGGTAATGCCCGTTTGTCGTCTATCGCCTTGTTATATTTTCAATATTATTGGACCGATTTCGAATGATTTTGATATTTAAAACCTTTTTGACAAAGTACCTTTTAAAACGGCAAGAATCATTCGACCAACAGATCTTACGATTAACTCAAACGAACACAGACATAAAAACGCGAAGAAAGAGAGAAGCAGCATCTTAATATCAAAACTAAGTAATAATTGAGCCTATAAAAGTTGGAAATGTTCGTACATCCCTGTATATACATATATATACAGCTGTACATTGTGTACTTGAAAAGGTCGAAAACGACAAAAAATACAAACTAATAAATTGAAGTAGGAAAAAATAATTGCGGAAAGTAATTTGTGTCAATACCACGCTATGTAGGGTAGGTTTTCCGTTATTGGAATGGAAACAATGGTTACTTTCAATGGACGACGGATGTTGTTTACGTAATACAACGAATGTCGCTTTAATGTTCACAAGGGCTTGCGAGTCTTGTTTATGGGGGCAGTGGGTTAAACTTGGGCTCATAAAATTTTAAAGGCTTGCCACTTTTCTTAAGAGATCACACGTCATTCGCTAAAGAAAGGGGATATTTCGTTACTTTCCGTACCTTTTAAGAAAAAAATTATTTCAGTAAAAGTTGTAAAGCTTTACTGACGACAAACCACTTGAAGAATGTCGCCGGTAGCGGTTGGATGAGAAGAGCGGAATGTCGTGTGTGGTGGTGAATCATGGAAGAAGAGTGGAGTGGATCCAGCAGTGGAGAGACAGTCTGATGGTATGACATGTATTTTAAAATATGAGGGGGAGAGTGCACACTGCAATCCAACTGCCTCTGGGCGCGCTCGACTGGACACGTTATCCCTCTCTCACAGAAGACTAACTTGAAATGTACTGCATTTCCCTCTTTAATCTTATTTCCCCAATGTACGTACGCGTTTCGGTAGTGAATGAGATGTGCCAGAGCCCATTCCCATCCTATCCCTCCCCACTTTCCCATTCCTTTCTCCAAACCCATTCCTATATTTCCAAAAGTAGGCAGAGCGCATCCGGAGGCGATACAACGTTTGTCATTTTGGACTAATGTTGGCATGTTTCGCGGATGTCTATGGGCGACAGTATCTACTTACCATCAGGTGGACTCTATGCTCGTCTGTCGCCTTCGTCCATAAAAAAAATCCTTAGTCCCGAAATCGCTATTTTTTTACATAATTCCCCTTTGTACTACAACTGATTTAAAATTATATCAACAAAATTTAAAGTCCTTGAAGGCAAAAGGCCTTGTATTGCAACAAAATTACAGTGGATCGATGATAATAATTATATCAGTGGCGGTTTTACGCCAACATTGAGCAATGGATATTGTGTTATCACTTTTTTCTCATGTTTTTCATTACTAACTCAGACTTTATTGCCCCGCTGAATTTTTTAACCCTAACTGATTATAGAGTTTGATTAATCGGTCAGGCCCGACCGGTCGCGTTGATATTTTTCTCTATAAAAAATACGATTAATTCATTATGAAAATTCGATTGCAATCCGACCATTAATCCGGGGGGGGGGGAGGAGTGCACGCTGCATTCCCACAGCCGCTGAGCGCACTCGACTGGTCACGTTACCCCTCTCTCACAGAAGACACCTTGAAATGTACTGCATTTCCTACTTTATCGTATTTCCCCAATGTACGTACGTGTTTCGGTAGTGAGATATGCCAGAGCACATTCCCATCCAATGCTATCCCTCCCCGTTTGCTCCCAAACCATTCCATAATCTGCAGAGGTAGGCAGCGCATCCGGGGGCTCTCTCCCCCCTGCAAAAAGTTTTCAACCGTTATAAAAAATATATTTTAAAATAGCCAAACCACAGATCAATCAATACATACATATTGCGTGCAATTGAATTTCAATCACACGACGAAATATGCATTCGTCTTAAGATATACAGCTGTAAACAATAGTTTCTCATAAAGAACATTAAAGCAGGCTTCCTCTTTTCCACTACATTAAACTCTTGTATTTTACCTCGCACTTCTGACAAACGATTATGACTTTTATTGCATTATTAATAAGAATCGCAACTGTTGTCTTAAAATGGTAACGTTAATATGTAAATGAGGTTTTGTTCTCGCTGTGACGACTGAGCTGAGTACACTGAAATGTGACTAATGGTCGCCGCGACCCCAAGGCCACTGTATTTATATCTATCGAAGATTAAATAGTAATTTGTTAACTAAATATAGTTAGATAATTATAATTTTTCCATGTGGGTTTTTACAGTTAAACCGTATTAAATAGGTCACGCTCAATGACCTACTTTAGTTCTGTGTCGTGGGTCCAGAGATATACATATATAAAAACCACCGAGACCCAAACAAACATTTGTCTTTAGCAACGAGCGACGGACATCGGAACGTAATGGAACCTCAGGACCAGAAATGCCCTGAAATCTATCTTATCTAACCCCTAAAGGGGTGCCAAATTTTGTATGGAACATATTTGACACATATTTAACTTGAAACTTGGTATAAATATTTTAAAATAAAATATATACAAATAATTCAACCCCTTTTATATTTTTTTAAAAATTTGTCCGCGGATTAAAATACAAAATGTCATACTTTCTATAGGTACTTTGTTTTTGTCATACAAAAAGTCACTTTCTATGACTATGACTGATTGATATTTTTTTAATTCAACTTCATATATACGAGTATGTATCAAGTATGGAACCCACTGTAGTTTACGATTCAGCTATTCACGCACAGTGGATATATAGTGATTTTCAAAAAATTCCAAAATTGTGACAGGATTGCTAACGAACTGTTAGACTAAGTTCAAAGATTCGCAAACCGCATTAATGCGCGGTGTAAGCGCAATGCACCGGATGCGTCACATCGACAACCAGTCCATGGAGGATATGAGCGGGGACCGGTTGCTCGCAGGATATTCCTCAGAAATTCTCACCAGCCCTGTCCGGAGAAGTATGTTTGTCTGCGTTAACCTCGAGATATGGGTCGATTTTAGTTCGCCCCATTCAAGAAAGCTATGAATAGGATTTTGCAAGGTCAGCGGCGTACCCGCATACCTTTTAATGTTGCAAGTGTCCATGGACGGCGGTAACACTTACCGTCACGTGGGACCGCATTCTCGTCCGCTTACTTCCCTATAAATAAATATACCTACGGTACTTTTTATCGATTCAGTAGTTTTGGAAAAGGAGTTTTTTGGATTATCATCGAGATTTATCAGAGATCTATTTCGAAAACATAGATTCCCGACCTTATGGCTCCTTCCATAGAAAACTTATGTCTCTCCTAAACTGAAATATTTAAAGGCAATGAAGGAAAGGGTGCAGCGTAAATAATGCAGCCAAAGTTTTGATCGTTTAAAACAACGCCTCAAAGCTCGACATTGCCCTCGTTGAGAACCTTATCTTGATGATGCTATAATATCGTAGGAACTTACATAGAATGATCATCTCGGCCAGAAGTGACGGATATACCGGTCACTTCCGTCCGAATGTCTCAGGATGTGTCCGAATGTGTCCGAATACAATCATCTAGTCAAATTTTGAAATTTCCTTTTAATATGCTTTTTTCATCTCTAGTTATCGAATATTAATATCAATAACAGGGATTACTAAAGAATATAGAAGTGTCGTAAGAATAAAGGGCCGATCAAAGAATAAAATTTATTAATAATATCATCACTTATTGAATCGGAAACAGTTTTTAAACATTTGCCCCTACATTTGTGCTTACAGGTATGTCGTACCTAAATAAACAGTTCACCAGATAAACACGCGACACTGTCTCTTTATGATATTAACATAGATAGAAATTGACAAAAAAAACTTTTTATGTATAAAAATCCGCCGTCAAAGTAGTTGTCTGAAACTTCATTCTATCTCTATGACTGGTATTTAAATGTCATCTAAAAATAACCTCATTCATAACAGCGGTATTTATAGAGGTAATAATTTTTATCACTTTGATACGAAACTTTGTAAAATGGAATCGTTTTAAACGCATTTTCAATGGATGCTACAACAGTTTATTTTTTCTTTACGTAACAATTAATACTACGGAAAATGAAATTTCAGGTAAATTTTTGCCCGTGCCAAAACACTAATTGGCAGAAAAATATACGTTTCTTAGGCTGTTCCTTGCTTAGAACTAGACTGAGTGGTTGGAAACTGGCTTCTATGCGAATAAGGTGTGTCCATAAACAGAATTTATGTTAGAATTATGTAATTTATTTATTTATCTTAGAATTTATAAGACCGACAACTGTTTTTATTCAGGATTATTTATCAAGAAGTAAGAGAATTTAATTTGTAAAACGACATATTTTGCTGTGGACCTTATTCTTGATTTACAATTTAATAAATCGTGTGTTTATTAATTTCGAAACAAGCATCAACATTTTTATCAGACTATTCGGAAATGAGGGTATGATAATAGTAATAATATTTTATTATTGTTAGATAACTGTGAAATCATAATGTCTTTTGAAAAATAACAATAGGTTTAAGTGTCACAACTTTAAATGTGACCGCGATATTGAATAGTGGCGTATTTCTTCTGTGGTGCCATTATAACCACACGTTAGTGATAGAAAGCAATATTGTGTCTAAAGATACAATTATCTAGTCAAATTTTGAAATTTCCTTTTAATATGCTTATTTCATCTCTACTTATCGAATATTAATATCAATAACAGGGATTACTAAAGAATATAGAAGTGTCGTAAGAGTAAAGGGCCGATCAAAGTTAAAATTTATTAATAATATCATCACTTATTGAATCGGAAACAGTTTCAAACATTTGCCTCTATATTTGTGCTTACAGGTATGTCGTACCTAAATAAACAGTTCACCAGATAAACATGCGACACTGTCACACTACTCGCGGGCAGACATTTGCATCATAAACTGTAGATAACAAGCACCACTATTGATATGATAACGATCTGCTACACTTCTTGGAATAATTTGCAGTCCTTTATCTGATAAACTATTTATTGTTAATGACGTACTTGAAAAATGTAAAGAGAGTTACCACAAGGTTGTGTTCTGGGGCCCTTTCTTACGCCATACCTTTTCCAACGATACGATGGCTTTGGGAAAACTCTTAGTTTTTATTTTTCTGAACAATGTGTAAATAATAATGTACTGGTGATGCTCAATATTCTTTTCATTTATATAGTCGTAATTCTATTTTTTTCGCTCATTGATGTTCTTATTACTATAAAAACTGCGTGTGAAGACTAACATTATATTGGTACCATAAATAAATTATATGTCCTGATATCAGCTGTGCGTGTTAGTTGTTAAATAAATCTTATCGCACTGGTACATTAAGACTACCATATTGTCTTTGACTATTGTTCATTAAGTCGAACGTTCTGCACGAACATCTTGAATAATCGTCTAGACTAGAAATATCGCTACAATGACGTCAATACGTTTCATTACGTATAATTAACGTTTCATTACGTATAATTAGAACATTCGAAATAAAATTGCTATAATTACCAAATTTTAATTATGAGATTTCGTTATTAATGATAAGAGCACTTGATATCGTCAGGGTTACATACGTACCATCAGCCTGTGTCTCTCGCCTGCTGAATATAGGCCTCTACCAAGGACCGCCACAACACGTGGTCTTCAGCTCTTCTCATCCAGCCACTACCGTCGACTTTCTTCTGGCCGGAGGGCGTCCCGCGCCACTTTTCCCGGTACGCGATTTCCATTCGAGCACTCCCCTCCTCGATCGGTTATCGGTCCTGCGGCATATATAGCCTGCCCACCGCCACTTCAGCTTGCTGATTCTTTGAACTATGTCGGCACCTTAAAGCGTTGATCACACGTACCGAGCAAACGGGCGAGACAGTAAAATGTTTCTCGGCCGAGACAGTGATGTAAGCGAGTAGCTGTTCACACGTGTTTTGAAATTAGCACAGTCAGTTCAGTTCTATTGAGCCTACAATTCGGACACGATGGATCGAAAAAAGATTATTAAGCGTTGATCACACGTACCGAGCAAACGGGCGAGACAGTAAAATGTTTCTCGGCCGAGACAGTGATGTAAGCGAGTAGCTGTTCACACGTGTTTTGAAATTAGCACAGTCAGTTCAGTTCTATTGAGCCTACAATTCGGACACGATGGATCGAAAAAAGATTATTAGAAAATATACAAAGTTACTCATTCCACTATTAGCAGAAGAATTAAAGGAATTGTTGGAAAAAGAGCAACGCCGGATTTGGACAAGACCATGGATGTTGAGAAGACCTGATTTTGGCGCTACAAACACTGTTTTTAATGAATTAGAGGTAGAAGATCCTGCTGAATTCAGAATGCTTCTGAGAATGGATGTACAACATTTTGACACATTGTTAGAAAATATTACTCCTTTGATACAAAGGGAAGATACAGTCATGAGAGAAGCTATATCTGCAAAGACCAAACTACAAGTAGCGTTATGCTATTTGGTAACTGGGACGAGCTACCGTTATTTGCAGGCTTTTTACAGAGTATCTCGGGCTGCAATATCATCACTCATACCAGAAGTCATGGATGCAATATTTACTTATTTGGAGAATTATTTAAAGGTACGTACTTTTTTCTTACATACTATAAATAAAACTTTAGTGCATTGAATACTTTTTTATTAATATCAAACAATTAGGTAGAAAAAAGACAAAATTAAAAATTAAATTTGTTGTCTTCCATCTGTCTTAAAAGCTGCAAACATCGCAGCTGCTACAATATCATTAGTGCTCACAGAAGTTTGGCGTAGTGTCGACATTATGTACTGGAGAAGTAGTTAGAGCAAAGATTGATTGCGATGTAGACGTCATCGGAGCTGGTATTGGTAATGGAGAAGATGGTGCAGCAAAGATTGATTGCGATGTAGACGTCATGGGAGCTGGTATTGGTAGTTGTGGCGGAGATTCCGCATAAGTTTCATCAAATTGATATAAGTCGCTGTGAAAACTAGCATTAGTGGTGTCTGAATATACAGAAGACGGCCTTTGGTAGCTGTGATTAGACGAAGAAGAATGGGATGCAGTTCTTTGTCTAAGTTCTTTAATCCCATATTCGGTCAGAATATTCTGAATTCTGTTTTGTGCTAATAAAGCATTCTCTGCCGATAAATTCTTAAGTTGCAATGCAACACTCCTTCCAAACACATTAAATATACTTTCGTTCTCAGAATCAACGCCTTCATTTAACTTTTTCAGATCAGAAACAGCTTGAAAAATTTCTCTAGTCCTCCTTTTAGTCCTCGTAGTATTTCCAGTGTTGCTATTAGTTGCTGTGGTAGTAGTCGTAGTTACAGTTACTGGTACTTGCTGGTTGTTGGATGTATTAGCTGGTACTTCCTGGTTGTTGTCCTGAGAACCAGTGTCTTCATTAGTGGCACGACGATTCTGTGAAATAAAATGAAAATAAATTATTGTTTTAGGTACCGCAGAACAATGAAGAATGGAAAGAAATAGAAACAGGCTTCAGAACTAGGTGGAATTTCCCTGGTTGCCACGGCGCTATAGACGGGAAGCATGTAATAATTCAAGCACCACCGAATTGTGGAAGTGAATATTTTAATTACAAGGGTGCCAACAGTGTGGTTTTGATGGCTGTGGTTGATCATGACTATTGTTTTCGCTATGTAAATATTGGGGCAAATGGAAGAAACTCAGATGGGGGGATTTTTAAAAACAGCAAATTACGTAGTGATCTTGAGAATAATTTGTTACCAAAAGGAGGATTTTTGGTTGGAGATGATGCGTTTCCACTAAAAACATATTTATTAAAACCATACAGTGGCACAAATCTTTCAACAAAACAAAAAATATTTAACTATAGAGTCTCTAGAGCACGGAGAATCGTCGAAAATGCATTTGGTATTCTGGCAAGCAGGTTTAGAATTTTTCAAAAGCCCATACCAACTAATGACAAAACCACCGATAAAATTATTCGCACCTCATGTGCTCTGCATAATTGGTTACGTCTCACAAGTCCCGGCCATTACTTTCCAAGGGGTTGTGTTGATGAAGAAGATATAGATTCGGGATCCATTATTGAGGGGACTTGGAGACGAGAACTTATAACTACTTTGCCAACTATCACTGATCATAACACCAACAATGCAGTACGTATAGCAAGGGAGCTTCGAGATAAATACGCAGAGTTCTTCAGTGAGGCAGGTGCCGTTTCGTGGCAAAACAGAATGATTTCATAATTTTATTTAAGAAATACCTACATTACAACATAAAAAGTAACATAATAAAAGGTACTTACGTTTTCATAAACATTTTTGTTTAAATCGTTTGAAAACACCTCTTCCATCTCTTTCAGCCATTTAATATTAGAAGTGTACACATTACTGAGCCCCGCTCCGGATTTCTTCGAGTCTTGAATTTTTTTATTTTCTTGTTGGTAGGTGGACCGTAAATTTTTTATTTTATTTTTTACTTCTTGCGTACCAAATCCAGTGATATTCATTTCTTGAACTATGGAATTATATGCTGCATCCCGTTTTTGCTTTATCTTGTATTCCGGAGATTTAAAGTTCCACAGACACGGATGTAGTTTATATAACTGTATAAATTTAATAGTTGTTTCGACGTCCCATTTGATATTAGCAGACATGGTGTATTTTATTTTATTTGGAGTTGTTTAAAACAAAAATTATCTCAAGGAAAGGCGCGCGCGGCGTCGTGACGACAATCATGTGGCAGAGTGGCGAGACAGTGCACGTTCAGACCTGCCGAGTGAGCGAGCGAGACAGTGCGGGGAAGCGGGAGGGTGGACACTCGGCCTAGTAAGTAGAACGGGAGCCGAGCTACTGTCTCGCCGCTTCGTTCGGCCGAGCGCTCGGCCGAGCACTCGGCGGTATGTTTATACGCACCGAGTACTCGGCCGAGAGCACTGTCTCGCCCGTTTGCTCGGTACGTGTGATCAACGCTTTAGTTCTTCGTTACGGATTTTGTCTAGCAAAGAAACTACGACCAATAACTGTTTCTATCGCTCGCTATCAGGGTCACTCAATGATAATAATTTCGTTGTGGTCACTGTCGCCCATAGACATCCGCGATACATGCCAACATTAGTCCAAAATGACAAATGTTGGCACGCCCCCGGATGCGCTGCCTACCTTTGGAGATATAGGAATGAATTTGGAGAAAGGATTGGGAAAATGGGGAGGGATAGGATGGGATGGGAATGGGCTCTGGCACATCTCACTCACTACCGAAACTCTTGCGTACATTGAGGAAATACGATAAAGTGGGAAATGCAATATATTTCTTGGTAATCTTCTGTGAGAGAGGGGTAACGTAGCCAGTCGACCGTGCCCAGCGGCTGTTGGATTGCACCGTGCACTCTCCCCCTCAAATACCATCTATACTATCCAGTTTTTATGTGTATCCATTGATGGATATAGGCCTATCCCAAGGTTCGCTACCACGCTCGGTCTTCCGCTTACTCTATCAATACCAACAAACTTTCAAATCTTAGTTCTTCTGGTCGGAGTGCGCCTCACACTGTACTTCCTCAGTACAAAGACTTACACGTTCTATCGCCGGTCCTGCAATAGATACGACCTGCCCATTATCATTGCAGCTTACTAATTCTGTGTTACGTCGGCGACTTCAGTTTGATCTCAAATTATTTTCAATTTTAATGTTAGAAGAATTCTGAATAATAAAACGTCACAACAAAAGTTAATAGTTTCGACGTCAGAAGTCGACAGGTCATGGATATTTTTTTCAGTAATACTGTATGGCAGATGACTATTTTTCTCGGATATATCATGTTTTTGACCCTTGACTTTTGACCCTTACCTTTCAGAGCAGGGGCCCTACCACCATCTTTTAGAAAACAATATTGTTGCGGGAACGTTTTGTTTCAGGCTTAAAACAACATTACTCATATTCGTACCATGACCTCCACCAACGTATTAATGTTTAGTGCTGCGGAAGAACGAATGATTTTAATTATTTGTCTATTCCCTGCTAAAAAACAAAACGTGATAACGCTATATGAACTGTATAACGCCATTTCTTTCATACAACGTTCCTATTTGCACTACAGTATAAGCTATCGAATTGTGTTGACGTCACCAAGACTTCCTATTAAAACATTCATAAAATAAGCTTACATCAAGGACGCCTAGGTAGGAAATTGAGAAGTAAGGTTAAAATAATACTGCTATAAGGAATGGTGGTAAGGCCCCTGGTCTGAAAGTCTGAAAAGTAGCATGCTGCATTCCAACAGCCGTTGGAGGCACTCGACTGGCCACCGTTGCAAATGGACTGCATTTCCTACTTTATCGTATTTCCGTAATGTTTGTACAGATACATTACGAATAGATTGCCCATCGACTAATCTGGAAACACCCGAACGCGTTATCCACGTCTATGCAATAAAGTATCTTGTAATAAAGTATGCAATAAAGTATCTTGTAATAAAGTATGCAATAAAGTAATAAACTATCTCGTAATAAAGTATGCAATTAGAGGTACGGTAATTCATAGACGTGGATGACGTCTTCGGGTGTTTCCGGATTAGCCGATGGCCATTTCATAATGTATCTGTACGCTTTTCGGTAGTGAGTGAGATATTCCCATCCTATTCTATCCCATTTTCCCAATCCTTTCTCCCAATTCATTCCTTAATCTGCAAACGTAGGCAGCGCATCCGTGGGCCGTGCCAACGATTGTTATTCTGGACTGATGTTGGCATGTACCGCGGATGCCTATGGACGACAGTATCCACTTACCATCAGGTGATTCCTGAATTTGGTAGGATAACTCGCGCTTAGCAGTGACCGACGAATGAGAGGCAGGGAGGAACAATCAATTAGAACAAGTTCAAAGACCCCGGCTACTGCTCGTACAAGAGAACCGCTCTGTAACCGATATTTGGATAATTTTCCTTTATTACCTTATTAATCGATTTGAAGTAAATGTGACCGTTGTTGAAAATTCTGCTCTGAAATAATGAAAAAACCAATTGATAAAACGATTTTTAAGCCCTTCTTAAGTCAAACTGTCATACGAAACATTTCTTAAAGCAAAATACGTTTAAATTAACTGGAATCTGTACTCTTCTCTTGCAGTCTGCTTCAAAGTCTTCGACCTAGACAGAGACGGTGTCTTAAACAAAAAGGAGCTTATCGACATGGTCGGTATCCTCTGCACAGTCGCCAACGAATCATTTAAAAACCAAAACTCAAGAGCGTCTACGCCTTCGGACGGAAATGATTCCGAAGGTCCAGAGAAAGGCTTCGACCCTGAAGTGATACTGCTCAATCTAAGAGATAAGCTGGTGACGAATCTACCAAAGGATGGGAGGAAACCAATGTTCCAGTTGGGTCCGACCAATGAGGGCGAAACAATTGTTGTCTTCAAAGAGGTGAGCATCATTCTTATACAAACTAAATCCCAGACATGTGAGCGAATGATTAATTAATCATTTTTTTGTATTATACAAAGAATGTATCGCAAACGAGCAGACAGTACGCCTGATGGTAAGTGAATATTGTCGCTCATGGACATTCTGGATAGATGGCAACATCAGACAAAAATTCTGAACGGTAGACTTAGGAAATAATTCTAAAAGGTAAAAAGGATAATCTATAGGGAGTATCATTATATGTCGCGGATAAAATTTATAATCCACGCTTTCTTCATATTTGGCTATAGTGTTCGGGCTACCAGACATTTCAACTGCGATCCTCGTGTGTACTGCTGAAGTCTTGCGTTATGACATGCGTTGTGGTATTTGCAAGGTCGGCAGCGCATCTAAAGGGTGTCTCAACAAGAACTTGAAATTTAAATAGCGCGCCATTTCGATTGTCAATTGTGCTGTCAGCCATATTTGGTACTTTGTTAATTAGATAGATAGATTGAATTTTTTATTCCATACACACAAGTGATCGCGATAACATGACAAAGTCTTATTCTAAAATTTAATTAAAACATAATTTTGCATACAAACAAAAATAAAATTAAACAAGGCAATAAAAACTGCGCGGTCCCATGTGTGTGTGTGTGTGTGTGTGTGTGTGTGTGTGTGTGTGTGTGTGTGTGCCGAGAGGGTGTCCGTCCCAGCACAAGCTGTTGACATGTCAAGCTGTTGGTTCAATCATTGACATTTTTGGAAATGCTGCGTTACAGTTTGGAACAACGTTATTAATAGTGAAAATCCAAAATGGAATACAAAAATGGAAAAAAAATTACAATAACAATTCGCAAGTTACGTGATCATTTTGGTGTGCATAATCGACCGTCGTTGCCTGCTATTGAAAATATAGTCCGGAAATTCGAGCGGACGTTTTCTTTGAAAGATGAGAGAAACCTTACCAGTCATCGCCCTAAAAGAACACCTGAAAACGTCGCGGCTGTGAGTGTCAGTGACGCAGAACAACCAAACACTTTTAACTAAATATTTGCACCTTCGTGCTTACAAAATCCCAGCTTACTCGAGCCTACAGACCATAGACTGCAAGGTGACGATGCATTTCAGAACAAAATCATCTTTAGTGACGGGGCTCACTTCCACCTCAACGGCTTCGTTAACAAGCAGAATTCCTGGATCTGGGAATCAGAAAATCCTCATGCTATGCATAAGCTTCCGATGCATCCCCAAAAAGTGACAGTTTGGTGTGCCATGTGGGCAGGAGGGACCATCGGATCATACTTTTTTGAAAATGAGGAAGGTGCCTCTGTGACTGCCAATAGCGATCGCTATCTTGGCATGTTGACAGACTTTTATTGGCAAACATTGGATGAAATGTACATAACTGATATGTGGTTTCAGCAGAATGGTGCCACTTTTGTCACACTGCGCGCGAAATAATGACGTTGTTGCAAACTGAGTTCCCAGGTCGTGTCATCTCTCGTTTGGAGACCAAAACTGGCCGCTAAGAACTTGTGATTTAACTTGCTTTGATTTCATTCTGTGAGGTTTTGTATGAAAAGCAAGGTCTATACAAACCACCCCGAGACGATTGAAGAACCGAAAGACGAAATTGAACGAAATTCCGCCGTCCTTACTCGAAAAAGTATTCCGAAATTTCGTTGAAAACAATCCATGCCTGCCAACGAAGTCGCGGTGGTCATTTGACCGACATTTTATTGCACGTGTAATGTCAATAATTAATTTCTCTACATAAATAAAAAATTCTACGAAATTCATTCAAATGTGGTGTTTTTCCATTTATTCTATTGTAAATTCAAGTTGTTTGTTGAGACACCCTTTATAATCACACCGATATTCCGAGTCCGTGTACTTCTGTCAATATCAGATGTACCCTTTGTCTATTTTTAATATAAAAAACATGTTTATGGGAAATCTGACGTCCTTCGACTAATGAAAAACTATTTCTATAGTAGGTATATGAAATTGCTACGGTTTAAATACTCACTCGCACACTTTGGTGATCATTATATTAAGAAAAACTGAAAATACTTTCCAAGGTACTCTAGTTTCACAATATAGTTTAAAATTAAATCATTTTAATTTCCTTTTTCTAGGAGCCGATAGAGGACCAAGGTCTAATAGCTAACGACATGGCGTTAACGCTAGAAGACTTTCTGATCTGGAGTGTGGAAAGTGCTGAGAATCTTGTGACTCCATTCCTAGATCTCATTTTTGAGGTGTGCCACATCGTGCTGGGCCTGAGGCCACAGTGCAAACACCAGGAAAGAGATATTGGTAAGTTTATCTTAACATTTATTTAATAATTTCTTGTACACGCATAAAAAGGAAGAAGAAGAAAAGATGTATAAATAAATGCAAGCTTATCTCATGTGGAGATTTCATCCAGTAGGCCTTCCAGCTTAATACTGTATTGTTTTTCTATAAACATGTGTAATCATAGTTCACTGATGTAATTCATTCCACTAATTTAAAAAAAACATCGCATTCGTTCTGAGATCGTTTGTAGATTGGGAAAGGGTTGGGAAAATCGGGAGGGACAGCGCACTTTTGTAGATTTTAAAGATTTGTTTAGATCGTTTGTATTAATGTTTTTGTAGTACTTAAGAGTTTCCTCCATTAGTTCGTTTGTATCGAAACTGAATTGTTAGTAACAGAATTATACTTCATTTTGTCTATTCGTTATATTCTATATTGCAGTTTTTTTTATTAGCGTTCAATGAATTTTTTTTATTAGATTTGAAGTGAAAAAAAACTTTATTAGGTCAGTGTGTGAAAGGAATTCATTTCGTTCACTCAAAATGAAATGACCCACGGTTATTTCCCTGACTTGTAAACGCCGCGCAGTGCGATCATACGTCCGCATTTGACAACAGCTCTTGCGTTAATGACGTTCCACGCATATCTGACGTGGCGCGCTACCCACGTGCATACGAGACGGTATACTGATTATATTCGGTATTTATCGGTCTACCTACACATAGTATCAGTATACTATGTACCTATACTACTTTCTAATATTTTAAAAAGATGCGGTAAATATAAACGGAAAACTACGGTACTGATTTTGAAATTACGTTCATGTTTGGAAGCTATACTAATGCAGATGGGCAAACGCTATGTTTGGGTTACCTGGAGATTCTGGAGATGACGAAGAAGATCTCTAGTTTTATTTTAATTATAACAAAATATTTTGGATGCCAAAATCGGTTTATTTATTTATGACGGCAACGAATCAACGAATTTCTATCAAACTTACCATATGTGTGAGACGGATTAACACATAAAATTGTTTTTAATCATAATTCTATACATTTGCACAACGCATACCTAAATCATTTATCAGTCGCGTTTCCTGTTCAAGGCCGTTCGTGTATTCAGCACATGGACAATTAAGTGCTTGAGATAATAATACTATCTAAACCAGGGTTTCTTAACCGTATTGAAAGAATCGCCCCCTTTACACAGTAAAATTATCCAGCGGAGCCAGTGTCATTGAGAAATTCATTCATTTACACTATGAACTGATGGCATGTATTGCGGATGTCAATGGACGACATTATCCACTTACCATCAGGTGGACTGTATGCTCGTCCACATTCTTTTCCATAAAGAAAAAAAAACAAGTAGCCAGCCATCGTCATTCTGAACTGATGTCGCAAGGCGACAGTATCCACTTACAGCCATGTGGACGGTCTTATGGTCGACCGCCTTATTTCTATAAATAAAAGAAAATTACTTGATATTTATTTTTACAATAAATACGCCATGATTCATCATGAACGTGCTGTGCTGTCAAGGCAACGTTAGCTCATTACACGACCGATAATAAACTTGAACAACTAACGATAGTTCGTTTTACTACTACAACATAATAATAACACCATTGTCTGCGATCGAACTAAATTATTAGGGCAATATAAAACACATTGTTTAGCTTACAATTGTAGTGTTCTTTACTGTTATTTTTTACCTGACGATTAAAGAAAATCGCCGGTGTCGGCTGCATGAGAAGGGCTGATGTTCGTGTGTGGCGGCGAGCCTTGGCAGAGGCTTATATCCAGCAGTGGAGTCAGTCACATGTGGTATTGGATAGTTGTTATTGTGCGAGGAAAAAAATGTAATAATATTTGTATTAAGCACTAGCGACCCGCCCTCACTTCGTTTCGGTTAATTAAATTTTAAAACAATCGGAATAAGATATTTTCCTGCGGAAAAATGGAGCCTATATTTTAAGTTAGACCTCTAGCAATACATCGGTGAAAACTGCATTCAATTCCATGCAGTAGTTTTTGCGTGATGCGTGTACAAACATACAGACAGACAGACAGAGAAAATTTCTAAAAACTGTTGTTTAGGCTTCTGTTGCTCTAATAAAGACCCCCACATATTAGTTTTTTTTCAATATCTATAATGTACATCGGTATGTTACAATTTTATTATATGTACAGATTTAACAATTCAGTTTTTAGTTTCTTAATATTATACTATCCGAAAGTAGATTGAAAGGACAGTTGCCTTTCTTTAACTGTACCCGTAATAAATTAATTGATAATGTTCTAAGTCTAAAATATATAGTTCACTGTACTTAAAATTGCCGCTTATTAGAAAACTAGGTAAGTTAATAAAACCTTATTAAAAATATTTTCTCATATTTTTTAGAAAATTACTTAAATATGAGTGACCATTTTGCTATCTTTGTCACTCGCGTGTGGATATTTAGTTATTAAAATTAGGCGCACCTGTGGTACATCCACATATACATCATTAAAAAAAAAAATGTGCAGACCTGGTAAAACTATCACAAATAGCACTCACAGTTAAAAAAAAATATCTCTTAGGCCTACAGAAATAATAATAAACAAAAAAATAATTTAAAGTTAGGGTTATATTATAATCGCTTAGAAATAAGCTGTTTACAAATCCTGCGTACGTCCCATAATGACCTTCCCTAGCGTTGTCTTTGTACTCGCAGCCCCCTCAACATTAAAATACTCCAAACCCTCCAATAGCGTAAGGCCGTGGCTGCTCCATTGTACTGTCGCAATGTCGACCTCCACAAAGATATGGAAAATCCCTCCATCATCAAATTCGTGGGAGACTCCGCCCGACGCTACTACGACGGTGAGTCCCTCACCATCCCAGCCCCCCAGTAGTTGATAGCCTAACCTTTGTCATAGTATTGTCCCTCCCCGTTACCGCCGTCCTCAGCACGTGCTAGACGACCTCGACGACCCAGTTACTGCTGCCAATGCGGTTCTTACACTACACGCAGCCTACACATACACACCATCCTCGCCGATGGGGAAGAGGTCGTCGTCCTCGTTATACCGTCAACACACCGGCCTTCAGCCAACACTTTTACCAGGTATCGGCACGTGTCTGGGCGCTTCTCACCGACTTGCGATCCCGCGGTACCCTCCCAAAGCAACGCCCTAAGCCGAGGTCCGTTCCTTCCACTGGTTTAATTATTTGTTAAGAGTCAAATACTGCATTATCTTAATGTTGTACATCGTTTCAGTGCTCGGTTGGCTCCGTCGCGAAGTGCAGCGCGGCTACTCTGTCGGCCAGTTCTGGTACCTGGTCGCGTCGGAGTGGTGGAACAACTGGCTCGCGTACACCGCCACCGGCTCCACGGAGAGCTGCTGCCGGCAGCCGCCCAGACAGATCGACGAGGCGATTGTCTGCGATGAGAGCTTCACTAGTAATTCTACAGGTATGAGAATATGATAGCATTATTGTGTGACTGACTGACAGGATTACTGTCAGAATAGAATTAAGAAAGCTGTCAATAAGATTTTGCAAGATCGACTGCCACCTTATTACTATAAACATACGAGCATACAGTCCACCTGATGGTAAGTGGATACTGTCGTCCATAGGCATCCGCGATACATGCCAACATCAGTCCAAAATGACAAAAGCTTGGCACGCCCCCGAATGCGCTGCCTGCCTTTGCAGATTAAGGAATGGATTGGGGGAAAGGCTTGGGAAAATCGTGAGGGACAGGATAGGATGGGAATGTGCTCTGGCATATGTCACTCACTACCGAAAGACGAACGTACATTGGAGAAATATGATAAAGTACGAAATGCAGTATTAGTCTTCTGTGAGAGAGGTGTAACGTGGCCAGTAAAGTGTGCCCAGCGGCTGTGGAAATGCAGCGGGCACTCTCCCCAATGTACAATTTATGAATACAAATTTTCTTTGTGTAACCGTAACCGTGTTTGTACGGGCGTGTGCAGAGTCTATGGGCTCGCTGCTGTGGCGCGCGGAGACCGCGTCCGTGGGCAGTGCGGGCAGCAGTAGCGGCGTGAGTAGTGCTCCCGCGCACCGTGCGCACCCGCCGAATCCCGGGCCCGTCGACAACAAGCGACTGCTCGCCGCCAGTGCGCACAAGGTACGTGCAGACACATACATACACACATCACTTAACGTCACCGACACGACACTGATACGGCATGCTCGGATTTCTTCGGCCGAGCTCAGCTGCCTTCAGTGATACATCGGGAGCGGCCGGCGGCCGACCACACGCGCTAGCGGTACAGACAGCGCATAACCATTCCATTGTATTTTATTAATTTTCTTAAATAAGAATTCATTTAGTAATCAACGCCCTTTTGTTAATTTTTTAATCACACAAAACCGGAAGGATTCATGTGATTTAATACTGAGAAATTTATGTAAAGTTATATGATAATTAAAAATTTAAAAAAAATACAATAAGTACGTCCTACAACATTTTTTTTGTTATATACTAGTGGGCGGACGAGCAAGCGGTCCCACGTGACGGTAAGTGTTACCGCCGCCCATGGACACCTGCAACACCAGGGAGTACGCGGGCGCGCCGCCGACCTTGCAAAATCCTATTCACAGTTCTCTTGAAGAACCCCATATCGTAGCTTAATGGAAAGACCTCTAACGTAACATACACTAACGTCTCTCAACAACATCATTTCACGATTTTATTTTTTGTTTTCTTATCAACATTCTATTATTAATTTAGATAAATCCCTTTTAAACAGTGTACCACACAATCGGCTTGTATATACGCCTCTTACAAGGCTCCACTTGAACTAAGTAATTCCAACACTGTCCCTATCTGTAGTGGTCTCCGTTCAAGAACTCGTCTACACTATCGCTTACACCACACCCACGTGACACTAACGTCTTAAACGTATTTTCCAAACGTGACACAAAAAGAGTGGTTAATTACAAAATAACTTTTTGTAATAAATTGAGTTTTTAACATTTGTTACAACCAGTACAATCCTTTTACCATCCACTGCTGGATACTGGTCTCCTTATACACATTGTCTCCTGAACGAGCGGTATATGGTCTTAAAACAGCACACCGTTCAAACTGTCAAATTGACGAGTCCACTCTAGGTGGTCTTAGTTCCTCGGGGCTTGTGGTAGCCGCAATGTTGTCTTTTTGTCGTCTTTCACGACGCTCAACGGAAGAAACGGGTTGGTGCTATTCCAAAGCCACACGACAAAATACGGCCCAATCAGGACAAAACAGATTGATTTAATTTCTAAAATGTTTGTGTTTCTAATAAGTCTGTCAAATTAAATGTGACACAAGAAAAAATCATTTTATTACCAGTGTTTTATTTTCTTATGGACAATGAATTTGTACACTACCAGGTGCCCACGCTGACCGGGGAAGGCGGCCACCTTCGACGCGACGTCACCTTAGCCCAGCACAGGGACTTCGAACTAGTACCTGATGCGTTATGGAGGGCCTTAGCCCTGTGGTACGGTGGACCGGACCCTTTGCCACGACAGGTACGTTTCTAATTTGTTTCTTTCAACGTTTGTTGCAGTGTTCGTGATAACTTCTTGATGTTATTTATATATTTTTTTTAATCGGAAGAGGACGGCAGCTGTCCACATCGTGATAAGTGGATACTGTCGCCCGACGACACTCACCATACATGCCAACATCAATCTAAAATGGCAAACATTAGCACGCGCCCAAATACGCTATATAACTTTGCAGATTTAGGCATAGATTTAGGGAAAGCATTGGGATAGTTATTGAAGTGACCTCCAAGAAGCTAGCTGTAGCTAAAAATCAACGCTATGATTCTTATTAATGTTGTAGCATAGCTGAGAGCGGTGATAGCCTAGCCTATATCTATACTCCACTCACATTCTTGTAATCGTGAGTTCAAAGTTTCGGCCCATACCACTGAGTTTCTACTTAAGTTCGGATTTTAAAAAATTATCACTATCTCGCCAGTGAGGGAAAATATCGAGAGGAAACCCGCGTACTCCACAAATAAA
The DNA here is from genome assembly GCA_943735995.1 of Sesia bembeciformis. NCBI lineage: Eukaryota > Metazoa > Arthropoda > Insecta > Lepidoptera > Sesiidae > Sesia > Sesia bembeciformis. Next base: position 12,658,023 of record OX031045.1, on the reverse strand, counting down.
AACACCAATCTGCACTGGGCCCGAACCCCCCAGTCATTTACTACGGAAGGCCTGTGCCCTGCAGTGGGACATAAATGACTGATACAAGTACATATGTGCTGAGCTATATAGACTCTTTGTTACCACCACTCCATCACACGCGATCTTCCGCTCTTCTCATCCACCCACTACTGGCGACTTTGTTTAAGTCATCAGTCCACATGGTCGGAATGTGTCCCGCATTATATTTCTCTGTAAATTTTCTCCCAATTTTTGTTGGTCTTGTAGCCAGATATCGCCCGCCCATTGCCACTTGCTCTGTGGGCTATTCTTCCTTTACGAATTTGTTTATTTTGTATCTAGTCTATCACAGAAACTCTTAATGTAGCTCGCTGTGCGACTTAAACTTGTGGATAAAAGCCCACATTGTCAAAGCCCAACCCTTGGCACCGTATGTTATAACTGGTAGAACGCGTTGATTAAGGGCTCATCCTCAAACAGAAGAAAACATTAAAAACCTAATAAATTTAACAAAGTCCTCACATTTTGTTGTCTGGTGCTACTTCAAATGTTGTAAATATATTCCGCAACTATATCAACACAAAAGTAGCTAGTTGAAAAATTGCTTGCAGGTTTCATGAAATAAGTTTTATGATCCTTTTAATACAAACATAAATGTGTGTGCAAAACACGATAATCTTAAAAGGTATTGTCAAATAAACTGGATGGCAAAAATTCCGGGTCGCTAATAAACGGCGTGATAGTTTCTTAAATACATAAGACTAATTTGCGAAACTATAGTATATTGTAGATGACTGATTAATATATATAAAAAAATGAGCAACACGTTCTGTACACTATATAACTTTAATTAAATACTAAAAAATAAGAAAATTTCGCTTCTAACTTATGACAACAAAAATACACTTCGCAGTAAATCTTAAAAAATAAAAGTTTTTTTGTCAATTTAATATTTTGTATTTCCTCCACGAGCCCGTATCACTTCAATAAGACGATGTGGCATGCTGTAAACCAAATGTTTAATACGATTTTGGTCTATGTTTGCCCATTCTTCCACTAGCGCATTCTTTAACTCGTGTAAGATAACGGGAGCAGGAGAGCGTTGTCTCACGCATCTCCCGAGCTCGTCCCATGCATGTTCTATGGGATTTAAGTCTGGGCTGCGAGCTGGCCACTCCATGCAGGTAATACCGACGTCTTGAATATACATATTGACCAAATGAGCAGTATGTGGTCGCGCATTATCGTGCATAAGAATGTAAATTGCACCCATATTCACTAAGAATGGACCAGCATGCTCATTTAAAATCTCTCCTACGTATCTGACAGCAGTCAGAGAACAGTCAGAGTCAGAGATTTAGAACAAGCATTAGTAACCTCCTTACTACATATTATTTATTCGAGCGATCTAGGTATATAATTTATGGAGATATCACGGTTTTTATTAGCGACCCGGAATTTTTGCCATCCAGTGTATATTTGTGTTTGCAGGTAATAAGGCCACCGAACTCAGACGTAGAGTTAGAACTGTATCCATTACACTTGAAGATATTTCGTCATATTGCAAGCCCACAGAGTGAGTACTTATAACGCTATTTTTATTGTGTTCTAACCTAGCTTATAATATACATTTTATATAAAAGAATTTTGACCCGCATCCTACGTCCTTTGACCTGGTTAGAGTCTCTTATGGACCGGACCACCAAATTGACTACTTAGGGCATTTTACGGTTTTTCAATTTAAGCTTTTGATGTTGCCTGTTAAAGGTCTAATATCTACACTATATGTTACTAGTGCTGCCATCTGTCGTGCATTGTCGGTAGACATGTTTGTTTGTTTTATGGTTTAAAATAAAAGTCAGTCTGTGCCACTCGTCAATGCGAATACGTTGTTTTATTTTAGGTTATGGGCCATACGCTCATAAAATCGCGGTATTGAGTCGTTTTAACAAGGATATTGCAGTAAAGCAAGTGTTAAAAGACAGTATTCAGTGCGATTTAGCTGTGAACTGACTGATCGTATTAATTATCGCAGTGTATAAGTGTAGAAACTGTTCGTCAAAATGGCTACAAACTACCTTATCAATGTGCCGAAACTAAAGGGACGCGATAATTATTCGGAGTGGTGTTTCGCTGCAGAAAATTTCTTAGTTCTCGAAGGCATGAAGCATTGTATCAAGCCAGAACCGGGAAAAGAAATAGCAAGCGCGGATGACGAAAAAACTAAAGCCAAATTGATTATGACCATCGACCCGTCGTTGTATGTCCACGTCAAAACCGTTAAATCGTCGAAAGAATTGTGGAATAAACTACAGCAACTATTTGATGATAGTGGCTTTTCACGGAGAATAAGTCTGTTGAGAAATTTGATTTCAATCCGGCGAGATAATTGCAGTTCGATGACGTCATATGTGACGCAGATTATCGATACAGCGCAGAAATTAAGTGGAACGGGATTTGAAATAAATGATCAATGGACAGGGTCATTGTTGTTGGCTGGATTGCCTGATCGTTTTGCTCCAATGATCATGGCAATCGAACATTCGGGCATTTCCATTACGGCAGACAATATCAAGACAAAATTATTAGACATGGAGTCGGTAGATTACAACGAGAGTGAAATGAACGGTGCTTTCGTCAGTCATTCAAATCATGCAAAGCAAAATAAGAATAATTTGACTATGGCCAAGAAAAATTGTGATGTTGGTAGTACTACTGTTCCGTCGAAGTCAAACACCAAGGCGGTGAAATGCTACCGGTGTAAACAAGTCGGCCATTACAAAAATCAGTGCATGAATAACGAAAATAATTCAGCAAATAAGAAAAATAAAGAAAGAATGCAATCAAACGCATTTAGTGCAGTATTTTTAAGTGCGAATTTCAACAAAAATGATTGGTATATCGACTCCGGTGCAAGTGTACACCTAACAGCAAACGAAAGTTGGGTTATGAATGCCAAATATGAACAAAATAAAGGAATTGTCGTAGCTAATAGTGAGAAGATGACAGTATTATGTTCTGGCAATGTTAAAATAACGACTTCAACTGATGATTGCGAGTACGACATCGTGATAGAAGACGTATGCTGTTTACCATCTCTGACTACTAACCTACTATCAGTCAGTCAACTAATTAAAAAAGGAAACAGTGTGTCTTTCACAGATAAAGGCTGTTGTGTTTACAATATAAAGCAACAGTTAGTCGCTACAGCAGTATTGGTCAATGGGGTATACAAAGTAAACTTGGTATCCCAGGAGTATTTGGCTGCATCAGCTGTGTCAGGAGTAACATGGCATCGCAGATTAGGACATGTCCACAAGGAATACTTAAATAAAATGAAAAATGCTGTCTTGGGAATGTCATTTGATGAAAAAGTAGAAATAAGCAAGGCTTCTTGTACAACATGTTGTGAAGGTAAACAGTGTCGCTTACCATTTAAAGGCAGTGGTCAGAGAAGCAGTAACTTGCTAGATTTAGTGCACACAGACATTTGTGGCCCTATGGAGACTACATCGATAGGAGGAGCAAGGTATTTCTTGTTATTTGTCGATGATTACAGTCGCATAACATTTGTTTATTTTCTGAAGCACAAAAATGAGGCTCTGAAGTATTTCAAGATATTCAAAGCACAGGTGGAAAATCAAACAAAAAGAACAATAAAAGTGATAAGAAGCGATAATGGTTTAGAGTATTGCAATAAGGAATTTGAAGATTACCTAAACAGTGCTGGTATTATCCACCAGAAAAGCAACCCATACACCCCAGAACAAAATGGTTTATGTGAAAGATTCAATCGCACAGTCGTAGAAAAAGCGAGATGTCTACTGTTTGATGCAAACCTGGGAAAAGAGTTTTGGGGTGAGGCCACCAATACGGCAGTGTACCTGCAGAATCGAACTGTGGCTGCTGCGTTGGATAATAGAACACCATATGAACTATGGACTGGCACAAAACCAGATATCAGTCATATTAGGATATTTGGTAGCACTGTCATGGTACATGTTGCTAAACAAAAGCATAAGAAATGGGATAAGAAATCTGTGAAATGTATTCTTACAGGATACCCAGATAACATAAAGGGATACAGAGTCTATAATCCAGAAACAAGGACTGTGTTTACAAGTAGAGATGTGGTCATTATTGAGCCAGAAATCAATTCTGAATGTATGATTCAAGTGCAAGACCAGAATGTTGCTTCAGTGGGGGATGAGGTTAAACCAGAACAACAAGGCCAGAAGGTAACAAGTTTTGAATCAACATCTAGTCTTGAAGATAACTCCAACAGCGAAAATGATTATTCCTATGCTGATGACAATGATAAAACATATGTTCCAAGAGATTATGAAGACTCAGAGAGTACACTTCAGTGTGAAAATGAAGATTTCATGGACAGACCCAGACAAACACGGAAACCACCAGAGAGATATGGTATGTCGAATCTTTGTAAAAGCGCTGAAACCTATGATGATGGGGCAGGTTTGACACTGCATGATGCTTTAAACGGACCAGAAAAGAAACAGTGGATGTTGGCCATGCAAGAAGAACTACAGTGTTTCAAAGAAAATGATGCGTGGGAATTATGTGATAGTCCACAAGATGGTAGGGTTGTACAGTGTAAGTGGGTGCTTCGTAAAAAATATGAAAGTGATAACAAAATTCGGTTCCGTGCATGTTTAGTTGCTAAAGGTTTTTCACAATATTAGTAGGATATGTAGATGCAGATTGGGGTGCAAATGTTATAGATAGGAAGTCATATACAGGATATTGTTTCACTTTATCTGGTTGTGTAATTTCTTGGGAAACTAAAAAACAAACTACTGTAGCCTTGTCTAGTAGTGAGGCCGAATATATGGCTATTACAGAAGCATGTAAAGAAGCTGTTTATTTGAGAAACTTACTATATGAAATTACACAAAATTTGTATATCATTGATTTGTTCAACGATAATCAGAGTGCACAAAAGCTAACTTTGAATCCAATGTTTCACAAGCGTACAAAACACATAGACATTAAGTTTCACTTTTGTAGAGAATGTGTAGTAAATAAAATTGTAAATGTGAAGTATTTGCCTACAGCTGAGATGCCAGCTGATGTATTCACGAAGGATTTATGTGTTGTGAAACATTATAAGTTTTTGGATGTATTGTGTATTCAAAGATTGTAATATTTTTGTATATCCATATTGTTAGATATAGTGGGGGTGTTAAAGGTCTAATATCTACACTATATGTTACTAGTGCTGCCATCTGTCGTGCATTGTCGGTAGACATGTTTGTTTGTTTTATGGTTTAAAATAAAAGTCAGTCTGTGCCACTCGTCAATGCGAATACGTTGTTTTATTTTAATGATACTTAATACTTAATTTTAATGATATAAATAATGATACAGGTTTTTAATACTGAGTTAACATCTACCACTTTAAACCTTGCTACCAACTATTGACGGGTCTTTTTGTATACACACGATAAGACATTTGTCGAACACAGAAACGGCAGCTACATTCTCTTATCCAGCACCGACGTAATTGGCGACTTGTTCGTGTGTAGAAACAACACGAAATACGGGTGTACCCGTCTTAATTTTCTTAGCGTTTACAAGCGCTCTAAGGGCGCTTGCATACCAGAGTATAATATCGGTCAGTCCGACTGTGAATGATGTGTGCACGCAAAAGTCGGTTACTAGTTACAAAGCGGATAACACGCTGCGGCGTACACTCCGCCCAGCGTCGACTGCCAAAGTTGTGCCAAGTTGTTTATTTGTTGTTATTTGGGGTTGGAAAGGTTCTTTCACTGTCGACTGTAAGGTTGGAAAGGTCGACTGTGGGTTCTTGGAAAGGTTGGAAACAGCGAGGTTAACAACAAATAAAATGAATCGTTTATTGTTGTACAATGGTGGCTAATGACGAAGATTCGAAAGAAGATGAAAAAAGTAGATGATTAGCCAACGTAATTTACGCCGCTACGCTGCTCACTCGCTGCTCTGATCAGTTGAGTTCTACTATTAGTTCTGTTATTAGTACCCAACCGAAAAAAATCCGTTTAGTTCTTTAAATCGAACTGGCATTCCGGATAGTTATATCTCTTTAATAACTACGAAAGTGGGATACTAGAGGAAAATACCCCATAATAATTGGCAGAATTATTCTGAAGGTTATTTTATAATTGATTCTAAAAACAGAATAATTAATTATGAAACAAAATAGGTGAAACTATGTTTTTATTTATATGTGACTAAAACAATATTCTTCTTACTTAACGAAATATTAAATAAAACAGGAAATAAAATATTGTCGGTTCCTACAATACAGTATCTTAACGGAAAATAAATTCCTTTGAGTTCTATTCATACTGTGACCGTAGAACTAAACGTTTTTTTTTCCTTTGAGTTCTACGTACAGAATTAATAGTAGAACTCAACGGATCAGAGCCACTCGCTCGGGCACACGACGCAGTTCTCAATCGGCCGCTGACAGTCAATGATAACGCACGGCGTAATGGCGGATTGTCCGCGTGGTTTGGCCGTAAACGTAATTATATATGTAATCAACGGCGTAACGCCGGATCAGAGTCAGCCGGCTGACATTCTGCCTGGTATGCACACGCCCTAAGTGTTCGATGCGTGTGTGTGTTAGGGCTGAGCAGCATGCCGGCGGTGGGCGGCGTGTCGATGTACAGCAGCGTGCCGCTGGCCGCCGCGCCCGCGCCGCCGGAGCGCCAGCTCGCATACACCGCCGCCTTCTCCCGGCTCGCCACCGTCAAGCAGGTACAAACTACTTACAATACACTATTTTTAGCTTTCTTATAGGATCTACTAATGCCTCCTCCCATCATCCCTCCCCCATCTTGTAGACAGACAACAATCAGTGCTGCAGTGGCGCTAAATTTTCCGAACATCATATATTCAAAACAATAAAATAAGCGGCTACAAAACGTTTCAATATATATATAAAGTTTCTGTGCCGTCTCAATACAGATCCATCGAGCGTTAAAATGTCATAAAAGTTTCTAGAACTATCAAAACTAACCCGTTCCATTTGCTTTTTAATTTTTTTCCTAGAAATTTCTGGCCCTTAAAAGAGGGCACCACAACAATCTTGCCCGTGACGTCATTAAAGCTAACGCCGGCCCTGGACGACATGGATTTGTTTATATTCTATCCACCGCCAGCCCTTTCATTATCCACTGATGGACACGGGCTTCCTCGTACACACGTCTGGTGCGCGAGAAATTTATTGGCCAAGCGGGTTAGCGAGTGCACTGTTGAAGAGGTGGTTCCTAAGGGATTGTGGTTTTACGATACCACTGTTCGAATTGGGTGAAGCTATTCTACAACCGGCCGACACTACACGGCTCAACATGTGTTTTTTTGTTATTTATTAAGATACACTAACTCTTCACTTGTTAACAATTGTTAAAGGCATTAACTAACTAATATAACGAGTGTTGCAATAATAGATATGTACAACATCCAAAGAAAAGCAAAAGCGCGCATTAATGAAAAAGATGCAAAGAATTTGCTTTGATTTTGTCTTCTTTTTTTCTTTTTTTTATGTACGAAGGCGGCAGACGAGCGCGTATAGTCCACCTGATGGTAAGTGGATAGTGTCGCCCATAGACATCCGCGATACATGCCAACATTAGTCCAAAATGACAAACGTCGGCATGCCTCCGGATGCGCTGCCTACCTTTTGAGATATAGGAATGGATTTGGAGAAAGGGTTGGGAAAATGGGGAGGGATGGGAATGTGCTCTGGCACTCACTCACTACCGAAACACGTACGTACATTGGGGGAAATACGATAAAATTGGAAATGCAGTACATTTCAAGGTAGTATTATCTGAGAGAGGGGTAACGTGGCCAGTCGAGCGCGCCCAGCGGCTGATGGATTGCAACGTGCACTCTCCCCCTCAAAACTTGTACAATAAAGAGTTTATCTATCTATCAGGTGTCGGAGTTTCTCTGCCAAGCTCTCCGCCTAGCTCGCGAGGACATGCGCATCTGGCTCTTAGGCGGCGGTGCAGGCGGCAGCACAGTACTGCTGGACGATGAGCGACCAACGCTTAGGGAATTGAGGTTGGACGAGCGCTCGCGACTGCTGCTGGAGGTGCGCAATGCGGACCTCACTTGGCCTGAGGAGATTGGCGCGCTCAGGTAGGAACAGTTATACTTTATAATGTTAACCCGGCAAATAAATTGTAACTATGCCAAGTTTCATTAAAATTCGTCCAGTGGTTTTTGCATGATGCGTTGGATGATATTTTGAACTCTGGGTCGTTCTTTATACTACAACGATGTTTTTCCATAAATATTAAATATACAGACACGGCTTTGTTACGATTATAATATATGCAAAAATGCATATATTATAATGCAAAATGCAGAAGGCTATGTTTGCTAACATATTGTTATCGATGTTTTAATAATAATAATAATACAATTTATTAGTAATCATATGTGTAAATACAAGATCTTAAATGTCTAAAAATCAGTCCGGCTATTTATCCAAAGAGTGTACAAATCTTTACATACAAATACTTTCTTTTTACTTTCTGTACAAATATACTTTCTTTACTTTGTGCCGCAAATGTTATTCAAAACAATGATATGACAGCATGATGAGCGGCGGTTGCCGCGCGACCGAGCGACGAGAGACCCTGATCGCACCTAATCTACCCGGCGCCACGGGTCTACATAATCTGGGCAACACATGCTACATGAACGCCGCACTGCAGTCCGTGAGTACACGTCACTTGTTATATAAATTATTGTTATTTGCTCATTGGACTTGTAATCGAGTTATATTTTAATTTTATACATAGTTGTAAATTGTTATAGTATTTTCCAAAAAAATGTTTACAATGAAACGGGTGTACTTGTTGGGCATTGTCAAAAATTAAACATAGTCTAAGAATAAATACATACAGTTCTCATACATTTCGAAGACGGCATAAAACAACAATGCTACGGTAACGGCATAATGCAAAAAGCCAACATTTTACTCGCTTACACTACTTATCTTCAAGTGTATGACGTATTCCAATAATGCATGGTATTTGGTGAACGTTGGTGTACGTTCCATGAACGTGGAACGTCTATGGTGTTCAGTATAATGAACACTTATACACTTCTGTATTGTACACTAAGCATAGTCGAAGGGATGTGTGTACCGTTACACATGGCTCTACTGTATACACTGACAAAGCTGGTATTGCAACCCTAAAGGTCAATTCACATCTTACAGACTCCGTACGTGGCAGACACGTGTCAGTACACATACCAAAAAAAAAAATCTATTTAATTTATTTATTCAGATATCATACAGTCACTTATCATCAGTATAACTAACAAATACACAAACAGACAGATCTATCATGCATTATTCATCTATGATCGTATTCACATCTAGCTTACTTAAGAGGAGCTCGTGCGCACCGGACCGGCATCGGCTGCAATTTCGCCGAGAATATGAGTCTGTAGCACAGATATAGAGGGATATATAACGCAAGCTGTTTGTCGCTGCGTGCCCGAAGATAAGCTCTTACTTCTCTTGAGGCTAGTTCAGTCTATAAAACATAAAAATGCCTAATTGCGCTCAATCAATTGTAAAAATTCGTCAAAGTGGTGAACCAAGTCAAGGGGGGAGATGTTTCATTTCCCATCACTGAAATTTACTCGTCATCAGACATACTTGGTTTCCATACTATTTCATGAACTTACGTTGAATATCTGTATCTATGGGTCTGTATGGTGGACTCACTGTAGATGTGAAAACTAGTGTGTGCCGTATCTGACACGTTACGTGCTGGCAGATGTGAATTGAACTTTAACACGTGCGTGCTGGTGCAGGTGTGGAACACGGGCCCACTGACGCGGTACTTCAACTCGGGCATGCACCTTTACGAGGTGAACACCAGCAACCCGCTCGGCACTGGCGGCGCGCTCGCGCTCAGATACGGAGAACTGTGCAAGGAGGTCAGACATAAATGTTGAAATTTGTATTTAGTTTTCTCTTCCACTGTCAATGTTTAAGCATACAGTCCTTTGCGTTCTTATTTTAGACATTTGTAGAGTTGTTTGAAACAATAGCTGTTAAAGTTGCAAAGATGTTTTTATTAAAAGTCAATTCAGACGATAAAAGTCATGCAAAATTACTCAGTTTAGAAGCCTTTTGGGCGTCTTGCTGTTTAAGTATTCCGCGCTTTTGGTCGAGCTAACGTAAAAAGGCGGGTACTCCCCGTCGAGAATTGGGAGCAATTTCATTTCAATACTATCCGCATTTGGACTTCATAGTCCGGTAAGTTCATAGTGTCGGGACGAAAAATTGCGAGGTTTAATTTTTATTAAATTCATTAATCACTGAATTCCATGTCGAGGACAATTTGTATCCATCCTCGCGATTTTTCGTCTGACGCTACTTCAGATATTGTGAGTGTTGTGTGCCGCAACTTTCCGGACTATGAAGACCAAATGTGGTTAGTTGATGGAAACTGCTCGCAATTTTCGACGTGTACTGTCCACCTCTTCAGTCAGCTCGTGACCATGGTTGGTGCGTGCAACTCAATCGAAACGTTGAGTAAAATAAATAATTAAAATAGATAAATATGTATGAAAAACGCAAAAATCCCAAATGTTATATAGGTAAATAAATACACCAGGCAATTTCCTATAACGTGTGTGTTGTGTGGTCAGGTGTGGTCATGCAGCACCCGCTCGGTAGCGCCGCTACGCGTGCGGTGGTGCGTGTCGCGGCACGCGCGCGGTCTAGCGGGCGGCGGCCAGCACGACGCGCAGGAACTGCTTGCGTGGCTGCTGGATGCGCTGCACGAGGACCTCAACCGCGCCGCCATCGCCGCGCGCCGCCACGAGCCGCACAGGGACTCCGACGGGAGGGCCGACCAGGTGACTACACAGACTATACAGAAGTGCTCCACACCCGATGCTAGGCCATGAGACCATGCTAGGTGCCCCGCAGTCTAACTTAAACCACCCAGCAGGGAGATGTTTCTTGATGATCTCACCTTGAAGACGTACTTGAATCCAATTGATCAATTACGAATTAGATTTATGAAACATTTATAGATAATAAATTTTAATCGCTATTATAACATAGTGTGGGCATGTTTACTGGCGACAAACTGTAATCCAGTTTGGCAGTTACAATGGGTTTAAAAATGGCAGTTACAATTACATTTAAAAATGGATTGGGTATGGTGCGGTGTATGTTTTTGGATGTCAATAAAAAAAAGGGTATGAGCGTCACAAATTTCCAGCGATTTTCCATACTTTATAATTAATAGAATGCACGGGGGGTTTCAGACCATAATCCAGCATGTTGACACATATACTCGTTTTTTTTCTCTCGAGCATGCGGGTTTCCTTACTATGTTTGCCCTCACCGCAACTGACAATTTTTAAAAATCCGTACTTTATTAGAAATTCAGTAGTACGGGCCGAAGATTTGAACTCATGATCACACGAATGTGAATCGAGTATAGCTATCCACTAGGTTATCACCGATCTAACCTGGTGGTATCTATAGGCTGATATATATATGAAAACAGAAAAAAACAAACGTGATATTTTGTGCAGGTAGTGGCGGCAGAGGCGTGGGAGCAGCACAGCGCGCGCAATAAGTCGATAATGACGGATCTGTTCTACGGGCAGCTCAAGTCCAAGGTGCGCTGTGACACCTGCGGCAACGAGTCCGTGCGCTTCGACGCGTTCAACATGCTCAGTCTGCCGCTACCTATGGAGTCGTACGTGCGCACCGAGCTCCGGGGTGAGTACTGCACTCGGTATGCTCAACGCCGTTGCCCATGGAGTCGTACGTGCACGCCGAGCTCCGGGGTGAGTACTGCACTCGGTATGCTCAACGCCGTTGCCCATGGAGTCGTACGTGCACGCCGAGCTCCGGGGTGAGTACTGCACTCGGTATGCTCAACGCCGTTGCCCATGGAGTCGTACGTGCACGCCGAGCTCCGAGGTGAGTACTGCACTCGGTATGCTCAACGCCGTTGCCCATGGAGTCGTACGTGCACGCCGAGCTCCGGGGTGAGTACTGCACACAGCATGCTCAACGCCGCTGCTGGAGTCGTACGTGCGCACCGCACGCAGTGGTGAGTACTGTATGCAACATGCTGAACTCCGCTGCCATTTTTTTTTTATTTTAAAAAATAAAAAAATAATTATACAAAAATAATTATACAATATTTGCCATAGTAATATTTGCCAAACTGCGCTTGAACACGTCTTAACCACCCGAGCAATGACCTTTGACTTTCTATTGTTTGTGGGACGCAGAAATCCCAACGCCACCATAGTGTTACTAACTGTTTTAGGAGCTCACTCGTTTCAGAAGCCACTCACAAACACGTTACACGCTAGAACAGTTACCGATAGTGATGTTACGAGTACATAACTTATCTCTCAAACAGTTTACGACCCTCGAACTTGTCGAGACAAACAATTGAGTTTAAGTTGTTATTGAGTTGGTTGCTTTGCTGCTACTCTGTAGATCCTTGAGTATATGACCTTAAGTATGTAAGTATGTGATTGGTTCATTTCTGAACTCGTAGAAAAAGCAAACTGAAAGCGGTAAAGATTTTACAAGCTTAGCAGGCCACGTTCATGGAAATATTTTTTTTCCTTTCAGTGATGCGATTGGACGGTTCTGTGCCGATAAAATACGGTGTGCGAGTGAACTCGGAGGGCACGTACCTAGACCTTAAGAAGAAGCTATCAGAACTTTGTGGATTACCACCGGAGTCGTGAGTATTCACGAATATATTGTTTGAAAAATATTTAGCAAGTTTTATAAAAAACTTTATATATTATAATATTTAAAATCCTGTCAATGTTTGCCATTCTGGACTGATGTCGGCGTGTAACTTGAATGTCTATGAGCGACAGGATACACTTTTCTTTTTATAGTGAAGTAGGCGGACGAGCAAGCGGTCCCACGGGATGGTAAGTGTTATCGCCGCTCATGGACTTGCAACACCAGAGGTTATGCGGGTGCGCCGCAGACCTTGCAAAATCCTATTCACAGCTTTCTTCAAGAACCCCATATCGTAGTTTAATGGAAAGACCTCTTGAGGTAGTTCATTCTACAGCCTACGGGTTTGCGGTATAAAATTATTTTTGGACCGAACAGTACGCGACTCCTCCGTATCGAGGAAATGCGGATGGTCCGCACTTTTGCGACGGGAAATGCGCTTGTAGAAACCCGAGGTGGGAATAATATTAAACAGTTCTTCAGAGCATTCCTCATTGTACATATGGTGGAACACAGAGACGCAACGTCTCTCCGAATGCTGAGGGATTCTAAACCGCCCGTGAAGTAGGATCGTTGACAATTCAAATAGCGCATCATTGGATGGAGTCAAATGGGTTCAATTGATGTTTCTGTGCGCCGGCCCAGAGATGTGAGCAGTACTCCATATGGGGCTTAACCTGACCTTTGTAGAGTATTAGGAGTTGCCCAGGGGCGAATTACCACTTCGCTCTGTTCAGCACACCGAGCTTTTTGGGGGCCATTTTGGCTTCATTTTCCAGATGATCCCTAAATTCGACTTTGCTGTAAATGTCGACACCAAGGATCCCGATACTCTCCGAGATCTTAAAAGGTATGCTCTGAAAGCGAGGTGCTACGACAAAAGGGGCTTTTTTAGCGGTGAATGCACAGACGTACGTATCGCTACCGTTCATTGTAGAAGGCTGGTATTATGAAACCTTGAGCGACGGGTCGCGCCGTTGTTAATGTTCGTGGACGACAACGATTATCGCTATTTTGAGGATTTTGAGGGAATCAGAGAGGGTGGTGGTGAATGTTCATTTGTGACAAGCTATCTGGCGGCAGCTTTAGCTGTAGCCCACGGCTTCGCTCGCGTGGATTTAATTGCGTTTAGTTGGCATGCTACCGGATGCGCTGCCTACCTTTGGAGATGTAGGAATGGATTTAGATAACGAGTTGGAAAAATCAGTCAGTCGGTCCCTTTATATGTACCGATGTAAACGGCTATTTTTGTGTGAACAAAATAGAATATTTTTATTTGTTCTAAGTACGGTATATCAGTTAGTAGGTCAGTATAAACATACATCCTCCACGTGCTTGATCCCCCCCCCGTATACAATTTTACAAATTATCAATTATTATAATTATTTACGTAATTTGAATTGTGTGTGATCACACAGGTTGTTGCTAGTGGAGATATCCGGCGCTAGACTCGGTCGCACGATGGATGACGGCGCGAAGATCACATCATCGCACTCGGGCGAATTGTGTGCGTACGAGACGCCACTGCCGCCGCACGACCACGAACAACACGAACACGAGCCAGTAGACGGTAAGAAACATTTTGTGTGTGGTATTCACACAGGCTGTTGCTAGGCTGTGGACTTGTCCGGCGCTAGACTTGCCACCACCAACACGAACCACTAGACCCAGGTAACGTACCACCAGTAAACAATTAATATCACACACGTACAGATGATTACTAAGTGATAACAACGCCGCTACCACAAACTTGAGGAACTATACCATCTCTAGAGGAGTGAACTACGGTTTCAGTTACGGTAATGTTTTTTTAAAGTAAATGATTTTATTATGGTTTATATAATTGCTACTTTACTGCTCTAATCATCAAAACAAAATTATCTATACTAATATAATAAAACGGCAAAATTGCGTGTTTGTGGGTATGTTGGGGGTAATCTCTGGAACTACTGAACCGATTTCAAAAATTCTTACACAAATAAGCTACATTATCCATACCTATCTAATATAGACATATATATTATTTAAAAAAAAAACTTATAAACCGAAGCGAAGCAAGGGCGGGTCGCTAGTTGCAAATAATTACAAATAACATCCGAAACTTTTATTTCGGATTCGGTTTCGAATAATCTTTTATTTCGGATATCCGACAGCCGCTGGGGGCGCTCGACTGGCCACGTTACCCCTGCCTCACGGAAGACTACCTTAAAATGTACTGCATTTCTCACTTTATCTTATATCCCCAATGTACGCACGTGTTTCAGTAGTGAGTGAGATGTGCCAGAGCCCATTCCCATCCTATCCCTCCCCAAACCTTTCTCCAAATCCATTCCTATATCACCAAAGGTAAGCAGGGCATCCGGGGGCGTGCCAACGTTTGTCATTTCGGACTAACGTTTGCATGTATCGCGGATGTCTATGGGCAACAGTATCCACTTACCATCAGGTGGACTGTATGCTCGTCTGCCGCCTTCGTACATAAAAAAAAGAAACCTCCGGGGGCGTGCCAACGTTTTTCATTCTAGGCTGATGTTGTCATGTATCACGCGTGTCACAGGGCGGCAATACTGTACTCGTACAAGTGTACTATACTGACAATACTACTTACCATCAGGTGGATTATGTAAACGTCTGCCGCCTCCTCTCAATGAAAAAAAATTAATGTATGTGGCGGACCTGGAAAGGAAACATATAAAATATAATAAATACTCACCAGAATGAAAAGACGCAATGGAGACACGCATCCTACGAAGCCCGCGCGACGACGTCCTTTGTGCGCATGCGCGGGACCGGCCGGCTCGCGGCGCGCACGCGCAGCCGCGACGCCATTAGTTCAATTCGAGACGCGACACTGACTACGCGTCGCCCTATACCTACTTGATTACCGCACACCAACCAACCTACCAAATGTATGTATGGTAATTTATGTTTGTTTGTCGACAGAGTGCGCGGGCGGCGGCGAGCATGCGTCGTCATCGGCGTGGGCGGAGGTGAGTGCGGGGCGCGCCCCCAACACCTCTTCGCTGTGCATGCCCGCACTCTTCTGCTTCAAGGTTAGCGCTACCACACACCCCCCGCACACATGCACGCACACATACAACACCCACACACACTATATAGGCCTGTTCAGCTATAAGCGATATTCGCTGCCGCCTGCGGTAACAATAAGGTTTTTTGTTTTATAGTAAGAAGGCGGCAGATGAGCATACAGTCCACCTGGTGGTAAATGATACTGTCGCCAGACATCCGCGATACATGCCAACATCAGTCCAGAATGACAAACGCAGACAAACCCCGGATGTGCTACCTACCTTTTGATATGTAGTAATTGATTTGGAGAGAGGTTTGGGAAAATTTTGAGGGATGGTATAGGAATGGGCTCTGGTATATCGCACCCACTACTGAAATACCGTACATTGGGGAATGGGATATAGTGATTGTCTAGGCAATTTTCCGCCGGGTATTTTGTACGAGTACCGCAAGTCGCGCGAATTAGCCAGCGGTAGCGAATATTGCCTAGGCACGCGTTTTGCCGCTTGGGTAAGCGATACTGTTAACACTGGACCTAGGCTGATATACGCGGTATATCGCTACCCGAAGCGATTAGCGAATTCCGTCTATGTATGAACGAAGGAATTATCGCGTGCCCGGGAACATATCGCTATCGCAGGCGGCAGATAATATCACTTATATCTCAACGTGTGTCTCAACATACACACGCGCGAGCAAACATACACAGAAAGAGGAGAGAGGGGATAGAGAGAAAGAAAACACACACAAGGAGATAGAGACCACATTATACCATACACTGAATATCATGTTTTAATTTTGTCACATGACATTTTTTATTTGTATACAGTATAGATTTTCATATAGGTTTGGTCCCATTCAAATCGATATGATCGTTTTTGTAGATGGCGCTACGTAACTGTCAAAATCTAAAAATACAATATTACTCTTCGTGATCCAATAATTGGATTGATTTGGTCTATTATATATTTAAATTTATATTTACAGTCTAATATTTAAATAACATAATTCGAAGTTGGAGAAAAATTAAAAGGTTGAATTTTTCCTCTTAAACGCTCTGCATACATTTTTTTGCGGTCATCTTTTTACTAGGAAATATATATCAGTGAGATGAGAGTTTCAAATAAATCTTGTAACTTGTATATTTAATATTTAAAGTATACACTTTCACATCATTAGAAAAACACGTTTAGAGATTACAGTCACTTATCCACAAAAACGTTCCGATAGACTGATAACTCTGGCTACACAATACAACATTGGCTGTCTAATTCCACCAGGCAATTATGTCAGTTTTGTCACTACTTGCAAAGCTTTCTTAAAATGTTCCAAAAAATCTACTATGTATCTCGTAACGTTTATATGTTGTGTATTCTCGTTATTTCTTAACAATTTCATAAAAAGAATCGGACAGCGAATGTGTAACTTCATTGGTAATCCATTTAAAAAAATATTTAATTTCATAACTGATTAAAGTTGCGTTTCCATCGCCTGCAAGTAACATTTCTATAAACTTTTGTAAATATATGGGAACAGTCGCGCAATGAAAACTCAGCTTTATTAATTTAATTAATTAGGTGGAGGTGTTGAATGACTTTTATTAATAAATGAAATAATTTAAAGGACATCTAAATTCTAAACAACGGACGGTAGCGGTAACATTGTATGTATGTACATAGTAATCAAAATTTTATATATGTATTTCTTTTTTTTTTCTATTTCAAAATTATATGTCCCAGAATTCATCCACACAGAAATTTCTACTTGTTCGGCGAAAAGGTAAAGCATTACATAATTTTTTATATCAATTTTTTTTAAAAGTCGTATCCATATTATTTATATGCTACAATATGGATACAAAAAAAATGTCGATTTATAAAATATTGTACTTAACCCTTAAATTTGGGCTTATAAATGAAACATTAAGATCATTTTTGAATATCAAATGCCATTATCTCAATTTAATTTCAATTGAATGATGAAAAATTAAAAAAAAATATATTAAATATTTACATCATGCTACGTAAGATTTCAGATTTTCGGTCGTAAATTGACATTGATATCTTTGCTCAATCCACTAGAGAGACACGTCATATCTATAAATAGTCGAGCCGGCTATAAGACCTGTCACCCCTCGACGTGACGTCATCACCACAATTCCTATAGTATTTTATGTGAAGGTTCAATTTAACTATGATTTTTATAAAGATTTTTTAATAAACCGTGTATTAAAATATCATATTCTACATACAAATTGTACCACATACCTCATCACTGATGAAAGGCAAAATTACATTCATCATTACAGTTTGAATATTTTAGACTTTTCGTACACTTTAGTAGTGATCACGTTGAAAGCATTTCGAGTAGATTAGAAGCGCCATAAAGTAGATCAACCTCCATAAATGTGACGTTGTCCGAGAAAAGGGACCTTATTGTCGGTTCCAGTTTACAGATATTGAAAATTCTGTAAAGGGAAAAGGATTAAAGGAAGAAAAGATACCTTATAAAGGGTAAACACGAAGCGTGTTTCTATGTAAACAGCGAGCGGGTTTCTTTTTAAACAGGGCCTCGTTTCTGTGTAAACAGGGACCGTGTTTCTGTGTAAATGAGGAGCGTGTTTCTGTGTAAATAGGGAGCATGTTTCAGTAACAAGGAGCGTGTTTCACTGTAAACAGGGAACGTGTTTCTGTTGAAACAGGGAGCGTGTCTCTGTTGAAACAGGGAGCACGCTTCTGTTCAAACAAGGAGCGTGTTTCTGTTTAGTCTTAACGAAATTTTAATTTAGAAAACCTTTACCAAAATCAACAATTCCATTCCGACAATAAGGTCCCGTTACTCAGTGAAGTACACAAATCATAGTATTTTCTTCAAACATACTTCTGCTAGTGTTTCCGCTACATGTAGGCCTTATGTTTTTTTGAATTTGAACTTTATTTCGACGAGTTTTTGAATGTGCAGTTTTTATTATGCTATTTGTTTTTATATGTTTGTGAGCGTCTTTATTTTAAGTCTGTTCATACGATACGAAATATAGATTTTTTTAAATATTTATTACTATAACCAGCTGCGAGAGGAGAGAAAATATTCAAGTTATTTTATTCAAAATCCAAATGCATAAGGAAAATTACATGGATATAAATATTATCAGGGCACAGGCCTCCTCTCGCAATGACGAGGGGTTTCGGGCCATAATACACCACGCCCAATGCTAATATGTCCCAGATTTCTCACGTGAGTTTTCTCATGTTTTCTTTTACTATAGAGCTAGCGATAATTGAAAAGTCTGTACTGAAATCGAAGCTTAGAACTCACAAATCTTAATCGAAAATAATTACTTCTAGGTACCTAATGCCTGAGAGAAGACTTAAAGAAAATATCATACAAGAGCTTAGAATAAATAATACATAGTTTCTATTGCTATGTATTACATTCATTGTTGTATATTGTATTGTTTAGTATAAAAATATCATTTCGAAAATGGTACACTTCCTAAGACAATTTTCTTCATAAATTTTTCTTAACACTCCTCTCGTGTCACACAACTTATCAAAGCATAATAAAAATCGTATGAACCGACTGCGACCGAATTCAAAGACCTCAAATAAGTAGACCGACCGACCATTCCAGCGATCGCGATCGGAAATTCTTATGTCCCAGAGCCCGCCAAACACTTTCTACAACGGCAAGGGGTCGGTCACATTCACCGACCGTCCAACCAACGACTACCGCAGCAACACACTACCGAAAGATCTGTCGGAAATGAAGAAGGCTGACAGAATGAACAGTTCACCGACTCTAAGTGTGAAGTCGTTGAACTTGAGGCCGTCAAGTCCGAGACTCGGGAGGGTGAAGTTCGGTTCGTCCCCGTCCAATATGAATCGTATGGAGACTCAAGATTGTCACGTGCCGTTGGGCCGGATACAGTACTTGGTCGCCGTTCATAGGTGAGTAGTGAAGATAATTCATGTAATTTGCAATTGAAAATTAATTTATTCTTTTGCATGTCAAGAAAGACTATCGAACATATTTCTTTGAATATTTCCAAGTCTGTATGGAATGGGCGCCATATTTGCGAATTTCCTTTCGTTATTTTTTATTGACGTTATCATGTTTCGTAGATGTGCTTGTGGCAGTATTACACTTACCATTAAGTAGACTATCTGCTTGTCTCACACTTTATACAGTAGACCCCCTTTAATCCGACAAATGTTATGCAGAGCGGTGGCGGATCATTGAATTTTCCGCACTATAAGAGTACTGCCACCTACCCCCTATAGTCCAGAAAATTTCGTAGCGCAGTATCTTTTAATCCGACAAATTGTGAAAATGGTGATATCTTAGCGTTAATTAAGTGTGTACTTGTGCACGTGGCAGTAACAAGTCACAACTTGCACAAAAATATTGACCTCTACTTCGCCGTGATTGGCGTGTCGAATTACAAGGTGCTCCCGATTAGACTGGGCCGGATTACCGGGGGTCTACTGTACAGGAAAATATTGTGTTTATAAGCAATATTTTTTCCACTATTTTAATTTACGGCATTAATTTACAAACTGTAAATTATGTTGAAACGGGACGACAAAGTATACGGTTCATCTGGTTATAATTGAATACTGTCGCTCACAAATATCCGCCATACATACCGACATCGGTCTACAGTGACAAACATTTCGTTTGTCGGGAGGTGTTAGTGACGGGTGCATTGTCACGGTGAAGTCGCACACCTTTAGTTTTCCACGACGTTTCTGCTTGATTGCTTCTCATAATTGCTCTATAAGGTTAGCATAATAGCTTCCAGTCACCGTAGTATTCCGTTCTTTTGTCTATAAACAATATTCCTTGACAATCCCAGAATATCGAAGCCTTTCTAGGCGGTGCTTCACCAGTACGACGCCACTCAATCGACTCCCTTCTGGAAAGGGGATCATAATAAAGAACCGTGGTTTCATCGCCACTAATAATTGACTCCAAAAATCGTTTCCGTTTATCTGAAAGGCCTCCAAAAGTTCCTTAGAACACGCTACTCGTTCACTTCACTGCACACTTGAATAAGTTTTGTTACTCACTTCGCACTGGACTTTATTCCTATGAAGATGTTCGTGAATAAGGATAAGGACTGTAGTTTGTGAAAGCCCTGTCCTTGCTGTTATTTCTTTGGTCTTTAGCCGTAGGTCGCTCAGAACTTCTTCCACTAATTTGCCTAAGTTGAGTGCCTCAACGGGTCGACTGGAGCGAGGTTCGTCCTAGATGGACTCTTGTCTTAAACGAAATTGCTAACACCAATATTTGACGAAGAATCTGCGTACATATTATCTAACCTTTGTTTGATATCGTTTGGGCTAACACCTTCCTTTGTAAAGGAACTTTTTCGCGGAATCATATGCCAATTTAAAGATATTGCGACTTCCTGTTGTTCTAAGAGTCGAGGAATCAAAACCAACGAAGATTGAACTAAAAATTATACAGGAATTAGCACGATAAATGACAATTACAATGACTTATAATTTGTTTTTTTTAGACATCTAGAAATATGTCAGGCCAGAAACTTTTGGACCTCACCGGTATTACGTTGATAATGATGCTATTTTATAATTTCACTTTTTAATTGTTTTCTTACTTTATATAAATATATCGAGGTATATTATAGATCAATCAGGCATTTTGGTGTTTTGTAATAACAACGAACAGCGCAAGAAGTATAAGCTTAGTGTCAACTTCGAGCACGTAGCAACGAACGGCTTACGTTATCTATCCCTCTAAATCTACCACAGATTATTGCTGCAGTAGGATTTGATAATGCCCTTCGGATCATAATGTCCTAAGTCATAATGTTATAAGCTTTCTATATTATCTGTGTTCCTAAACATTTAAGGAAGCAGACATCCTAAAATGACTTTCGCATGTCCCGTTTTCCTTTTCCTAAAATGTCTGCTGTTCAGAATATTTAGGAAATTTTGGAGAAAGACAATTTAGGAAATAGACATTTAGGAAGGGGAAACATTATAACCCAGGGCGTATTATTGCTGTGAACAAGTTCTAATTCATGTTATCGTCGCCTTTGAGTAGAGTGACACTTGTATCGTTAACTTTCTTGCGTGTAACTGTTTCATTTATATGATGTATGCTCTATTAGTGACTTTTAATAAATAAATAAACAGGAAGCAGTGTCGCGCAGACGCATACTTCCTGCCCTCTCAGCGCTGCAAGCCGACGTTGTTCGGCGTTCCCTTATTAGTGGGCGTCCACGACGGCATGTCCGGCCGCGAGATATACGCTACAGTCTGGACACAGGTGGCCAGGCTACTGTCCGCTCGACCACCGCCCGCCGACATTTCCAACCATGCCACAGATTGGTAAGTGTAAATGTTACTTTCAGGAAACAATCTCGTATGGACGCATATTCGCTGCCGTTTCAGCGCTGCAAGCCGACATTATTCGGGAGTGTGGACGCAAGTAGTCAGGCTATCATCATGTTCGCGATCATGCTACAGACTGGTCAGTATAATATGTATAGTCGGCACGTTATTCAGCGTTCCCTTTCTAGTGATCTATGACATTTGAACTCTGCGAGTGGTGCGGATCAACCAAACAGGTAAAAAAACGCGCACTTGCGGAATAACATAATGGCGACAAAGCATATACTGTGGCGCGCAATCGCAGGTTGACTTATGATTGCGCACAATGGTATTAAACGGTCTGTGGTCTCTGTTTATATCTAGTTTACACGTGTAAGGGCCGTGATACACATACGAGTTACTCGCATAAAAAGAATAGTAGTACCTAGTAAATGCGTGTTAATGGCATTTGTATTTTGATTTTGCCAGTCAAAAGCATGCGTTTTAACAGTACTCAAGTGCTTCGCAAACCGTTTGATTTTTCTTGCGCAGGTGTCCCCCCCATTGGAGAAGCGGGAGGGGAAACTCGCATGCCAGTCAGACATGTCGAAACGTGTTTGCTAGTAGCTGGCGTGCCACATAGATCTATGTGAGCCTCCATTTTGTGATGCCGCTATCGGTACTCGCTAAATGTTTCTGGCAACAATCATGTTCCTTACACGCATGTGTATTCGGTCGTCATCACTTGCTAGGTATTATTATTCTAGATAATTGCTCCTGACATGTGTAGGACGGCCTTAAGACTAATGCAAGTGATCGCGTGATCTATTGAACCCAGTCAAATTGAGCAGATTGTATGTGTGTGTTGCAGCGACGACAGCCTCGGGTACGAGTTCCCGTTCACGCTGCGACTGGTGTGCGGCGGCGGCGGCGGCGCGTGGTGCGCCGTATGCCCGTGGCCGGCGCTCTGCCGCGGCTGCGCGCTGCCCACCGACGATGAGCCGCTCGTGCGCGGATGCGGTCAGTGTACACACACACACTACAACACACGACACACTGACTATACTCATCGACAATTATTTATAGGTACACCAGTTGAATGTCTATCCACCAATTGATTTACTATTATGTGTTACCATATCGAATTATTACATTTATGCAGGTGTGAACCACCGCAAACGGTCAAGCGATAGCCGTCCGGCGGACGTGAGCGCGCCCGATACTAATTCCCCCATCGCGAAGCAAAAGCTGCACCGGCAGCTCAGCGTGAAGCAACACAACGGCGACAATGTGAGTAGCTACATTTGTATTTTAGTTTTATTTAGACAAGAAAAAACTCACGTTTAACGCCGTTCAAGAGAATAGAGCTTAACAGTCATCCAAAACTAGTGCCCTTGGTAATAGTAATAATAATAACGACCGCGCAAAGCTCAACTGGGACCGGTCCGTCGTCGCGGACAGGCCCATTCTCGTGAATAAGCCTGATATCGTGTTGAATAAGTGTTGAACGGACCGGGCATAGTCTCGGGTGTTTTTTTGTGGACAGCACCATATCGGTTTCTTAAAAGCCGAAACCGAGGAAGAAGAAAGTATCTCGACTTGGCACACGAGATCACCGACATGTGGGGCGTGACGTCGACTGAAATCGTCCCAGTCGTCCTGTCCTTAAACGGCCTAATCCCCACCAGCCTCGAAAATAACCTCAACTTTACGAGCGAACATGTATCGACTCGTTCATTCTGAGGCGACTAGTCATGTGACACGATTGCGTTTTATCTACAAGACGCTACAAAACATCATGGAGTGCTTGCGAATTGCGAGTTCTTTCTGGAGTTTTTTAGGCCTTAGCAACTTGCAGTAGCTATCTTGATAAACCAGGGCATGATGCTGCTTCCCAAAGTTCTTCGTTCTGTTGTTCCTCATCTGATATTTCACATCAATGTTTCTAGATTACTTTTTTCCGTGTTATAAGTTCCGTGTTTTCTTTATCTTATATGGCAATATTGCAATTAGAACACTGCCATCGTCACGTTTTCTTCGTAATTTATAACTCGTCAATATCCACTTCCGTCGGTAGTAGTCGCTCAGTAAAGTGATAGTGGTTTTATTGAGGACAGAAGAGTTGTATTCTTTGGAAGCACTCCAAAAGCCTTACGCTTTTATTTGATTATCACAAACATTAGGCACTTTGGAGTTTAATAAACTATCACTATTAAACTACCAAACCCATAATTTTTACACTAATTAAACAGAAACTTAACCACCACTTCTCAAGTTCTCGCCAAGAAGTCCCTTTTTTGTGTTATAAGACTATAGTAGTATGATGTGTAGGGTGAAAACGTGTGCACCACTGGCGAGCTGAGCCGCCTGGACTTCAGCATACTGCGACAGCTGCACACGCTGGGCCGCTCGTCCGTGATGCTGGCCATAGACTGGGACCCCACCGCGCTTCACCTGCGCTACCAGTCCACCAGGGAAAAGGTACCGCACTCACTCATATTATATTGTACTGTGTATATAAAGGTTCTCTCAACCAGAACTTGAAATTTGAATCTCGCGCCATTTTCGATTGTCAATTAGTCAAATATTTGGTACTTTGTTAATTGCATCGCTCCCAGGAATTAGACCTCAATCGCAGCACTTTCCAACGAATTTTAACTAAAGATTTACACTTTCATGCTTACAAGAACCAGCTTACTCAACCTACTAACTAACTGAAGCCTACAGACCATAGACAAAATAGGAACTTTACCAACTAGATCTTGGAACAACTGCGAGTTGACAATGCATTTCAAAATAAAATCATCTTTAGTGACGAAGCACACTTCCACCTCAACGGCGTCGTTAACAAGCAGAATTCCCGAATCCGAGGATCATGAAATCATCATGCTTTTGCATGAAGCTTCCGATGCATCACCAAAAAGTGACAGCTTGGAATGCCATGTGGGTAGGAGGAATCATCGGACCATATTTTTTTGAATCGGACTCGGTGACTCAATGGCGATCGCTATCGTGGATGAAATGTACATGTGGTTTCGGCAGGATGATGCCACTTGTCATACTGCGCGCGAAACAATGACGTTGTTGCAAACCAAGTTTCCAGGTTTTGTCATCTCTCGTTTTGGAGACCAAAACTGGCCGCCAAGAAGTTGTGATATATCTTACTTAGATTTCTTTCTGTGAGGTTTCTATGAAAAGCCAGGTTTATATAAACCACCCCGAGACGATTAAAGAACTCAAAGACGAAATTGAACGCCAAATTAACGAATTGAACAGCGACAATTATGAAAAATGGCTACGTAATCAACGGATACTTACCTAAAAAATCGGTATTGGCCGTTGATAAGCATATCATAATAAATACGTCGAAAAGCCTCCGAATTCAAATACATTCAAATTATTGTCAACCAAAATCCGGGTTAGCCGATGACCAATGTTTTCGTAATGTATGTGTATATTTCATGTATCTTATATTACAATATATATTTCTATAATGTTCCTCTCATCCAGACGTTGGCTTTCAGTTGAAAATCAACGCGTTGAATCCTCGTGGGCTTTATAGCTAAAGCTGAGCTGGACATCCATTCGGCGCAATGACGGCACACGGGCAGCAATAAAAATATTAATATTACCTATGCAATGCAATACAACCAGCCCTTTGAATATCCACTGCAGGACATTGGCCTCCTCATGCACATTGTCTTGTGCACAAGGGATGAATGGCCTTAAAACGCCACGCTGGCCAAGCGGGTTGGCGAGTCTCCTCTTTTTGAGGTGGTGTAGTTCCATAGCGCTTGTGATAGCGGCTTTGTTATCGCCTTTGTCGCCTTTACGACGCCCACGGGTGGAGATGGCATGGTGGTATTCTATAACCGGCCGATATCACACGGCACATATATTACCTATACAAATGTAAAATTGTGTTGTGTTTTCTGTCGTGTCGTGGTGCAGGAGTGCGTGTGCGACGAGTCCGTGCGGCTGTGTGTTGCGGAGGCGGCGCGGCCCGTGGACCTGGCGAGCTGCCTGCGCGCGTTCACCAGCTCGGAACGACTCGAGGAGCGGTACCACTGCGCGCGGTGCCGCTCCGCACAGCCCGCCACCAAAACGCTGCAGATATGGCGCGCGCCGCCCATACTGGTAAGTACACAACCACACGTGACACATGACTAGCTACTCACGTCGTTGATACCCACGACTTTGGTCTATTCAAATATGTACATAATTTTCTTCAAAATCTAATCTAGTCTAACATCCAATACTTTACTTACAGATCATCCACCTAAAACGCTTCCAATACGTAAACAACAAGTGGATAAAATCTCAAAAAGTAGTCAACTTTCCCTTCCAAGACTTCGACCCAACCGCATTCCTCGCATCAGTCCCCCAGGAGACTATTCTTAGGCACCACGAGCTCAAGAACATGTTTAAGCGACGCTCATCCATGTTCGTGGACGTCGACGACCATATCTCCGAAACCGACTCTGATGATGAACTACCCGAAAATCCCATTTCAACGAACACAACGAAACTAAAATTGAAAATAGAGAGGAAGAGAAGGGAGTCTGTGGAAGTGAAAGGCAGAGAGAGATTGGAGTCGACGAGTTTGGTGACGACGCCGGTGAGGGATGATAACTTGGTCGATTATCATCAGCATCATTTGGAGAAGGATCAGGACCCGTTCGAATTGAAGTACAGATTGTATGCTGTTGTGGTGAGTGCTAATGTTAAATAACTTTTTTACGTGTTAATTTCAGATGTGTTCAACTTTTTTTAAATTTTATTAACCATCACAAGATTATACCCAATTCTTTTTTTTAATCTATATAGATGTAAAGAAAATATATTATATTTCGTTCGATTTGAGTTTTGCTGCCCTCCGCGCTGTCCATTAAAAGCACCATAGTGTGGATAAAGCAGTTAGGTTGTGACAATGTGGCGTCAAGTGAAGAGACCGATGTTAACTGTCAAATTGGGTCCAAGGATAAATGGTGGATTTTAGAAAGGAATTGCCTTATTATACTATATATTGGATAATAAACTTCAGATGTCGTTTCATTGTTTACAGAAGCAACACAACGTAGTTTGTTTCATTTGTCAATCCTTTTGAAGGAAAAATAATCAACCTTATATAGGTACTACAAAAACCTCCAGGGTTTAACTGTGGTACCGAAGCCGTTCCTTAAATATAAATTTCTTTCCCACTTGTTGTTAAAAAAAATAGATTTAATAATAATCCTAAAAGCAAATTGTCCTAGTAATAAAACGTCCACTTAAATATTTTTTTAAATAAATTATTCTTAAATCTCCGAAGCTGCGTGTTCGAGGCCGTGTTAAAAGATGAAAAAAATGTTTATCATTCTGTACTAATGTAGGCTTGTTTATTGTGGTTGTCGCACGGCGAAAGTATCTGCTTACCACTCATTAAACAATTATATGTATGTTTATCTATATAAATAAAAATTAAAATCGTTTATTCAAAATCTTAAATCTCCGAAAGTTCTTCACCGAATGCTTTGAAATTTTGACACAACGTTGCATTCGAATACGCGCGTGTTTTTATATACCTATCACAGGGTAAAAACATGATTTTTACTCTAAAACAGGTAAAAACAGGGGCAGACACAGCAACGCGTGGCCGGGCACAGTACAGCTAGTATTTTATAAAAAAATAAAAAAGAATGTATGTATTTAAACTAAAACTGCACTTGCGTTCTGTTTTCTGTTTGATCTGGCCATTGACTGGTAGAAAATGCCGTTGGGTCAAAACGGGCCGTTGGGTTGGGCTTTTTGTCAAAAAAACTTGTGCAATGAAATTTAAATAAATATATAAAAAATAATTTGATTTCTTTCTATAAAATAAAAACCTTTCTTCCTCTCAGTCTCACTCGGGCCAAATGAGCGGCGGTCACTACGTAGCATACGCCCGCAACCCCACCGGCGCGTGGCTCTGCTACAACGACAGCTCGTGCCGAGAACTGTCCCCCGTACGCCGCGAGCCCCACCCTCACCCCGTGCCGCCCATAGACCCCGCGTCCGCCTACCTGCTGTTCTACGAACGGCAGGGGCTGGACTATGAGCACTACTTGCCGGATATAGCAGGTGAGATACCCTAGCAACATGTGTGTTGTACAACTATGCTACAACGACAGATAACGCATAGTTGCTGTTCTACGAGAGGCAGAGGTCCGACTATGTACTACCAGCCGAATATAGCAGGTAACACACCCACAGGCAACAGTTGCTCAGGTTATAGGGCAACAGCTTCCTGCTGTTCTATGAGCGGCAGAGGCTCAAATAACAAGCACTACTTGTTGAAAATAGCAGGTAACATACCCACGGGCAAAATTGGCTCAGGTTATAAGCCTGTTCTAACGAGTACTACAAGCGGTAGAGGCTCCACTACAAGCACTACCAGCTGGATATAGCAGGTAACACACCCGCGGGCTGCAACATTTGAGATTATAGGACTCCCCGTCTCCTACTTGCTGTTCTGTAAGATTTTCGTTACCTTTTCATATTTAATTCTCAAAGGTATTCTGTCGTTGCAATGATGTTGTGATGGATGTTTAATAAAATAATCACATTTCTTCCCATTTGTATTTCTCTATTCTAAAAAGCCTGCACTAACTGCTTAAACTCGAAACTTATCTCAGTGTTGGAGTGATGCAGGATCATCCTTACCGAATGGAGTGGTGCAGGATGAGAATGAATCAGTTATTCATTTGTTTTCCTTTCAAACTACTTTTTGCTTAAATATCGATAATGGATAATACTTCGATTAATTAAATGTGTAATTTACATACGAAAATAATAGACATAAAACGGTAATTTCATAGGTAAGGACCTAATGAAATTACAACGACAGAAAATTCAATATAAAAAGGGATATTAAAATGAGATAACATCCTCTCGACTTAAACAGAAAAAGGTAATTAAAATGATATCGGTAACAGGCAACATACTCACAGAAAGGGCGGTGATATCTATACTCTACTCACATTCGTGTGATTGTGAGTTATCTCTTAGATTTTTATTTTGGAATTCCGACCGTCGGAAATTTCAGCGTCCCTGAAAATTTGGTGCCCTGACCGATCAGTACACAGTAAACGGGTATCAGTATCTTACCTCGCGCGCAGTAATCAGTACTGTATCAGTAATCGTATATCATTAAAATCAAGTTCCACTAAAATAAGATATTTCTTCACATCCCATATCAAGCCCGAACATGGTCCTTCGAGCCGGATGTGACTCTCGAATTAGCTAGACAATTACAGACGGATCTTTTCCATCTGTTAAAGAAGATTTAAAACTACTCCCAAAATCAAATTGTCTAATAGATATGATTGTGTGTGCTCCTTTAATACATTTATGTTGGTTGTTGAGGGGACCTCTACTTGGTGCCCTCTTAATCTATATATCTCTGAATACTATATGTATTAAACTAATTCCGTTTAAATTCTGGCATTTAAATAATTGTGATTTAATACTGTCCCTTAAATCAAATTATCTTATAGAAGTGTACTCCATCTCGTATGCAACAATTTAGTTTAAAGTGTTTTAAAACAACCCTCCTGAAATTCTTTTTTTTTATAAATTCTCCATCTGAAATCTCCTATAGAAATGCTTTTATATGCTCTGACTCGCGTGGAACAATTGTGGTTGAATAATTTTGATTTAAATCTACCCTCAAATCGCAGGTAAGGAACCGGTGGTCAAAGACTCAGAGCTGCTCGATCCTGACGAGAGCGACCTTAAGAAGATGTGTGTCATAACGTAATGTGCTGTGACTTATACGCAACAATTGTGGGTGATTAAATAATTGTGATTTATAACTACCCTCGGCTACAAATTCGTCTTATAGAAATGCTTATTTACTGCTTTAATAATTGGTTGGTTCGTAACATATTTCAGAAAAAAACTGGTTATAAAGAATTCACAGTTACTAGATCAAAAGCTTTGTAAAAATTTAACAGTAGTTTTACGATGCGTAACACGCTTTGCGAATGCTCACTGAGTTTCTGTGTAGTTGTGCGTACGGACATGCGTACACACAAGCGAACTGCGACTCGTGCGGTTGTATAGAGGTAACCTACTGTCATCTTTTTACTATGTGCAGAATGACCTTAAGAAAATATGTATACATCGTAGCAATTTTATAGAAATACGACGATATATAGGATAATTTTATTTTTAAAGTACCTTCACAATATGCTCATTATTTCCTGTACTATAAACAAGGATTAGATTTTGAGATATGCTTACCAAAAACTATGCAAAATTGTGGGTAGATACATAATTATAAATCGAATCTACCCTCACTTAGTACCGCATAAAAGTTTCTCATCAAATTTTTCACACTACTAAGAACAGCAAACTGTTATAGCACGACTTAAAAGTCGTGGAATATTTCATAATCGGCATACTTTCATTAATACTGGTTTTCTTAACAGTTTTTTTTTACCTTTCAAGCCTTCTATCCAATCTACGGTTATTTCCTATTTTTGTCTTACTTTTTTTCTGAAGATTTTTTTTTTTATATAAAAATCATGATTTTCATAGTTCGAAAAAAGAAATATTTGGATGAAATCACGAGTACTATTGCCACATAAACTCACGCGTGGCGTTAAAAGGGTACGTTCAGAACGGTGGATTTCGCTGTTCTGCGAACAATTCGGAACAATGTTTCAACAAAAATGAGGCAACAAACAAATTCAAGCAGATGAGGAGGGGCTCATTAAAAAGTCAAATTTGAAACTTCAGTACTGTGTAATAAGAATTTTCTATTTTCAACAACACATATGAATTACAGAAATCGAGAGCTACTAAACATAGAACACTATTGGACTCTAAGGTACGATTTACACGGAACGGCGCGCGTCGGGGCGCGCCGGGGCGCATTTTACAATGCGGTAAAGAAAATTCATAGTGTCTATACAGTAATTAAAGTTCACATTTGCATGGAACTTATACATCTTGGAACCCGGTCGGCTGCGCGCGCACTCTGCGGTAGCCGGTCAAATCCGCGCAAATATGGACTTTAATTACTGTATAGACACTATGAATTTTCTTTACCGCATTGTAAAATGCGCCCCGGCGCGCCCCGACGCGCGCCGTTCCGTGTAAATCGTGCCTAACGTGACCGCCCTACAATGCTTGTATAACATATCTAGTATGTATTCTCAATACGTTTATAGTACGAAATGTATTTATTGATTAATATATGCCAATTAAAATTTTCAATGTCGAATTATTGTATCGTTCTCGAGTGCGTTTGAGAATGTCATTTTGGTGGTTAATCATGTTGTTTAACAGTGACGTCACTCTTTTAGTTATTAAAAGAGTGACGTCACTGCTAAGACATCATGGCGGCTGGTGTTACATTTCACACGACGCACATAGGGGTATTTTGCCAATCTAGGCGGCCAAAATTATTTCTTTCGATTTTATTATTCTAAATAGGTTTTCTAATTGACTTAAGCTATAGAAAGTGTTTTGAGACATATATATTTTAAAAAAATTATCATATTTAACTCAAAATTTTAATTTCCGAAAAATAACATTATATAACTATGATGATGATGAGTGCCACGGTTCATCATCCTGTTCACTCTCTTCGTCTTCTGAAACCTCATCTGAATCGGAGTTATCGTTGTCAGAGAAGGGTTCAGCTGGAATTAACAACTCAATTGCATCTTTTGTGAAAGCCATCGTCTTCTTTTTGGGGGTTCGTCTCAAGCTAGTAATAAGGGGGTCTGAGCTTAGTAATAGCCTGTTTATTATATCAAGGTTGCATAACTCTCTTGAAAATTTTCTTGCAAAGTTCTGCCTGTACAACCTGAAATGTTTATTCCGTGCCTCAGCGGCTTCTTCGGAGAGCAATCCAATTGGCAATAATGCCTTTTCTACCACAGTTGCACCGTGAACAAGGATCTTGTGCATCGTGGGCGTCATAGGATGCCATGGATACAGACGTATATAAAGTTTTGCAGTTTCAATACAATAATCTGCAAACTTCTGTAAATGGATCTTGTGGCCACTTGATATTACTTCTAGGATAATTTTAAGTTGGTATATCAAATTAAAATCAACGCCAGTGATTTCCGCAGCTAGTTCTGGATTGGTGAAAAATCTTCTGCTGGTATTACCATCATTGGTGTTACCAAATCCAGCTTTTGGTACATCCACTATCAAACCCGTTTCTCGTCTGAATTTTGCCTGTATTTCAGTTTTCCTCTCGTTAACTATGGCTTTGTCAGCAGCTGTTCTTAACTGCCATTTTTTCACAGGGAGTTTATACGAAAGGTGCAATATGCTTTCGAACAGACGAATCCTGGCGTGCAAAATGGACAAACCAAACGAAAGTGCATCTACATCAACATCTTTTTTGATGGTTAAATCATTAAATTCTTTAGAGGTTGCGCCACAAATGTAGCACCTCATGGTTGATGTTGTTTGTGTGGCAGCATTACACACTTTCGCATCTACCATAGTAAGTGTCATTATATGTTTTACAGAATATGCCTTGTCTTCCAATGTAAATTTGGTATTTTGTAAGGAATTGATGGCGTTTTCTACGTGTTCTATTTCTTGTTGGGTAATATCCACAGTTTCTTTTACAAATCTGATTCTGATAGGACGACAATATCGCGGTGAAGATGGGGTTGGGTTGTGCCATATTACTTTCTGCTTATTTTTACCACAAACTAATTGAAGGGGCACAAAGCTACTTTGAAAAATATTGCCATCAGTGGCATCATTTTGCATCTTCTGTTTAAATTGCGCCTGTTGTGACCCATCACAACCCCACTTGCAAATCAGCTCTAATGTGTTACGTTCTTCTGAACTTAAGTTATAAATAACCTCCTTCAAACACGTTAATAATCTTGTAACAGTATGGTTTAGCAAATCTTGTAGATTTACTTCAACGCATGTTTCAGTCACTTCATAAGATTCTTTACGCGGATATCAGTCACTTTTTGCTTTTTGTAGCAAGCTATAACTGGGATATAACTTTTTACTGGCGCTTCTAATTATCTCATATTGCCGCCGAGAAAGATCAGCTTCTACGAACATTGAAAGAGCTAATAATGGCGTTAATTGTTTTTCATTGTCTTCTTGACCCTTTTCGTACGCTTTCTTTAACTTCGTAGCTCGCTTTGGAGAACTAATCATTTGTTTCAGTATATTCGAAGCATCTCTTTTTCCAGTAGTTTGTAATTTCGTCTGCGTAGCATGCATTAACACGTCATCATCTGCCACACTACGAAGCTCGACTGTTTTTCTTCTTTTACTTCTTTGGCTCAATTCTGTGAATGATTTTGATGGTCGACCCGATTTTCGCTTCTGCACTCTCGGTATTTCAAATGTTTTCTGCAGCCATTCGTCAGTATTTTGAAGGAATTTTTTTTCTATTTTAGCTGCTTTCTTCCACCTCTGTTTGAATTCAGATTTAATATACGAAAACTTTTGCTTCAAGTTCTCTATTTCGTCATCTGAATAGTCTTCGCAAGACAAAAGGTAAGTTTCCAAATATTTTAACTTTTCTTCAAAATTGGGAAAGTTTTGCTCTTGCATTTTATCGTACAGCGATCACGGGTCACCACCCTTACGCCTGAGCCCCCAGATGACCCTGAAACAAAATAAATACCACGTTAACATAATCTAAATTTTTGATTTAATATCTGTCATTTTGATTTAATATCATGATTGTTGACCCATAAGTCGAGAAGTTGCGGATAGTTGCGGCTCATTTGATAATGATTATATTGTACAAACTCCTATCTTCCAATTACAATAAAAATTATAACCGGGACGCACCCTGAAGTACAACAAAAACCTTTCAATGCGCTAAAATGTGGTTTAAAATTTAAAAACTCTAAAGCCTTTTTTTAAACACCCAGAATATTATTATTACATTAACAAATGAAACAATAACTACTTCAAAAGTATGTGTTCTTACCTGCTTGTTCTAGATCCATAACTGTATTTTTGAAGAATAACACTGAACATTAAATTTTTACTTTTTAACTGAGACGGTTACACTTAGAAAGCTGAAAAAGATACGTGCACTTGTCGTATCGTGCTGAAAGATAATAGCGACGCGAACGGTCAAGTTCCAACTAAAACTACCTGCGCGCCATTGAGAGGCGGGGAAGGGTTGCCTATTGTTGTCTGTTTATTTAACTTCATTAATAACCTTTTTTTTTCTACCTGCTTTGAATTCTTTGGAATTGACTTTTGGCCAGCTAGATCGCTAAATACCCCTATGTGCGACGTTACACTTCTAACATTATTATGTGTTTGTGAATTAAAATCAATATTCCGTGATTTATTCCACATGTACCCTCAAGAGCAACTATTTATTTACATATCCGCAAGTTCATTCCAATTTTAGAACGGGAATTCAGTTATTAAATTCTACCCTCAAACTGTAGGGTAGTCTCATGAAATCATGATAATGAACTAATTTATGTCGGGAAACGTTTTGTTGATTTTCGTTAGATTTATTTGTTATGTGTAGAGTTTTAATGCATTCCTATGTTGATGGAGTATTTTCAAAAATATATTAAACAAAGTATATTTTTCGGGCAATTAAATATGATTATTTTAATTAAATATGATTATTTTAATTTAGTAAACAATTTCAAACATTACCGCGCCTTTGTGATTGAGAATTCTAAAAACATTCCCCTAAAATCAAATAAAGGTTGACTGGCAACTGTCTTTAGGCGGCGTGTTTAAGGACATGTCAACGTCAATTTTCTCACTTGACTCATATCGCATATGTTCATAACCCACATCATCTATATTGTGGACTATCATCTGCGACCAATCTATATGAAAAACATATATAAGTATTTTGTACCAAAACGAAACTGCCACAGCATAAAAGTAGAGCAAATTATTTACTATAAGTTCGCCACACTGTGTACAGTGACTTAGAGCAATGTAAAGTATCGGCTACCATTCGCACATTTATAAACTTTTCCTGCGTTCGTAAACCAGTTATTGCAGTGATATTAAAGGTGACATTCGTTGTTCTAACCGAATGTATAAGCTTGTTTTACAACGTTATATCTGCGGTTGGCGTTGCCTAGCCGCTTATTGAATAACTTCATAACGAGCTGCAAAAGAGTTTGTATGTGTCGAGGCGGCCGCGTTGCCCGGTATAGAGTTATTTTTTTAAATTATAATCGAGACTGATGTGATGTATATTAATGTGATGTGCTATATTTACTCATTGATCTACTTTATATTTAATTAATTATAGACTATGATTATTGTAAATTTATTTTGCATCGTTCTAAACAAACAAACAAACAAACAAACATGATGTTGTTAACTGTACTGTATTATTTGATTATGTATTTCTTTGTTAACAAAATACTAGCTTCGTTGTTACAGTACGACACAAGCAGTAGTGACGTAGCTAGTCCTAAGTGGGCCCTGTATCAAAATTTGCTGGAGGGCCCTTTTTATTTTTGCTTACACAAGTCAGGGTCCCTGTAGCTCGGGGGGCCTGTATCATTGATACGGCGGTAGCTACGCCCCTGGACACGACAGAGGTTCCAACGATGTACTTATTCGCTCGCCCAATGGAAGTCGATTTATTTCCCGGCTCAATGTCTCATTCGTTGTCGGCTCGAGCGTGCTGAAGTTGACTGCACATTACATTCGGTAAAGTTCGGTTCACCGACTCGCAACCCCGTTCCGGAGCCGAGGTCCGTTCCTTCCGCCGGTTTACCGGCGGAGGAGCCCTTAGGCTCGTTGCAACACATATTTTGTTCCTGGCTGAACGCCTTCTGCGCTCGCCCTAAACGAAACACGACCGGTGACTCTTGAAACACCACAAGTAGGGCCACGAGAATTTAGCCATTCCGAAAAATAATATCTCGGAGTTGTGTCGTACTGTACCTTAATAATATTTATAAAATATTATTTTATAAATAGTATTTTAATACTTCTTAGCACAATATTGTCTGTAAATTCACGATTTTTCTCTCTTAGAACTAATATTTTGATGAAATTTCGTGTATTATTGCCACAACTCAAAGGCACGTTCTGAAAAATGAATGGTGCTTTTATACATTTTTTAAAAATTGTCGAAATTCATTCTGTCCAAAACAAAAGTCTTGCACTTTTGTATAAATTACTTTTGTTTTTTTATAAGATTTCGTATTTTTAGGCATCGTGTCCACGGCGACGTGTTTAGGATCCGGCGAAATCATCGGGACTACGTAAGAACAAAGGCGGTGTACTAGTTTATATGTACCTTTGTCCACACAACGGAACCACGTAACATAATTCTTATAGTCGCCGGACTGACGGACCTAGCTCCGTCACGAGTGTCGCGCGGTCATCGGGTGTCCACGACGACGCACGTGCGTCCGAATAGTGGCCGACTCACTACATCAAATCCCCTACGAACTCGCCGTAATAAACACTACGTCTGTACGACACAATCGAAACAGTTCTACTAGGCCGCACTTGACTTTGCCTGCGTCGCAGCTACATCCGGCAAAAATCTCTTATCGTGTACAAGGACGTGAGATTGATTTCGTATGCGGATCCGGCAAAATCTTACCGTGGACAAGAGGCCTTTCGGTGTGCGATAAATTATGGCTTTTAAACAGAAAGGCCTGCATCCGGTGCATTCACTGATTGTTTTCCCTAAATTCCTTTGTGATAAAAGTTTAGAACGATACGTAATATTTTTGTAACCTTTAATATATAATGTCTGTCACGCAGGCCATTAATATAAATAGTTTTTGTATCGTATCCGTATTAAGTTTCAATTTTAGTAGTTAGTAATTATTTTAGTGTTATCTGTTAAATATTTGCGAGCTTATTTACGTTTGTCTAGAAGAGCTCAATATTATTAGTGAGGTGGACGTACGTTGTTTTTTTTTTTTGTTAAATGTATTATTATATATTTTGGTTTCGGTAATACAAAATTTGCTATTTCCTAATTTGGTAATTCGGTATCTTTTTTCACCCATTGGTTTATTTCAACGTTTGTTTATTATACAAGATATTTTTATACACATGGCAACACTTAATGAATCTTTTCGAGACAATAAAGTGTCATTCACGTTGTGTTTTAAAAATTAAATTCACTTTTTATCCGTTGTTTTTCCTCTCTGTCCCCTTTGTTTTTAATAACTGCGTGCAGTAGTGCCAACATGATAATATGGGGACTTTTTACTAGTATCATATTGGAAAATTTTACAGAAACTAATTTTATCCAGAAAAAAATAAATTACTTGCTAGTGCAAGTAATTTATTTTTTCAATTATTATTTAATTTTAATTTCAATTATTTAATTTAATTTATTTAATTTTAAAAGTTCCATTAGCTCTTAGTAGAGCTAATGGAACTTTTTATCAGTATCGGACCCTATTTACGAGAAATTGTAAATATGGTACCTACACGGAACTAGCGAAAAGGTGACCTACTCCATGCTGGAACTACGGAACAAAACTAACTTTCTTCCATAGACAAACGTTGAACTATTTAGTAGAATATATAACATCGTATGTCCGCCTCCTGCGCACGGCTGAGGGCACCGTGTTAATAATGCTTAATGAATTCTAGTGAATACACCCTCGATAAGTATTACACGCATATTGTACGAACAAACAATGATATTAGCGGCGGAGGCCATAGACAATCCCGGCGTGTCAGTGTTGACACACCGCAAAAAGTTATTATTTAGGGCGTAATTATAGGCTTGCTTGGCAAATTGAATATAAAAAAATATATTTCACCGGATTGCAATGGCCTCCCGTGTATTTATATAGACGGCATGCTATAAATGGGTACGTATACGCAGGTATATTCTGTAGCTACGTATATTAACTATTTATTTAGGCGTATGTGTATATTTTTTTTAAATATCACGATTTATTGTCAATATGTTTGCAAAGGACAAGTGTGCCATGTGTAGAAAACAATTGTTTCATTTTATTCTATTGATACCAAAGCTGAAAAATTATATGAAATATTTTGTTATGGCAACTATAAATCCATCTATTTTAAAATGATGTAATCGGTTAATTGTGCTTTGCATCTTATGAAATTGGTTGGGGAGCTTTGTTTAATGTAATTACATATATTTTATAAATATTTGCGTGTCTTTGAAAAAAGTGACCAAAAGGGGAAATTTTAGTAAAAATAAATTATCAGTGTATGAATATTATTTGAGGTTATTATTTTATCCGTAATCGTATGAATGATTAATTACTTAAATAAATGACATTGTTATTTCTTCCAGTATTTCAACAGACTTTTAGTCAGATTGCAATTTTTTCATTAACAAACTTTAAAGTAAAATTTTTGGGTCAAACAAACCTAAATATATACACGTTACGAAAACAACTAGTTAAGGGTTGATTGAGAGAAAATATATTATTTATAAAATATTTTGATTAAATTCAATGTTAATTACTGTACAACCCTTTACACACGCCATAATGATAATTTAATAGTTTGCTATAATAATTTTGGAACTGCTGTCCGGATTATGTATAATTATATCCTGTGCAATAAAGAAACTTCTTTTATATCGTGTGTTATTTTTAGTTGTTATCTTTATTAGGTTACCGACACCTGCAATATGAACAAGTAATATTAATTACTAGTGTCCAGCCCTCGCTTCGGGCTTTTTTTTTTCAAAATAAAATAGCCTATATTAGACACGGATAATGTAGATTCCTATTTGTGAAAGAATTTTTGAAATCGATTTAGTTGTTTCAGAGATTACCCCCAACATACCTACAAACACACAATTTTACCTCTTTATATTAGTATAGAATAGATAAATAGAACTAAGGCTACGGTGACCGACGTACAGTCGCTTGCGCCGATCGTGGATGGCGGCATAAACCGACGTTTAAATAGTCTCATGTATTGTATTGCATCGAAATGTCGTTTAGAATAGGATTTATAGTCAGAAAATTTAAAATTGGAACTCTTGACATGGAGTTAAAAATAATTGGCGTTTGGGTATTTGGTAACGGCCATTTTGTGACGTTAAAACAAGAAATTACCTATTACTTATTTTCCTGGTACTTACTTCGAATCTTCAATCTTCTGCAAGTGCAACATCAAAACTTCTTCGAGATCGAAATACTACGTTTTCGCACAGAGTAACCAAAGATAAGAAGAGCGGGAAATTGTGTCAGTTCGAGAGGCTAATCGAGCGAGCGATTCATTGAATTCGCGTCTCGCGCGTAATTAGACAATAAAGAACACTTTATTCCGAAATACACACATACAATATAAATATAATAATAACCAAAAAAAAAACAATGTAGGCAATAAGAAAAAAATACTTATTAATTAAGAAAAAATATGAATAAAAAAAATGCCACGTTCCTATTGCATACATGTTGAGATGCCGGAAATGGTCTCCAATTCAGCATATGCTATGACTGAATGAACGTTTTAAGTAGTGTAGTGTAGGTAGATTTCTATTCACTGTAGGAGTAAGAATCGCGGTAGTGGTAGGCAGCACGGTCATCGTAGAAAAACGCCTGATAATGTAGTCAGGCAACAGTTTCAATTGATTCTCGCGCGTTTCAACGTACTGTAGGATCTGCGTGCGTCATCGGTGATTGCGCCGGTGTCGACTACGAGTGCGACCGCGCCGGTAGGTACTACCGTTTCGACATGTCGATGTCGGTCTATACATCCATCTGAAATATGTGGGGCCGAGCTCCAAGAGCGGTATCATTGACAAAGTCGCAAAGGAGAAAACCGTTGAGGTGTCCACATCACAAGTAACATAACCATTTTGGAAGTTTTACCAGATGACACCATTTGAGACCAGTTTAGAACCATACAGTGTGAACAAGGCTGTGGAACGAACTGCTTCAAGAGGTCTTCCCATTAAGCTACATGGGGTTTTATAGGATTTTGCAAGGTCGGCGGCGCGCCCGCATACCCCTTGGTGTTGCAGGTGTCCATGGGCAGCGGTAACACTTACCATCACGTGGGACCGCTTGCTCGTCCGCCTGTCTATAAAAAAAAATAGATTACAATAGTTTACCAGAAATTCAATGTAACACTACAAAGATCGCTTCTATAGTCTTTTCGACTATAGTTTTCTTGGTGCTGGTAGACTGATGAGTTTCATTGAGATCACAAAGTGAAACAAAGATTTCTGTCAACGAGGTGGATAAGTGTCGACTATAGCCATATAAAGCACTTAGATACCTACTATTCGAGTTTTAGATTTCAGTTAGTTTTCTAATACGGAAAAATATAAAAACTGATCACCTATGATAAGAGATGAGTTTGATAAAATGTTATGATAACTTCTCATTCTTTAACAAAGTTTCACCTTAAATCGTTATAAGAATATCGAAGAGTTCCACTGGGACTGGCCAACATGCCAGCGGCATCCGAGTAATTCAAACATTAGTTAAACTCGTGGATAGCGACGAGTTAGCGGCATTTATAGATGACATACTTTCACCTAGTAAGAGCACAGATGGGGGTTACAATTGTTAGAAAAAGTATTGGTTCTATTACGACACTGAATTAAATGTAAAATAAAGTTCCTTTCTCAAAAAGTTACTTTATAAAGTATATTAGTCAGTTTGCCACTATAGCGAGGCCACTCACACATACAATGTTTCTTTTATTTTTGGACGTCTTGTTTACTTTCGAGTGTTTTTTTTACTTTCGTCTCTGTTTGCCATGATAACATTGTCTATGCACGTTTTCGTTTATTTTTGGTAAGGCTACCGAGAACAAATTAAGTAGCGTAGTCTTATTATAACTAATGGGATATTTTTTTCCCCAATAGGCTTAATAGTAGAACTATCTTCTGGTAAGAGTATTAGGAACAGTTCGGGCGTACTGGAATTCGAAAATGACGCCAGTGGTGGTATATACCTAAAAATAAATAACAAAAATTGCTAATTCTAAAAATTATTATTTTAATTCACTTGTTAAAACATCATTTTCATTTAAAGTTAAAGTTAAAATATGGATACACACTTTTTGAATACTATTGTACAAAACTAGTTCGGATTGTATGAAAAGGGTTGCACATTGTGCTCCTAAACTTTACAGAATACTGAGAATGTTCATTGTTCTTGCGCACGCGTCGGCGGCTACAGTTGGGGCAAAGTAACACAAATGAAACTACAACTGGACTTTTGAATTTTATTATTAGATTTACACTGTCATTTACAATAAATTTCAATGTAGATGGTAGGACACAAATCAATATTGCATAACACTAAGGCTATTTGCATCAGTATTTTTTTTTTGTGGGTAAATTAACAAAAATATAATATGCAATATTAAAAATTCAATTAAAATAACGCTAATATCTTACTCGAGCACGCACCAGCTGGAGAATGCGACGTGACTACGCGAGATGGAATGTCTTGGGGGCCGTCTCGAGCCCGCGCGCACTACCCTACCTCGACACTACCACTACGGCTTGTATCATCCTGTATCATCGTAAGAGATGTAGCGCTACAACACCATTTTTGAAACTTGCAAAATTAAAAAAAAATAAATTAAAATATACAATCTCTATCACAATACTCGTAAGTAATTAAAGCAATTCAAGTGTGAATACTCCAAATGTAATACGAACGAAGCGGGTACGACAATGTATTATATAATCTATGATAAGCTCAGCCGGGCCCCTCGCGCCGCGCGCGCGTCGCGCCGCGCCGCGCCGCGCCGCACAGCAATGCACGACTGCGGCACAGTCTTATCGATATGCAAAGACAAACAGATGACAAGGAAGAAGAATATTATCAACAACGACTTCTTTTAAGTTAAATTTCACCGTACCTCATTATAAACGTACAAGAAAAGCACGAAAAATATCACCTCCTGTCAGGCGTCTCTCAGCTCAACGAGCCACTGATAGAGGACAATCAAAGGTCAAAGGTCAA
Source organism: Sesia bembeciformis (assembly GCA_943735995.1). Lineage (NCBI taxonomy): Eukaryota > Metazoa > Arthropoda > Insecta > Lepidoptera > Sesiidae > Sesia > Sesia bembeciformis. The sequence goes on along the minus strand of OX031045.1, from coordinate 12,615,958 downwards.
TATTGAGTAATATATTAAACATATCAAACAATGTGATATTTGACTTTTAAATTATCTCCTTTATTAACAGCGGCCCCGTTGAGTTAAAACGCGCTTAAATGGTCAATGTTCTAGATAAAAAATCGCTATAGCAATTTGTGTCGGGCAACCAATACGGTAGATAAGTGAAATCTATCGATAAGCAACAGTGCGCAGGCGTCCATCGGCGGCGCTCATACGATAGACACATAAAGAGCAACAGGGTGACGACACTATCACTTAGCTAAATATTGCAAATCACTACATATACCACCCTAATTTAATTGTTAAAATATATTTAATGCTGAATGTATACAAACGCGTGATCTCCGCGGAAGACTGCGCCGTCCGACTAGGGATGGCGAACTAACATACGATTCATCGGAAAAATCCTAGAAAAGCTGAAAAATCGAATTTTTAATCGATTGGTTAACACCGAATCGATCCTCAAAGTCGAGAGATTGCAAATAGGGATTCAAGAAAATGATATACACATATTTATCGAAATGCTAGAACAAATCATTTTATATTGAAACGAACTCATTCTGTAAATAAATTATTTGATTTGACTCTTCCGTCACTCAGTTATAAATTCTATGTTTTTAAACAGAAAAAAAAAAAACAACAAAAACGACAGATTTTTGAAATACAATCTTCTGAACATCAATTTCTGTGTGAATCGATTGTTTCACCGTTGATTCGAATCGATCTAAAACTAGATTTTCCCGTAAAGAATCGCCACCCCTACGTCAAACCGGGAGCCGCTTTGTGCAACGGCGGCACGCTCCAATTGCATAGTGATGGCCGACTGCGATAACTTCTTATCGATTATCTGTAGGTGATAGTAGTTTTTTTAATTAAGATTTTTAGACTTTATGTAAAAAAAATTCACCATTCAAGCGTTTTAGGTACACCTGTTGAAATTCAAACAATAAATAAGAACCAGGACTTAAAGTACAATTACTAGATAATAAGCATTAATAATTTTAAATAGATCGCAAAGGTAAATCATGTTGCGAAGGTAAAATTATGTCTGATTTTCATTAACCGTGTAAAATTTCATTTTTGGCGCTCGCCGGTCTCTATTTCTTAGCTACAGATTTGAAACTTCCAATAATTCCAATGCTCTTACATTATCGATAACATTCCAATGTGATCGTATCGAGAGATTATCGACAATATATATATACATACCAAGGACGGTAGTTCCAAAAGTTTAAAGGCCGGCTATTGCTCAGTCTCCAACGGACTATTACAATGTAACTATGCAATTCGAAGTCTGTCGGGTGAGTCGGACTTTTGGGACTTTTAATTACTGCCATTCATAAAAGTACACATTTTATGAATTATTATTTTGTTAGTTTTTATATTTAAGTTATCAACGTCTCGGGTAAAACTTAGACTGCGCTCCAAAACAATATAGATATGATGTATCCTTTATTGTTTCAATAACAAAGAGACAAGATGACCATCGGAGCTATATTCGCGCGTAATTATGGAATTCATTGGATAAATTGAATTTATCGATAAAACTCAGCGCAGCCGGCAATCACTAGTTGCACTACAGCATAACTTTAAACAGTATCAGCTATGGTGCTTTGTAAGTTTCAACAGAGTAACATTAATTTTACATACGGTATAAAATACATAGAAAATTTACAACTTCCACCTTAGAGCGAGGGGGGGGGACGACCGAACGCGGAGACAGCGCTAAGGCGGGGGGGGCGGACAACCACGGGACGAAAAGGGGCACTCGCGGAATTTAACTGGCCCAGTCCGTATTGGGACTGAAACGCCCTCTAGATGAATTTAACTGGCCCAGTTCGTATTGGGCCCGAAACCCCCTCTTGACGAATTAAACTCGCCCAGTTCGTATTGAGCTCGAAACGACCTCTAGATGAATTTATCTGGCCAAGTGCGTATTGGGCCCGAAACGACTTCTAGACGAATTGAACTGGCCTATTCCGTATTGGGCCCGAAATTCCCTGATGTATTTAACTGGTGCAGTCCCGTACTGGGCCCGAAACTCCCTAACATTTTAACTGTTTTTATACCATTCGCATTGGGCCCGCGTGGTGAATTATGGTGCGAAATCCCCTCGTGAGAATTTAACTGTTATACGAAGGGCCAATTCGCTGGTGGGTTGCGGCCCGAAATTCCCTCGAAAATTTAACTGTCTTTAAAGTCCAATCCGCACTGGGCCCGAAACCCCCTCTTGTCTGATAGGAGTCGGATCTTATAGATAAGAGCTTATCGATATTAGCCCCTACCAAACAAACAGACAGTCTATGTGGTGGTAAGTGGATACTGTCGCACATGAATATCGGCGAAACATGTCAATGTCAGCCAATAATGACAACGTTGACATAGATTGACATAGATGCGCCAAGTATCTTAGGAGATTTATAAGAGAGTATAATAGAATGAGAAATTTCCCCATCCTGTTGTTCCTTAGAGAATCAATTCCCATTTTCCTCGAAGGGAGTTTTCTTTGTTTTATTTTTACCCTCTATTTGAGATTGGATACAAAGTACAATAAAGATTAGCGATATTAAATTATATGCCCCCCTCCATTACCGGGATCGTTGGTCCCTTTCCTTGACAAATCCCTTAAAGTAACTAAGAGTAAACATTGAAGGCCTGAATAAGCGATATTCGCGTGGATACGCGATAATTCCTTCGTTCATAAATAGGCGATATCCGCCAACTGCTTCGGGTGGCGATATATCGCGTATGGCGGGCCTAGGGACAGTGTTCACGGTATCGGTTGCCGCGGCGGTAAAACGCGTGGCTACGTGATATTTGCTCCGCTGATAGTTGGCGAATTCGCGCGACCCGGCGGGATATCGCCTAGACATTATGGTTACCGCAGGCGGCAGCGAATATCGCTTATATATGAACGGGCCCTAAGGAGACAACTATTTAAAATCGATGAGCTGCGGGAGGGATTTAACATTTGTTAAAAAGTAAAGTAAGGGGCGAGAGGGGGGGACAGTCCAACAATTAAGATTACAACAATTAAAAGTAGAATATATTTCCGAGGGGAGAGGGGGTTGGTCATAAATACATTGTATATCGATAATTTTGGAAGAGGGTTCAACAACTTTAAATGGATGACTTTATAGGGGACAAAAAGTTTAAAACAGACTACAGGGCAACAGTTAAATTCCGCGAGCATTAAATAGTCGGAACGAAGCTAACATTAGAGATCAATAACGTGTAACCGTTAAGAAAATACATTCTCAAGAATATACAGTTAAAATGCAATACCAAAAGTATTATTCCCTTATACATTATTCATCGTAATTGAAAACAAACATATCAAAAGTAGTACACAGAGTTAACATTACTCGTAGATAATTTGACGACACACGAACGCGACTTGTGTTTCACGGTTTCTAGCTGAACGTCCCCAGGACGTGGAGGGGGGGCGGGGGGGGGGAGAGGTCGAGAGGGGGAGGGACAGGGGACGAGGGCAGGGGGGACGTTTGGTTGAGAGGGTCTTACATGATACTATAGTTATTTTTTTTATTATATTTAAATAGAACGTTAAAAAGTATTACGACACGTCCTGATCTTCCACGTCTTGTGCTTGTTCTTTCTGTTCCGCTTCACCTGTGAACAACACAAACGTATGTTAGTTCTACTAAATAATATATATGACACGTTTATTTTGCACAGAATATGCTAGGTTTTTTGAAGCGCAGAAAGGACACGCAAAATGTAGTCACATTGCATGTCCTCGTGTGTAGACGATGTGCACAATTCAATTTGAAATAGATGGTTGCTTCAAGTTTTCGGAATCTATATGAAATTAAAGAAAATAAATAAAAATCCCTATTTACTTTTCTACGTAATCTCTTCCTAAGTCAATTCACTTAGTGTAGTATTTAAAACGCCATTGAAAAAAAAGCGTCTACCGCAGAAGATAACTTCTTCGTTAGAATGAGAAGTTCTTTTAAAATGGCAAAAGGTAAAGTTCTGGAGGCGAGGTCTGGTGAATACTTATTTTCCCCCTTACCCAGTTGAGAGACTGAGATGTGGTCAGGGATAAATTTTTTTAGATGCGAGAACGCCATGGTCTGGCATTCCATCAGCCAGCAAGCAGCACATCTGTCTGCTTCAATACAAGTTTGAGGGTGTGTATCGATATCGACTGTGCGTGGTAGCAGGCAAACATGATTATTGCCTGGCGAGCTATTTGGTCACCATTTTTGACAAAGCGCGGGAGGCGATCCATCCAACGAAGTGTTATTGATTATTACAAAATGATTTATATGTATTAACAACCTGGTTTAAATTTAAACATAACCTATTAACAATTAATCCTACGAAAAGATGTTATATCAACTTTCTCGGCGAAAAATAAAAGTTAGCTGCGAAAAATACCAAGGGCTAGCTAGCCATTTAGATTCAGAGCTATCCCAGAAAGTCCATGTAGAATAAATTAGCTCAAAATAATTCAGTTAACAGGTGTACTATGTCGTATTACATCTTTTATTCACAAACATATATATATATAATTCTGTTTGTTCAATCACATCTTAAGTACCTGATTACTGTATGGGGAACTGCTACGAAAACAACTTTACCTATTATGCAAGTAGCGCAAAATAATCTAATTACAACACTTTTTAATTATGATTTTCGTACACCAAGAAACCAAAATAATGTATGTACATGTCTCAGTTACATAAATAATGTACATGTCTCAGTTATATAAATAATGTACATGTCTCAGTTATATAAATAATGTACATGTCTTAGTTATATAAATAATGTACATGTCTCAGTTATATAAATAATGTACATGTCTCAGTTATATAAATAATGTACATGTCTCAGTTATATAAATAATGTACATGTCTCAGTTATATAAATAATGTACATGTCTCAGTTATATAAATAATGTACATGTCTTAGTTATATAAATAATGTACATGTCTCAGTTATATAAATAATGTACATGTCTCAGTTATATAAATAATGTACATGTCTCAGTTATATAAATAATGTACATGTCTCAGTTATATAAATTTAAAGTATGTTTGTTTACTAATAAAAAAAAAACGAATAATCATGTAATTGTCAAAAAAGTAGACAGAAAAACAAAAAAAAGAACTGTTGTTAAACGAGTACAAAATATGGCAAGAATATGAAGGTTATTTGTAAAAATGATGCCCGATCCAGTGATTTTTGTCCACGAGTGGCGCGCGCGCTTGAACTATGCATACTGTTATATTTTTACAAGCTTCTATTTAACTTCACATGTATGTTTAAGTCAAATCTTGCAAGACAAATTTGTTTCATTCTTTCTCAAATAATGGAATATTTTGTTCTTTTGAGAAATAAATTTCATAAACCATAATTGAGTTGGCGGATGCCGCCAGTTGCTGCGCGAGCGAATCCAAACGACATACTTAAACGTTGCGATTTACCGTCGAATGCATCCGAGGACATTGTTAGTGTGTCGCAGCCCGGCAACATTTGACTTGGCTCGCGCGGCAACACGGTATTGATCACTTGCGGCAATGCTCAATGATTTGCCGCGTGTAATCAACACACAGCTTTATTGACCAACTAGCTTCTGCCCGCGGGTTCGTCCGCATGGAATTCGGTTATCGCAGTAGTCCGTCTCTGGAAAGTACCCTCTGTCCGTCCCTGGGTTTCGATCTATCTCCGTATCAAATTTAATCAAAATCGGTTCAGTGGTTTAGCCGTGAAAAGGTAACAGGCAGTTACTTTTTCGCATTTATAATATTAGTATAGATATGGGTGAGCCCTCTGTGCAGTTATGTGGTGTGCGGCGAAATGTTGAGATAAATAGAATGATGTAACTAAATGTAAAATGTGGCATGTCATGTGGTGTGGTTCACGTACCGGACTCGCCGTCGCCCTGCATGTCGGAGGTCCACAGCGTGAGGTTGTCGCGGAGCAGCTGCATGATGAGCGTCGAGTCCTTGTAGCTCTCCTCGGAGAGCGTGTCCAGCTCCGCGATCGCGTCGTCGAACGCCGCCTTCGCGAGCCGGCACGCGCGGTCCGGGCTGTTCAGGATCTCGTAATAGAATACCTATACGATAAACACAAATGGATCATCATTTGCAGGACAGGAAATTGGGCGAGGGTTTAACCCAGCATATGTTTATTTGCGTTACACTGTTATTGGGGTGACAACTTATAAAAAAATAAAATTTTGATAAACGTAGTACCACCATCACTGTGTCCACCCCGTCTCCTAATTAAGTCACCAATGTTAACAAATACACCGTTTTTAGGTAATCATCGTTTTATTTATAGATGAGCAGACAGTTTGCTGAACGGTTGTGAAAATATGGTTTGAGGAATTTCCTCTTCCCATTTAGTCTATAGAATTAAACAAAATGTCATCAAATGTATGATTAAATCTAAAAGCATTCATTCACTCCCAAAACACATTAATTAATTTTACGACATTCTTTTGTTTTGAGATACAAAAGAAGGTCTGAAGTATTTAGGATTTTTGACTAAAATCCATAATAAATTGTCTATTATTTATTAATTAGTGCCTTAGAAGTCGCAATCTGAATGCAAATAAACAAACGACTGAAATTTTGATAAAACATTTGGAAAAAAAAATTGTATATACAAGATGAACTGGTGGGTATGTTGTGTATGGTGACTTCAATACTATACTCGTTACTCATACTCTTCTGGTACAAGTAAATATTATACTGTTCATGTAATGTTACAAATTTAAAAATACAATTAACGAAGTAAGAGTGCCGCTGGATGTTGATGCCTTGTCGGCCGCGCGACAGAGAATATGTTGTGGCTCATTGGCAGCCGGAGACACTGTCCCTTGTGGACAGTTTTCCATATGCAATTTTACTTCGTTATAAAGGAGAGCAATTTAAGTAAACAATGAATAGGGCTATTTAGGGCACTCCCTTTGCAAGGACAATATAATCCCTTTCAAACTGTCTGCACCTCAAAAAAACACTAAAACTATTCTACAGTAACACAGAATATGTATAGAATACAGAAAACATGAAAAAAATGACCATTTAACCTAAGCAATGAAGAACAAAAATACAAAATAAACTGCAACTAATAAAATTTAATGGTGTGACAAAGGAAGTAAAACGATGTTTCAGCACATCATTCCAGAACTAAAATTATTATGTAACGTGGGCGGGTGGGTATTAGTCAGCAAAGCACTCTTAAAACAAAATAATCAAAGAATTCCAGAACTTATATTAATTAACTTCGAGTAGGTGTGTGGGAATGGCTAATTTGAGTTTGTGGTCAATTTCAAATTAGCCATGGTGTGCCGGCCGGCTTTATAACAGCCTGTGAGTGTAGTAAAAGATGACGAGGGATAACAAATACGCGACCACAAGCCTTGAGGCACTACACATCTCTAAAAGAGTGAACTCGCCAACCTGCTTGACCTGCGTATCGTTTTAAGGCCACCCATCCTTCATGGACAAGACTAAGGCCTGAAGAGGCCCATACCGAGCAGTGGGCATTGAAGAGGTTGGCGACAACAACGATGTGATGATTAAACAAATAAAACATTACCGTTCTGTTTACTTTATCATATTTTGCTACTTTACTGTATGTTTGACTGTAATTAATTAACAAAATGATTTCATTCAGCAAACATTCAAAGGAGCATGAACCTAATTTGGATATTTCATTCATTTTTCAATTATACCATAAGCATCACTATTCCCAATTATTTGGCTCTATGACGTCACTGTGTGACGACAACATTTATGCAAGTCTCACTTTATAGAGAATCAAGTAATAATAATAAATTCTAATACAACATGATAAGATAATAGCTTGTGCGTCACAAAGACATGGTACCACATAACCTCTTCATAAGTTCTGTAAACAAATAAATCTAACACTAACACTATATTTTTGTCAATAGTTGATATTTTTTCCAGTCTCTATCCAAACATTTATGCTAGAATTATAGACCGTTTTATTTTTGTATGTAAAAGGTAAACTCGAAAAGTACTGTCTCTAGATAGGGAATGATTATTGTGTCAACTTAGAGCAGATGGGGCGAGCCATTAGTATCATAATAAAAACGTGAGTAACGTGAAAAGGCTAAATATATTAAATACTGACATTAATCAGCAATTTCACCTGACCTGCATAGGGTCCAATATGTGTATCAGTGTTGAAATCAGTTATGTCTAAGATCTAGATAAATACATTATGTGGTCCTGTGAAAATGTGACATCATGTAGATGATCTCATCGTGATAAACCTTGCTCGTTATTTTCAAAATTGGTACAGTTGTGGTAAAAAGTATTTTATAACAAACATGCTATATCATAATGAAAATTACAACAAAGGAACATACAAACACGACAGAGATTGTCGTTTGTGTATGTGTCAGATGTATTGCCGTAGCTTGAAAATATTGATTCGGCCTATGATTCTAAATTCATTGGCATTGCATGCTGGGTATTATTTTATAAAAAAAAGTTTTTTGTGCTTCACATTTAGCAAATGTATATGATCAGTATATGAAAAATATTGTGTACAATGTAAAAGATATTGAAATAAAAAAATGGACCTAATTTTCATGTCAAATAACTCAGAATAATGACCAGTCTTTAGCAATACATTTGATATATCCTGTATACAGAAATGCATCATCCAAATTGGATATTTCCAAAAATCCTTCGGCCCTCATTGACGTCCCAGAGGCGTCAACTCGCCAACAATTAGCGTGGAATGTTTGTACAATGACCTCACGTTGACAATGACTCATTTAGGCACACGTCACATCGCACTAAGCAGTTTATACTGTTTAACTGTTTAAATCCGGTGCTATGCTGCTTAGGATTAATTTTCTTAGGAATTTATTGAGTGAGACTGACTAGAATTAATCCAGAACTATGGTACTGTTAATGCAGTCCCAGCTAACCACAGACAAAATTTTCAAAAAAAAATTAAACCATGTGAAAATCCTTTTTGTCCCAACGACACATATTCACACACTTATTTTTATGTGTGCACGCTTGTTGTTATTCATGTTGCATCACAAAGCAAGATATCAACATATCAAAAAAACACAAATTAATATAGTGTAGTGTTAAATCTAATTGATATCACAATAATGTCAGGACAGCATGATCTCGAGATTTTAGCAATAAATTTAATTGTAAATAAGCTATTGGTTAAAATGAATAAAGAAAATAAAATGAATGTAAACAAAGGGAGACCTAATTATGAGGCTCTGTAACTAGTGCCTTTAGAGCATGTTTGACTTTATTCTTGAAAACTGTATGTGAATAAGTCCAGTTTTGGATGTTCAGATGTTAATTGGTTATATTTTCTACACACTAGAAATTAATTTGTTAAATGTTTGTCTAGTGCGGTGCGGGTGCCCCCGATGTCTTGGCTCAAAGACAATTCACGATGTCTTGGCTCTCGTTTTGGGACAATCTTTCTCTTGAAATGGTAATAATGTACACCATATTTAGACTATGATATATCGTAATATATATGTGAAAATCGTAATATTCACAAAATATATTGTGTCTAGATTTCCCATAGATATGGATTTTTGCTAACTGCAACAGTATCCTGAATATACATTGAAAAAAAATATGTATCCACGATGGGCTCAGGGGGGCACTTTTGCTCCCCCAGACTTGACTCAACTATGTTCTCCAATGTAGACTGATGTCGGAAAATAATTGCAAATGTACATAGATGACAGTAACTGCTTACTAGGTGAACTGTTACATAAAAAATACGCATTTGAGAGCATGCATTCCTTTCCAATAAACAAAAATGATTTTTTCATATTTAAGTACCTATTTATAATTTAATTATTTATGTAAGTCATGGAACTCATGGGTAATGTGAATTTTCTAAATGCCCGTGGGTTCAAGCAGAAATGTCTGGAGTATTCAAGCCTGGAGTTTACTGGAATTCATATTTAACAAAACAACAGATGTGTGGTGTTGTTAAAACGAGCCATGGCGTGCTATGTTAGTACTATAGGTCGATGAGCGACGATTTCATACAAATCTCTTTGCCGTCCAGTCTTGGCAGATCTCATGTCAATGAGCGAAATTCTTCCTGCTCGTGGGGCGCACTTTACATATTATGGTTATGATATATGGTTGTGTGTATGTAAGACTGTGTGCTTGTAAGCGAGTGTGTGTGCATGTGTGTGACGCATGTACTCACTGAGAAGTTGAGCGCGAGCCCGAGGCGGATGGGGTGGGTGGGTGGCAGCTCGGTCATGGCGATGTCGGAGGCGGCCTTATAGGCGACCAGCGAGTTCTCCGCCGCCTCCTTGCGGTCGTTGCCCGTCGCGAACTCGGCCAGGTACCGGTGGTAGTCGCCCTGCAACCGGACAGTCAAACATTTATACCGCACTAGCTATATTCCGCGACTTTGGTCGCGTGGGTATAGGAGACATAACTTTTGAAAAAAGTTAAAAAATGTGTTATTTGTATTGAAGAATATCTATCTATATCAAATTTCAAGCTAATAGGACCATGAAATAATTTTTTTCCCCCTATTCGTTTGTTAGTTTAAAATATTTATGATTCCAATAGGTACCTAATTAAGATAAATATTTTTTATCTCTATATTGTATATAGACAGCAGTAAGAATGCAAGAAATAACACTTAGCACAAACATGTATGTGCATTGTCTCATCGAACATAGCAAAGCAAGTGTGGGCATGAAAAGCCGTTGCATGTCCACACTTAGTGCCTGTGAGACGAGACTATATTTGATATCAGCTATCAAGTAAGGTCACACTTTCATAAAACACTACAAATTGGTTCCTTTATGTGATATGTATAATACTTATTTGTGATTTGAACTTCAATTATAAATTATTGAGAGCAAGCAGTGTTAGGATAAAGAAAACCAGTGAAGACAGTTTATTAACATTTTAAGTTAAATAAAGACACAAATTTCAAGATTTATCAATTGTAAAATGGCGAATAAGCATTGCTTTTTGATATAATTTAAATAAATATTTTTATGTGTCAGATTATACTTGTGCCTGTCATAAAGCCATTTAACTTTTAACGTCGCCTAGTCACGACAGCTACGCTCGTAATAATGAGCACCTGCTGTTTAACACAATCTGATCAGAAATCAACAAGTCCACAATGCCTACAAAAGTGTTTATATGTAAATTCGTTGAAGATAAAATTTGGTAGAAATTAGGGATAAACTAGTTCCTCTAGATATCCTTAGGTTTGTCGTGATTTTGCAATATTCTCAGTTTTCTACACTTCCAAAATAACTTTTTGGGGGAAATGTATCTTTTGTGTTAAAAAGACTAAAAAAAAGTACTGTGGCGCTAATGAACTTGAAGAATATTAAGTTTTATACTCTAGCTTTTAACTTAAGGTTTAAGACCTTCAAATTTAAAAGCTAAAACGTTAAAAGTTTGGACTATAACGCTCACGAGTTTAACTCTCAAATAATAAAGGTTCATTAGAGCTTACTCAGCGCTCGAGTTGAGCATTCATTATTACACTTAAAAACACATTACATTATTATTACACTCATTATTACACTTCAAAACTGTGTTTTAAGAAGTCTTAATTGGTCTAAAACCAGTTAAACCTGCTTTGCAGACTATGGCGCGTTTGTTTTTCAGTTTGCTTTTACCTTCATTTTGTAGTAGAAAACTTTGGATTCGCCTGTCTGTGAGCTGGGGATGAGGTGTTTGTCGAGCACGCTGAGGATGTCTGAGCAGATTTCGCGCAGCTCCTTCTCAACCTGGCTGCGGTATGCACGGATCATGTTCAGTTTGTCCTCGGCGCCCTGCAACACGCAAACGACATACTCTCACACAGTGTTTCACCAAGAAGACAACGACGAGTTGGGGTCGTTGAAAAGGATAGGCGATAGAAACTTCGGGTGTACATTTTCTTTTACTTAACCAATCAAGTGACTCTTACACCAATCGGCCACTAAATACTTTCCATAGATTTTTTTTATGATCGAAGGCGTCAGACAAGCATACAGTCCACCTGATGGTAAGTGGATAATGTCGCCCATAGACATCCGCGATACATACGTACATTGGGGAAATAAGATAAAATGGGAAATGCAGTACATTTCAAGGGGTAGTCTACTGTGAGCGAGGGAGGGGTGATGCGGCTAGTCGAGTGCGCCCAGGGGCTGTTGGATTGCAGCGTGCACTCTCAAAAAATTACAACGAAGCAAACAATTAAATGGAAATTTAAACTCAAATCTTTTGATAAATAGTGAAAATGGTTGCTGTATATTATAGAAGTTAGACATTATTAACTTTTAATCCAATTTGTCACATTAACTACTAATATATTTTAGACCAGTCTGTATGTAAGTAGGATAGTGTTACAAAAATCATTTGTAATGTTTATTGATAGCACAAAGTTGTAAAACAATTGATTTTAAGTTCTAAATTGGAAATTAGATCTCATAGGGACCCGCGAGGTGAATAAAACCGACACTACTATAGGGCCGTGTTGCAGTAGTAGTAGATTTTACGGTTCTACCCTTGCTGTCGGAAAAGATAAATATTTTAAAAATATAATTACATATATGGTAGGCACACCTAAATACCAATTTGTTGAATAACGCTATAATTAATATGCACCTTGGATTAGTTTTCTGGATTTTAATTCAAAATAGTTCATTTAACATCTATCATAGTGTAATTGTAAAGAATAATTGTTACAAATGGTTGTATACAAAAGAGAAAATAGAAAACAGAGGGATAAATACGACGAGGAAAGATGGTTGAATAAATAACAGTAAAAATCCATTGTGGTAATTTATTTTGTTTTCTAAAAGGGCGCCTAATAATTTAAAATATTTATGTCATGTCTCACTATAAGACTGCAACATACCCATAATCTATATTTCCTTTATACATATTTATAAATATTGAGTTTTGCATTCGAAATAGATTAATTCAAAGTATACAACTGGCCCTTTCATTATCACTCACCAAATAAAGTATCTTTATTTGTGTTTTATTATCAGAGTACCTATCTATGCTTTCAATAACATACTCATATCGGCCAGCATAATTACAATTATATTATTAATTGATTGAATTGAAAAACACCCTAATTCTTTGACAATTATTGTGAAGTCCCGAAAAATGTTCACAAAGTTAAAGGCAATAAACTCAAGCAGGTTGCAAACCTCTGGAATGAATGTTAGATTTTTTATGTTCGCAATCGCAAGGAAAAAACAAGCGTGAGAGCATGATACAATGTTCAATAAGAGAGAAACAAACAAAATTTATGTACCGTGGGCTATTTATGCACTGAACTGTTCCGGGAAGTGTCGTCCACAAGGGCAACGGGTTAAGTTGGCGGGGTGCGGGAGACGTCAAAGACTGAGTACTTCGCACTTAACTCGCTAATCTACGTCCAAATGACGTTATTTACTTAACTCGTCAAACTGGCAAGTTAACTCGCTACTAAACTAAATAAAATGTAAATCGGGCATTAGGTTAAGTTCAAAAAATGTGCGAAAGTCTCTCATGGACAATGCAATTCATGCAGTCTCTTTCCATATTATTAAGATGAAAAAAGATTCATCGTAATTATATTGTCATTAACTATTGTGAGTCTTATATCATTCTGATAAAGACAAACTAATTTATTAATATAATTTTTATTTGATACAATGGTCACAAAAAACGCGACATCTAAACCTCTGTTTTTCGATATTTTGGCGACATGACCGCCTATGTGGCGGAACTAACTGATAAATCCTCCATGTCGAGAGATAAAACAGTTTTGTTTGTTTATCCTAACTGAAATGGATTATTATAATATGTCACACTGAATCATAATAACTACTTTTTCTACGACACGCTATTATTATAATACATTTTTACTGTTTTAAATTGTGCTGTTATTAAATTATTTTCAAGTGACATACATATTTTTATATATTGCACATTTGTTTATATAATAAATAAAATAAACAGTTGTTACGTAGTTATAAAAACGTGACTAATTTAAAGTTACAAGAAAATCTTTGAAATAGTCTTATTTGGGAACGACGACGTTCCCAAATTTTATTAGACGTTATTAGACGACGACGGCGGAAGACCGAGTTTATTAACTGAAATTTAAAAAAATATGGACCAGGTACCAGTGGGACATTCAAGGGACGTTATAAAAATAAGGATTTTTGTAACTGCTAGCAGCTAAATTAGTGGTTGATCTCCATAATACGTATCATGTTCCGCAGCCGCGCCCCGTAATATTACCTAACATCCTCCTTTTGCTGGATTTGCTCATGAGGATCACAGTCTTTTGTATTAGTTGTATTTCAGGTGTAATATAAATAATAACTTGTCATTATCGGGGATTAGATCAAGTCATATATGTACATGCCACATACTCCAATCCCATCTTTATTATTTTCCTTTTTCTACTTATTTCCCTACATATTTTTTTTTAAACTTTCTAATATTACTGTGTGTATAATGCGTGTATTCAAATAAGTGTATAATTTATTATATTTTCGTATGAATCGTTATTATCTAAAAATACTGTAATCTCTATAAAATGCAACATGTCTGTCTGTTCACTTATAAATTGGATCGTAATAAAAAATATTATTTTTACACCACATTCTACCGCTTTTAAATTTTGATTACTAATTTCAAAAAATATGTAGATGTTATTACGAATAGAAAAATAAACACTTAAAATTATAAAAAAGTAGGTTATTTTCATCATAAAATATCCCGCTTGCAAAACAACATAGGTATTCGGCCGAATAGTAATTTAATATTCGATATTCGACCGAATATTAGTTGCAACTCTAATCTCAATGTTATATGTATATAATATAATAGAGAAAGAATGTTCTGAAGAACTGCTCAATTTGATGTCAAGGTTTTTAGCATCGCACAACTCGTCATCGTCGTGCGCTTCATCCGCACTTCCTCGGCATAAGAGTCGCTGCGTACAGTGCGCTCAAAAAGACACTTTATACCGCGAACCCGAGAGATCTGAAATGAACTGCCAGCTGAAGTTTTTCCATTACGCCACGATATGGGGCTCTTCAAGAGAGCTGTGAACAGTGGCGTAGTTACCTAGGGGCTAGGCGGGGCAGTGCCCCGGGGCCCTCAAGCTCAGGGGGCCCTCGAATCCTTACCAGAAATCTCGATCGAACTGAACTTTTGGAAATTTCTCCCATTTTCAAAATAAATATGACAGGTTGCAATCCCACTTTAATCATGACAACTCAGTTGAGAGAAATTCAAAAGTTATGCCTAGAGAATTCCCCTAAATTCTTTCTGTGGGTTGGCAGTGTTGTCAATTTGACAGATAGTGATATGTGCGTTTTATTATTCATCAATGTGCGTTTTATTGTGAATTCGAGTTAAGATTTTTTTTTCGAGAACGGTTAAAATATTAATGCTGTATCAGGAGTAAGTAAGCTAATGTCAATAAACTTTTTTGTACTGGTCAATATAGTGGTTCAATTTTATTTGATTTTACCACTCATATTGAATAAATTATCAATAAATCGTGTCAAATCTATAGATTTCGGCTACAGCTCATTGTAGAACGCGAAATATCGTGAAAAAAATGCAAGTCACCTGCAGTAGGTACATTAATTCAGGTCCGCGGGCAGGAGATCGTTCATGGTCTCCACCGTTAAATGTGGTAACACTAACGGTGATAATTTTTTTTCCGGGGATTCCCCAACGACACTTGTAGCGTATCATTGTGTTTCTCTTTCCTTTTATTTTACTTTTAACGTCGTCAGTGAACAGTGAGTACCTCTACCTACTCGAGCACAATCTAATATTGTATTGTTTAAATAAATTAGAAAACTAAAATTATGGATAAAAAGAAGAAACCCAGTGGTGCATTTAAACGCAAACAACGCCAAGAAAGAGAAGATAGTAAACAAAAATTGCCCAAAATTGACAAGTTTTTTAGTCGGCCTTCTGCAAGTACATCTGGCCAAAATATTTCTATTGATAGTGACTCAAATAATGTGGTAACTGCAGTGTTGGTTGAGAAGCCTACTGAAGAAGATTATAAAATTATTGCAGTTGGAGATACCTCCGCCGCCGATCATGTGAACGTGGATGATGTTTGCATGACACACATAAGAGCGGAGGGTTTGGAGGAACCACAGACCTCTACATTTTTCGAAAATGTGTACGACAAATCTTCTTATGACTTGGGAAACTTCACGAACAAAATATTAAGTGATAACGAAAAACGTCAAATTCTTGATATGGGGCCTTTACAGCCTTCAGGACCTTTTCCAACAGACATCAACCAGAACAATAGGTGTTTTTCAAAATCGTACTACGTTTCGTGTTCTAAATATGGGCCAGTTAATCGTTTTTGGTTGTGTTATTCCAAAATACTAGACGCTGCCTATTGTCAACCCTGCTGGTTATTTGCTTCACAAAGGAATAATGTTTGGTGTACGGGAATTCGAGATTGGAAGCATTTATCAGAAAGTTTTAAACAACACAGTTGTTCGAGTGGCCATTCGGAAGCATGTGCTGTGTATGAATTTTGGAAAAAAAACGATACTAATACTATCGACAAGGAACTTGAAAATGAAATTCGCAAAGAAGCATCATTTTGGAAAATGGTTCTTCAAAGGTTATTCGATATCATACTTACCCTAGCAAAGAGTTCTTTGGCTTTGAGAGGACATCAAGAAGACTAAAGTCAGGAAGGATACCACGGAAATTTTCTGTCCTTTGTAGAGCTTGTCGCCCGATATGATCACATTTTGCGGCAAGTTTTGGATATGCCCAAAGGTAATAATAATTATTTCTAAGTTTTTTTATCGTTTTATTTTGTTTATAATTATTAACTGTTTAATATCAGGACTTTTTTGAAATTGTTTTTTTATGTTTTTAGGATCTACAAGATGCAACAACAATCTGAGTGCAACAATTCAAAATGAAATGATTGAGAGCTTGGGGACCAAACTCGAAACCCATCTACTAGAACAAATTAGAGCGTCACCGTTTTTTGCCATCATAATGGATACGACACAGGACATATCGAAGGTAGATCAGCTAAGCATTGTTGAGGTATGTAGTAATAACCAGATCGGAAAATGGACAGCCAATTGATATAGAAGTAAAAGAAGTGTTTCTAGGCTTTTATGCAGCCATCAAACATGGCGCAGTAGATTTAGTCAACCAAGTGACAACATTATTTATCGACAAAAATATTGATTTAAAAAAATGTGTGGGGCAAGGCTATGATGGAGCCAGTGTGATGAGTGGTGTGTATAATGGTGTACAAAAACATATTAAGGATATCCAGCCTAACGCAGAGTACGTACATTGTGCCACTCATAATTTAAATTTGGTGATAAATGATGCCGTTAGCAGTTGTGTGGAAATACAGATTTTTTTCGCAACATTGCAAGATTTGTATAACTTTTTCGGAAACAGCATCAAACGTTGGGATCTACTGTCAAAATTCACTGACGAATCGGACACCACTCTAAAAAAACTAAATCCGACTAGATGGTCCAGTAGGGTCAATACGATATCTGCAATAAAACTTCGTTATTTTGATATTATCAAAGCATTATCAGAAATAGTTCTAAAGAGTCCTAATAAAGATGAGCGTAGTGAAGCAGAGAGTATTAAAACAAAAATGCTAAATTTCGAGTTCGTGTTGCGTTGAGTTCGAGTTCACGTTCATGCACAGTGTATTGAACGACATCAATTATGCATCCAAAACTTTACAAAAATGCGACATCAATTTGGGCGAGGCGAGTAAAGTTTTAGCAGAGACCAAAGCAAAGTTGCAAATTTATTTATAGAAATGATTTCGAATTATTCATGTGCAAAGCCAGTGAAACTGCAAGAAAATATGGTATTGATACCCATTTTCAAGAAAAAAGGCAAAGAAAAGTTAAAAAACATTTTGATGAATTAGCTGCTGATCACCGATTTCCAAACCGAGAAAAAATATTTAAAATTGAGATTTTCAATAATGTACTAGACACAGTAATATCTCAATTAGATACACGTTTTATTGGTATGAGTGCAGTCTGTCATATATTCGATTTTCTAACACCAACATTTTTATTACATGTTGATGAAGCAACTTTATTACAAAAGTGTGACGAATTCCAAAGAAAATATTCAGATATAATAGGCCCTAGTTTTTCACTTCAATTTATTAATATTTACCACCTAGTTTTACCTCAACTAACTCAAGCATGGACTGTTCACCAATTATGTAAGGAAATAATGAGCAAATATGGAGTGCTAGAATGCGACCTAACGGAAGTATTTACTGCAATGTTATTATTCTTTACAATTGCTGTCACTTCTGCAGCAGCTGAAAGGTCATTTAGCAAATTAAAAATAATAAAAAATTATTTAAGAAATAATATGGACCAAACTCGACTCTGACATTTATCGCTAATAGCAATTGAAAACAAAACCGCATCAAGCCTGGATTTAAAAGAAGTCATTGATACTTTTGCGAAAACTAAAGCTAGGAAAAAATTGTAAATATAATTGTTATTTAGTCAGTTGGTAGGCCCGACCTTTATATAATAAACCCTTAAATCTTCTCTATTTCGTTTTATTAGCCAAACCTACACCAAGTATTAATTGTAATTTATGTTGTTACTGTTTAATATTTTTATTACCTGCCCTGCATTGCACACAAAAGAGCTTAAGTAGCTTAGCATTTTTAAAGTATTTGTATATTTCATATTTTTATTTGATAAAACCTAATCAGTTTACATAGCAGTGGGGCCCCATTTTTTAATTTGCCCCAGGGCCCTTGGTTACCTAGCTACGCCACTGGCTGTGAACAGGATTCTGCAAGGTCGGCAGCGCAGCCGTAAGCCTCCTAGTGTTGTAGGTATCCATGGGCATATATATATTACATGCGAGCGGAGCCGCCAGGGATGAAGAAAAACATCAAAATGAAGAGGTGCGACCAAAATTTAAAAATATCTGTGGAAATAGTAACATTTACCAGTCCACAATGGGCCCACAATGTAGTGAGACATTATAGGCTGTTATTAAAATATTTATATGCACCAGTTCTCACTGACAAGAATGACAAACGCTGGCATGGGCCTGGATGCGCTGCCTACCTTTACAGGTTAAGGAATGGATTGGGAGACAGTGTTGGGAAAATGGAGAGGGATAGGATAGAATGGGCTCTGGCATATCTCACTACTCACTACCGACACAGTATGTACATTGGGAAAGTATCATAAAGCAGGAAATGTAGTACATTTCAAGGTAGTCAGTCTTCTGTGGGAGAGGTAACGTGGCCTGTAGAGTGCGGGCAACGGCTGTGGCAGCGACTCTATAATAGCGTGCACAATAATTCTTGTTTAATAGAAACAGTCATTCCATAATTCAAAAGAAGTTTTTTCAAGTTTCCTACATGTCAATATTGAAGTTTTGTAGGCCAAGGGTGTTTAGCTAATACCTTGATGACTCAATTTTGCTAGGATGAATTTAATCACGCACATAGAAATGTCATGAGGAAAATTCTAACATTTTCTGCAATAATTTTGAAAAATCGAAAGGAAAAGGATTCCGGTTCTTTGCGTCTGCTGCTGAGCAATTTTAAACTTGTGACAAGTGTGGCATTCACTCAGTGTTGACGAATCAGTCAGTCATTAAGGACATTTCTAATTATATGTATAAGAGATAGAAGATTGCACTGCTATGCTGTTTTGCCAACAATGTTTATAACCAGCTTAATAACACTACAAAAAACATATTCAGTGAACTTTATTGAATATTTTTGTGAAGGTTTAGCGATCAGATGTTAAAACGTATGAGCTGAATCAATATTATGTAAATGAGAACAAACCTACTTGTTTTGACGCGGCGGCCTACGGTTATGACCCCAATGACAAACATGCCAGAACAATTAGTGGGAAAAGTGTGACTACTGTACATCTTCATGAATATTTTAGAAATTATCTTAATTGGATGAGTTTATAAATTAAAATTTTAAAGAGTTCTCCAGTGTTTTCTAATGCCTAAGAATTCATGGCCCTTTCTGATGGCCTTAGTGATGATGTTCAAATTGGATGACTCACTACATCACACTGGACACAAGAGTGTGGATAATGCTGGATTCTAAGCTGGAACTAACTACATTAGAAAATATTTTAAAAATAATGTTATCCTCCCGTGTATTATACATGAATGAGTTATCGAAATAATTCTCTTGTGTTGAGTTGTGAACTTGTTCCCTTGTGACAATTGCCATTTGTATAAATACACATTAATTTTAGGTGTAAATTTTAAAAAACGTTACTCAAACTATAGTTTTGTATAATTTTTTTGTATAACTATATATTTTGTAGAAAGAGTGCCATATAAGGTTGTCTGATGCACTTATCATTAAATATATTGATGGTCAATGTGTGAGTTATTCAATTAGTAACATTTTTTTACTATGCACTGTTAATCTATTGTTCTTTTATCCATTGATAAATACAGAGACAAGAAAATTAGGCGACACAAGAAAATTGGTTTTGGATAGAACCAGGCAATAAACTAATAAGATTTTTATCCTAAAACTAGTAAGGAACATATATTTTTAATAACTCATAAAATCTAGTTTAGGGTGGTGTATTATATGATTATATAATTATATAATAATAGGTATCACAGTATACATATGTGACATTATCTGAGCAAAGGTACAGGTGGGGACTACATTCATGTCAGTCGGGGAATGAGGTACGCGCGAGGCGGGCAGCCCCGCACTCCCTCGTTTCTCCACTTGTGGCGCCCCTAGTACCGGCCGTACAGTTCTCAAGACTATGGTTCATGTCGATACATTGAACTAGCAAGGAGAAAAATCAAGAGGTTTGTCCGAGAACATAATGTGCATGCAGATATATTGTTCAAAACTTTACTAAATTTGACTTTAGATGTAATTTCTCAAGTAAATACAAATGACTGGGAAAGTTATTTGAGATATGTTATATCTGTTGAAGAGCAATATTGGAAGAATGAGAGATTAATGGAAAACAATAGACCAATTTATCATACAATTGGGAAGCAGCTATAGCGAGGGCGAAAGTAGTGACAATTCTGATAGCTCCAGTTCTGAATCAGACTGATTAGTAATATTATATTAAAAACTTCTTTTTTTATTTATTTTGTTTTGATTATCGATACGTTAACCTGGACAAGGGTGGCACGCGCTAGCCGCATTCTCCTTGCAGCAGCCACAAACGTAATCCTCAAACGTACCTTATATTCAGTATGGACTTCAGTTATGATATTCTGCTTAAAATGTTCATTATTTCAAGATTATGTTTGAATAAAACATCTGCCTATTAAATATTTCAATAGTCTAGATATTTGAGAAATTAAAACCTAAATTAAAAATAAGGTTCCTTTTCTTAGATAATGTCATAAATATTATTCTCCTTCTGCTCTGTCTCACCCAAGTAAATACAAAGCATTTAAAAAAAAACAACGATGTAATTTTCAAATTTATTAAATACATAATAATGTGTCATGTGGTGTCGGCCAGCTTTCAAACACCACCATCCTATATGTTCTCATAGGTGTAGTAAAAGGTGACTAAGGGATAACAAACCCATTACGATAAGCACTGAAAAACTATACCACCTCTAAAAAACACGACTCCTCCACGCACCCGGCCAGCATGGTGTACATCCCTTGTGCACAAGACAGGTTTATGAAGTAGTTTCAACTAAGTAAAATATGTCATCAGCATCAGACTCATGAAACAATGGGTAACAACAATTTAGAGAATACTGCTAGATACAAAAAATAAAGCAGTTTATAAAATCTTGGGTCTTCGAATCAATAAACCAGTTGATACCTGACCATTTTTTGCATGTTGCCTTGACCAAAAAATTGCCCTTGATTCTATTTATACCTTTTTTGTAGTCTGACCTAAATATATAAAAAAAGTGGCATTTAAAGCACTCTCACTTTGGTGTTCATTTTTCATCTCTTATTTCATGGTGAATTAGATCACCCACTTGTCACTTTTTGTGTAAAAAAAAAACTATAAAAGAATGTTGCTGCCAAACAATTTTGCAATGTACTTACAGTTATTTAGAAACATTCCCAAAGCGGCTTTGATTTAGAAAGCAGATTCTTCATTGTTGATTTTCGTGTGACTCACAGTCTGATAGGTATTAGGTAATGACTGACAATGTCCTACTTACACTCTTATGACTTGTCTTTTCTATCTAATTTTATTTACTAATTGTATCACACTATTGTCATCTTTCTTTGTAAATGATTCTTACTTAAGAACCTATACAACTACACTAATTACAGGAAATTCATGGTCAAAAATTTTAATGACTATGTCAAGGTTTTATCGGATGATATGTGAAAATAGTGATAAAGGTGGTCTATGAGTTGTACTAAATATACTTTTGTCCTCTTCGTAAATGATTCTTTGTACATAACATATGTACATAATTCTAGGAAATTCAAACATGTGCAGAAAAATTTCAATTACTTCAGTGGTTTGCCAGTTGATATGTGAAAATAGTGGTAAAAGTTGGTGTGGTCTTACTAATTATGTATATGATATTTTTATCATATTTCTTTGTAAATGATTCTTTGAGTACTTAAATCATAGGAAAAACATGTACAAAAATTTAAACTGTGTCAGGGATTTGCCGAGACAGTGGTAATGGTAATCTTGATGTCATAATATGATCAAACACGAAGTTTCAAGGTCATAAATTCATACGCAGTATTAAACAGTTAACTATATATGATTGATATATTGTCACACATTATTTATATTATTTAGAGATCTTATTGTATGAGGTATTTAAAATATTTATAGATCTCAAAATATTATTTAAAATATTTAAAAACAGACAAAATGAATAAGAATATCTTTTTTAATAATTAGAAATTATTTGTACAATTACTTTAAGTTCCCCATGTAAAATTTCATCTCTGATGTGCATATCATTATTTACATCTCAGTTAAAGACTTATTGACTAAGATGTTTAATAAGATGTTTTAATAAAATAGGATTGTCAAGAAATTTAGTTGCAAGTGACTCCAAATCAAGGGGATTTAAAAAAAACTCAAGTGGGACACAAGTTTTCTGCTGGGGTTTACAGAACCAAATTTATTAAATTGAAAATAATTATAATACATTATAATAGAAGTATTTTAATCATACATTTTTTTTATTACCATTCAAAGTCTAGGTATAAAGATATGAAAGGGGTCACAGAGCCCTTTTGATATGAGGGTCATTGCTTAGGACTAAAGCTTGAATTATTTTTTTACAAAAAGTGTCAATACAGATAGAGACTCATTTAGTCATAAGTTATGAAAGTTGTATTCGAAATTAGCCTAAGACCCGAGTCTTGTTAAAACACTAAGTACTGAAAGGTTTCTATTTTATTCTAGATACTTACTTTTGTTTCTTCCTTCTGTTCAATGGAGGAGATAATCCTCCAGGAGGCTCGGCGGGCACCTATCACATTCTTGTAGGCAACAGAGAGCAGGTTTCGCTCCTCCACCGTTAGTTCATTGTCAGACACATTGCAAGATGCCACATTTTTCATGGCTTGCACCATTTCTGAAAGTTAACAATTACATTACTTCACAAAATGTTTAATGCTACTTTTCCTAAAGCCACAGATATTCACTACTAAAATATTTAAAAAATATTTTATTAGTGAGATATATAGACAATTTTTTGGAACTTTTTATTCATTTACACTACCTTTGTATTGTTGCACCCACCAACATTCACTATGAATGTCCTGTATAACATTACTTTCAAAATATAATAAATGGCTGTATTATGGAAATCAATGTATGGGTGTCAATGAACTGCACATATTAAAAGTACGTTCTTACGATATCATACGTCGTAAAAGCCGTTATCAAGAGAATGCAACTTCAAACATCTAACCATCAGATAAACATCGATAGTGCACAATGAAGGTATTATCTTAATTCAAAGATGCGATGTTCAAGACTACAGAAAGTTCCCGTGGTTTTAAATTGCGAACAATAGGTGAAACTCGTAGCTTCACATAGATTTAGTCGTGTCTAATATACCTCGAAGATTCTATTACATCTGATCAACTGATTTGTCCAAGGTACGACATGCATGAACGAACTCAATAAGATCGATCGTTGTTTTACTTCCCAGAGATGAGGGAATAGGGAGACGATTTTTCTTCTCGAATGTTAAGATTCTGAATACGTTACACAACTATAGGGATTTTATATATTGAAATCCAAAACGAACTACATGTTGTTACTTTTAGAGCCCTTTTATTGCGTTTTTTATCATTTTTGTCATCGAAAAATCTAAAGGGCATCCCACCGGCGGATGACGCATCGATCGCTG
The DNA here is from genome assembly GCA_943735995.1 of Sesia bembeciformis. Lineage (NCBI taxonomy): Eukaryota > Metazoa > Arthropoda > Insecta > Lepidoptera > Sesiidae > Sesia > Sesia bembeciformis. The sequence continues at coordinate 12,591,558 of OX031045.1, read as the reverse complement.
ACCAAGCCTAAAGAATACCATTGATTTGTTAGTTTCAACAATATATTATATAAAATGAATGCATTACATGTTGTTGTAGTGAAAAAAGGAGTCATCGGAAGGCATTCTAGCTATATCAATGTGAAATTTTTCGAAACTATTACCAAATCGTCTTTCAACTGTCGGCAAAAATACGATAGATTTTTTCGTTCTATTACTCAAAGCTATAACGAAAATATGTACTTACCATCATAACGCTCTGCCTGTTCGGCTAACTTAGCTTTATACACATTATCTTCCCTTTCCGACATTGTGGATGACAAATGATTTTTCACTAACTATAACCGAATCGCCAGGTCACTAATTCAGCAAGATGGCCGCGCCCGCCAACCGAATCCGAATTCGATCTTCAACTAAACTCCGCCCATGACGTCATAGACAGAGCAGTTTCCGTTCAAAATTGTTGCCACTTTACTTCTGGCATTGTCATTTGAAGTGCATTTCCGTTTCAGGATATATTTTTTAGACCTACATATTTTTTACTGTAAGTTTTGACGAAACTACTTTGTTTATAATTACTAAAATAAAGAATGGTAATAATTACAAAGTGCCATTCTACTTTAAAATAGATATCTTCTAAAATCAATAAGTATCTATCAAATCAAAATATTCATATTCAACATCAATCTTGAATAAAAGTATCAAAATACACTTAATTGATGTCAATATGTTCCTAAGAAAGGCCATCGAATAACTTATTACTAAACATCTCTATCTGCAATAAGCCCAATGGCGAATTATATTCCGTGACAAGAATATTGTAGCGACGAATAGGATTTGAGTACATGGATTTTTACTATATTATTTACATCACTATGCCTTCACTGAAGGCTCAATATATTATTAACCTGTAGAACTTGTAAAATTTCAGAAAGATTATGTAATAGAATTCTGAATTGGTCGGCTATTCAGTGCTAAATATTTTCAGTTTATGGTTTGCAGTAAATACAAGCGTGTAGAGCTCGCGTTTACAATTTTTTCTGAATTTGCCGCACTTTTTAAGTTTAAACTTTCATTTGTCCGACTTATATTACTACCTATTAGATATGTGGACTCTATAGTCAGTCAACTTTTCTTTCGGTACCTTATTATGTACCGAAAGAAAAGTTGACTGACTAAATTTCGTGAGCCAATGCTAACGAAAAGAATTGAAAACTTATGGTCAGAATTTAATACGAAACGCGTAGGTATATCTCCACACACGCATCCATTCCGTCCGAATGTCGCGCGTCGTGTCAACACGGTGATCTGCAGATCCGACCGCACTCCGACGGTGGCATCATGGCATCATAAATATACATCGTCGTCGCCTAGATTTTAATAGAGCAATAGCTCCGATCACTTGTCGGGGAATTAAATAAACGACGGAAATCAAACTTTTATTGTGAAGTAACTCCCGATACGTGTGCAGTGATTGTGATATGATTCGTAGAGATTAATAGTGTATGACTAATCTTTATTAGAGCGGTAATGTTTAAAGGGTAAACTTTTTAGTTTAGTTTTACTTAATTGAACTTGGAAATATAACAAAAAAATATACAAATCCATTCAGTATAACTGCGTTGCGAGGTGAAAACCTAATTGCACTCGAGCACGACTAATACGATTTTTATGAAGACAAAAGGATTCTTGTCAAAGTGCGATTTAGAACTCGCTGTGCCGGCAATAAATGTCAATTTCTTTTTTCTATTTATAATTTATTTGGACACTAGCACAGTTATTGGTCCACACACCTATCAAATAATAAAACAGAATTGTTTTTATCGCGTCATTGGCCAGTGCCGTCGAAGTAGGAGTTGCTTACTTCGCTGAGTAAAGTGATAGTAGGTTTACTGGGGACAGAATTGGACTCCATGGAAAAACACAAAAAATGCAATTTCAAGATTTGTTTTATTTAATTATCACAAGCATTATGCACTAATACTACGCACTTTGAAGTTTAATAAATTATCACTATCAAACTACAAATTCCACAATACATATTTTTTACAATAATCAAACAAAAACTCGACTTTACTCCTCGGGTTCCCACCAAAAAGCCCCAAAAAAATCATTATGCTGCGTTCCAGAACATGTGAATATCGCCTTTTACAATCCATAATATGAGTCTCTTTTTAGTTTTAAAAAAGTTATTGAAAGGATGGACTTCACTTGTCAAACAGCAACTTTCGTACGTTTTGTAACGCAACCCTTATGTCAAAATCCACGCTAGGAAGCCATTTTTCCCGTAAATTTATCTATTTCTCTATTATTTAGTGTCTATATTACATGGAAATTTAGACCTAATTTCAACTTCTTCGTCTTTAGACTATTTAGTTTGAAGTGGTTTATGTTTTTCTCAAAATATGCATCTAAAAGATCTTCAACTGTGAGCTAGAAGTCAATTTTTGTTTATTCTGATTCCATTATATTCTCAGTTGAATAGTCGTTACTACATACAACAATTTTAGATATTGGAAGCTGAAACAATGTCTAACGTTGGCTATGATCTTGATACTTCGGGTGGATTGATGCCGGTTAGTTTAATTCTATTCATCTTCTTCAAAGATGCTATTCCAATTTCGTGGCGCCATTTTATGTTACCACTTTGATACCGATGAATTTGAAAATTATGTTACATTGTATTCACCGTTGTTTGGTATATTTTAGCTAATACGTGCATTGATAAAGCCTCCGGACGAGGATCTGAATGCACAGAAGCCTAAGAAGCCTCAACATCCTTATTACAAGAGGCCTGGCAAAGGTCATAACCACGATTCTTGCGACGCGTGCGGCGAAGGTGGCGATCTCATCTGCTGTGACCGCTGTCCGGCTAGCTTCCATCTTGGCTGCTAGTCAGTATTAAAATAACTCTTATTTGAGTCATTTAGGTTGAAGCTATGTTACTTTGAGATTAAGCTAATCATTTTTAAAGTAATTTATAATATAACCAATACAAGCAATCCCAATGACTAGTTCAGAGTTGCATTTATTTTTATTCATACAATGTACAGTTTCACTCTGAAGAATTATTGACCAACTTAAATAAAACAGAGAGAACCATTATGTAATGAGCATAATGTCACAAAAAGTATATTTTTAATATGAAAGGTGCTAGACAAGCAGCCTGTCCACCTGGTGGTAAGTGGATACCACCAGATGTTGTCAATCAACATCTGTGATACATGGATGGTTATAATGGAGAAATATTTTTATTATGGTGTAATAGTCCATCTGGTACCATGCTACATTTCGGTTACAAACAGCTTTTGGTTACAGCTACAAACAATGTGGTATAGACAATGAGAAGGGCTAAAGGCTGTTTGTAGTGGCGGTCCTTGGGAGAAGCCTATATGCACCACTGGAGACAGACTGGTGATATGTGGTAATAGGCGAGCAGCCAGCACCTGATATGCCTATAGGCATATCGGCTAGATATATCTTGAGCTATCTATCTAGATCTGTCTCCGACATCCATTTATCTAGTCTCGATCTGAAAATCCCCAGTATAGGGGAATCCGCCACTTCATGTGGAAATCTATTCCACATGTTTACAACTATTTGTTTCTATTTATTTTTTTGTGACTTGTCTTAACATGACATGCCAGTCGCATCTTACCTTATAACCTGTATACAACGGCATATTATAACCACATAAATATACAAACAATTGTGTTGTAATATATCTTATTCTATAACATACTGTTACACCTAAATTATCCCAAATGTTTACAACATTGTTGTTTAGTACATTATATGTGATATTTTATGAGGTCAGAGACCTATCCAGTTTGACCTTCCCGACCTTTGTTTGTTATTGCAGTGTCTGGCTCTGTATTTTGTCATGAGCCTGAAGATCGACTGACTTTAAATATCAACAATGCGTCAACGCGGGCAATTATTTCATGTACCATTAGCCAGAACTAAACACTGGTACCACGCTCCATTATGGAGAATGAGTAGATTAGCAAATGAACTACAAATTGATATAATATTTTCCCCGCCAACTGAATTTACACGTGAATTAAAAAAAAACACTTTAGTTGATTTCTCATAGTCTTGCTTTCCTATTGTAAAAATAAAAAAAAAAAAAAAAAAAAAAAGTATAAACTTTATTATGTAACTTTATTTGATATGTAAAAACTTCTTATATATACCTTTGTTATTATAATTGTAATTGGGCGATTGCCTGTACAAATAAATAAATAAATAAATAAAAACAATATGATGTTTAAAAACATACACTTTGTCTAGTTGTAAATCTAGCTTTAAATTATATATGAACTTCCAGTGATCCGCCACTAGATGAGAATGACATCCCAGCAGGACAGTGGCTGTGCAAGCAATGCCAAGGGGCAGAGGCTGATAAACCGGCTAGTACCCGTAGTAGCCGTGCTCAGTCCCCATCTGACAGCAAGTCGGATACTGAGAAAAAGACTAGGCAAGAATTTTTTTTTTTTTGTTTTCTGATAATATTTTTCTATGTATGGAAGGTATTATAGTCAGTGATGGGCAAACTACGGCCTGCAGCCTATTTTTTATCTGGCCCACAATAAACAAAAAGGTAACTTTAAAGACCAAAGTGAAAAATTAAAAGATGAAGAACAGTATTATTAGGTTTTATTTATATATTTTGGCAAACCATACATATTCAGTTTTCAGTTGGACCTGCCTCTGAAAAATTTTGCCAATCACTGTATTATAGTATATTTTCTTTTAGTTTATTGTTTTTATCTGTTTCTGCCTAATAAAACACTACCTAATTGACCTTAATAAGACCACTGAATTTCTTAATTATCATCTACTAATTTAACTAAAGTTAGTTGGTAACTAAAGAAATCTATACATCTAGGGAGAAATGTCATGACTGACTGACTTATTCATCAACGCCGAGCCGAAACTGCTGATGGTAGAATCATTTTAGGGCCGGCGCAGACCTGGCGAAGCGCAGCGCAGAGCATGCTCGTGCAGGCTTTTAGTCGCCGCGCACACGGGGCGAATTAGGCCGCGCTACTTCTTACACGAGAATATGCACGATTTCTTGCGTGTATTACAAAATGCCCGCTGTGCACCGGCGTGCGAATGCGTCACTCCGCGAAATAGTGCACACGCTCGCGCAATCGCGCTCCTGCGCTATAACGCTGCGCCTAAGTCCTCTTCAACGTGCTCAAAACTGCTAGATACGTTGGTGAAACTTTGATCTTATTCCAATATCGACCAATATCTTATTCCAATGATTTTATTCCAGTTGTAATATTTAAATATAATATATTGTACTTTTAGATCTTTACGCAATTCAGCCTCAAAAAAGAAAGGGAAAGATGACAAAGAGAGCAATGGAGAGGAGTCGACTGAACCCAAAGAGGAGAAAGAGTTGACACCTATGGAGATCCTGGTGAAAGCAGCCAAGATCATGAACCCCAAGCAGTTTGAACTGCCGCGAGAGATGAGAATCCCTTGCCCGTTTCCTGGCACTGAGAAAGGTAGGATTTTATATGGATAGTAATGAAGTAAAATTTGGTGGAAAATAGTCAACAACATTAGACAACATTAGTCCAATTGGTAGTGCCTGTGCTTGGCTATGCAAAAGGTCCCAGGTTTGATTGCCAGCTGGACATTAATTGTTTACAAGGCCGGTTCAAGCATGACCATGGTGCTTACAAGATGCTTACCAAAGACGAAATACTATTAGCACGAAATACTTAGGGCACCAGCCTATAAAAAAATTATGATGATTCGAATTAATAGCTTAGGAGTATCCCCAAGTATCCCAATCCAAGAATACAACTAAACAAAAATGAAAATTCTAAATAAATTTTATTCTAACCAATCTAAACCAACGACCACCACCCCACCATAACGAGGAGGGGCATTCCTATCGGTACGTAAGTTAGGCAGGCAACTACTAGGGGGTTGGGATGGTGAGGGACTCTGTCATAGTAGCGTCGGGCGGAGTCTTTCACGTATCTGGCGATGGAGGGAAGTTCCAAGTCCTTGTGTAGGTCGACATTCTTAGAGTAAGTACCATTGGGCACCACAGCAATATTAAAACTAAGAAAGAAACTGATGGCCATATGATGGCCAATCCAATCCAATATGATGATCCAATCCAATTATCCAATGAAATAATCCAATATGATGGCCACTATATAATCCAATATGATATCAAGTGGCCAACAGAATTGAATAATATTTTTAAATACTGATATGGGAGCCAGGTCAATGTCGTGAAATGGTCGATTGCGTTTTCTGAGCCGTACGGGTTGGAGTGTGGGGTGAGACAGGGGGGGTTGACCTCACCTAAGCTCTTCAACTTGTACATAAACGCACTTATAGAGGAGCTCAGCAGTGCTCGTGTCAGCTGCCATATTGACAATGTGTGTGTGAATAATATTAGCTATGCGGACGACATGGTGCTGCTGAGTGCCTCTGTCTGTGGCCTTAGTAAATTGTTAGGTATCTGTGAAACACATGCCTTTTTATTGTTATTTACATTTAAATAGTTCTGTGCCGGAGACATCACACAAAACGAAATAGAATAACTGACAATGCAAAGGTTCAAGAATAAATTGTTAAAATTATCTATTTAAAACTCACCTAATGTTGACCCCTAGTCAACTACGGAACCTAGTCTGTGTGTACCTTTACTTTTTTTTTTTTTTTTTTTTTATTATTAACAATTTTACAAAGATTAAGTATATAGCTAACATAATTGTATCTAATAAACCATACAGATTTGTCTAAGATACAAGTACTGCTGGAATCAGTAGTCGAGACATTAAAAACCTACCTGTGAGCAGTGAACAAATTATAATTTGGACAAGAAATATGTTCTTAATTTATATTTTAAATTATTTTCGCTGATATCTTTTTTAAATTTAGGATCTAATTCATTTATTAACCTGGGAACAGAGTAAGCGCTGGTCCGCTGACCGTATATATTGTTCGCGGCGAACTTAGGAAAACTTAGGAATGCACATGGCCAATTTTTGTAACAAGTATTGTATTAAGCCTTTTGTAAACATTTTACTGGTGTACCTATAACTAAATAAATAATAATAATATAATTAATAGTATAATAATAATAATAATATAACCTATTGTATAATAGGTCGGCGGCGCGCCCGCATACCCCCTGGTGTTGCAGGTGTCCATGGGCGGCGGTAACACTTACCATCACGTGGGACCGCCTGCTCGTCCGCCCACTAGTCTATAAAAAAAATAATAAAAAAAAATGACATACTAGACTACTTTTAAAAGTGTTCTTGTTTGCTGATATTACAGAGGGTAGCAATAATGGTGGTTCATCCTTAGTAACGGTTGATGCTTGGGGTTGTGTACCTTTACCGGCTAAATCGTGCTTCGTGTGCGCCGGAACTTGCAAGATGGCGCCACTGCTGCAGTGCGATTATTGTCCACTGCTGTTCCATCAGGTAATAAACCACTGTTAACCATTGTAAATTGTTTAACGGTAACTTTAATAAACAAAATTACAATTGGACATTTTAAAATTTTAATGTATGTATAATGTATCAGACTATAACATTTCAATGCACGACACAGGCCTCCCCTAGTAAATCACGGGGGGTTTCGGGCCGTAATCCACCACGCGGATCTAGTGTGGATTGGTCCACAGTCTCAGGCAATCGGACTTCCTCACTGTTTTCCCTCACCGCCGAGCTTGTAACATAGTTTAAATCCATTCTTAAGTAGAAGAAACTAAGTGGTACAGGCCAAGGATTTGAACTCATGATCACTCGAATGTGAGTGGTAGATACCTCTAGGCTGTCACCGCTCTATAAAATTTGATACTAGAATATTTTGAGAAAATTTAATTTTGATAATTTTGTTATTACAAACAACTTTTACAAAAGTGCACATTAAGGCACACGGGCCACCGGCGAGAGCCACAGGTGGCCCGTGTACGCCGAGTAGCGTGTCGCGAACACTGCCGTAGCGAGTGGCCGCCACCGGCTACACGTGTATCCCTACAAAATGTATGAAAAGCGTTATCTGCTGCTTGTCGCTGATCACTGGTGGCCCGTGTGCGCTGACCCTAAGTGAAATGCGTATTCTGTGTTTAACATTGACTTACATGCTGAATATAGGCAGTTCTACAAATTCCATATTATAATGTTATTATTTTCAATTATGTGTTGTTTCAGGACTGTTTAGATCCCCCCCTGACGGCACTTCCAACGGGACGATGGATGTGTCCAAATCATGTCGAGCAATATATTGTAAGTACTGACCATCAGCCTATGTCTCTCCACTGCTGGATAGAGGTCTCCTAAGGCTTGCCACCACACGATCTGCTCTTCTCATACAATCACCGCTGGTGAATTTCTTCAAATTTTATTGTCTTCTGTAAGTGCATACATCATTATAAATTTCATTCAATTTGACGAGAACTACTTGTTCCAGTATGCTCCCTATTCCTCTACCTCTTCTTAAATGTCTCAGGTATACAGTGTATTGCGATGTTTGCTCAGACGATAGAGGGGTTCCTGAGAAATAAATAGTCCAGTCCTCACTTCAGCTATTTATTTTAATAAATAAAACAATAATACGGTAGTTTGTTTATCGACAAGACGTGGTTAAATGCGAACCACACGGTTTCACGCTCGTGGGAGGACGGCGCGAAAGTTTCCACATGAAAAGTGACAATGGGCAAAGGAGCTCGACTGATTATCTGTCACGCCGGTTCGGCTTCATCCGGCTTCGTCGAGAACGCGTTGCTGCCTTTCGAGTCGAAGACCATTTCTGACCACCATGAGGAGATGAATGCTGCACTTTCAGACAGTGGTTTGAACATCAATTATTACCCAAACTGCCGGAGTGTTCAGTTATTTTAATGGACAATGCTTCATACCATTCCATGCAGGTTGATAAAGCTCCAACCCAGACCAGTAAAATAGCAGAATTTTTTGAAAAAGAAAACGGCATTGAATACACTAAAACTAGTGAAAGAGAACAAGGGGTCAAAAGTGCGAGTCGAGATAGACGAACTGGCTCTAACACACGGACATCGCGTTTTCCGAACTCCGCCGTACCATTGTCAGTGCAATGCCATCGAGTTACTATGTGCCCAAATTAAAGGTAAATGTTCAAATTGACTTTCTTTATAAATTTAAACCTAATGCTACATAATAAATATCTTGGTATATTCGTGTGTGTTGATGTCAAATAAAGATTTTCTATTATATTTTATTCAATATACCAATCAGTCTGTTATATGTATTCGGTGCTATGGCACGGATTTATCCTACACAAAGACTAAAAAGCACCAGATATATCTTTTTTATATATTACAGGTTACGCACCTCGCCACAATACGGCTCCCACCATTCAGCACTAATAAAATGTTGAACCAGCTAAAGAAGCTCGGGAGAAGGTCACAAATAATTTGGGATGTCTATGACCGCGATATTAGGATTGATCCCACAATTGACAATGAAATAACACTAGTTTACAAGGTTTTTATACACCAGCTGAAAGTTGTTGAATTTTATCTATCCATCTAAAGGTAGTCTAGGAAAAATATTAAAAAAATTCCATCACGTCCACATTCAGAATTATTTATTAAAGAAAAAAAAATAAGAAAATGGACTAAAATGATAAGAAATAAACTAAAAATTACTAATTTTGGACTTTTTTTTATAGGTTTCAGAATCGGTTTCTCTTAAAATAGACCAGCAGTAGTCTCCCAACATATTTTCGTCCCAATATTCTTGATGGCGATCTTCAAAAGCCTTTAAATCCTGGTGAAAACGCTCTCCTTGCTCGTCGCTCATACTTCCTAAGTTTTCCGGGAAAAAATCCAAGTGGGAATGCAGGAAATGGATCTTTAATGACATGTTAACACCAATCTTATGATAATTTTGTAATAAATCAGCCACTATGTCTGTATAGTTTTCACTTTTATTATTTCCTAAAAAGTCCTTAATAACAGTTTTGAATGAATTCCAAGCAGCTCTTTCATTCGTAGATAAAAGGGTATCAAACTTAGAATCACTTATGATTTTGCGTATTTGTGGGCCGTCAAATACCCCCTCTTTAAGTTTGGCTTCGGTGATATAGGGAAAAAACTTTTGTAAGTAGTGGAAAGCATCACTGTTTTTGTCTAATGCCTTAACGTAATTTTTCATAAGTCCCAACTTTATGTGTAGGGGGGGCAAAATAATGTCTTCTGGATCTACCAAGGTCTTTATATGGAAGGTCTTTAGAATGCAATATTGGCTTAGTAACAGATTGTACATCGGCATACACAATACCCGACTTAGTTTTCCTACTAAAACCCGAAGTCTTCGTAACACAAAAGTAACAGTCATTTTCGTGATTACTTGGTTCCCTCCACAACATTGGTGTACCAAATGAAAGGTGTACGTTTTCGCCGGATGACCATTGCAGTAAAGTGATTCTACAGCTCTCACAAAACACATGGGGGATCCAGTTTTTTTCTTGGTTAGCCACAGGAAATCCGAAATAATAAAGATATGCACTTTTCAACGATTCTACTATATGTCTTTTCTTTTTTGTCCACAAACATAACAAAAGCGATCACAACTTTGTTTACACTTTCTACTCGACATTTTAATTGAGTTAAAGAATAAATATCTCTTAAACTAAACAAGTAATGCAGCACCAAAGCTAAGCAATTAAGTATGATTCTTTAAAAAAAATATTTGAGGGTAGAAAAAAAATGTGACGTGATAGAATTTTTATGTTGATACTTTTAGTTAGAACTTATAAAGGTGGCGGGAAGCACTGGTATAGGTTTTGTGAGGGGTATATAAAAAAAATTAAAATTTGTAAACTAGTGTAATTATTCAAATAACTGATAGCGACGACGACAGCAGTAGTTCACGTGATTCTAATTCAGAATAGTGTAAAATACCCAATAAAACATATTTTAACCACAAGGGGCTTTTCTTTTATTTCCGTGTTCCCTATTCTATCACACCAACGAAAGTATTATCATTATCTGTGAATAAAAGTATTTAATGCTACTGCTACGATTGTCTATAGTCACATCACTAGTTACATTAATCTGACATATGTATCTTTCGACGGCGTAACTATAATTTAAAATTATTTACTTAAGTTATTTAGAAATAGGTTGTTTTGCTGATCATGATTTGTTGCTCATTTAGTATTTTTTTTTTCTGCTGGTTTAAAAAACAGGCCATTTTTAGCACGCCTATATTAACTTGACCTGTAAATTTGAATAGAAATTTCCCAAATAGATTTTCGCTTACTTTCACATGTCGTATTCACTTGAAATTTTTAATATCCCAATTCACTTAAAAATAAATGGTTTATGTGTATATCGTTTGTTGTTAGGACTGGAAGCTGGTGAACTCGATATCGGCTACGGAACGAGTGGCCCTTTGGGACAAGTTCTCAGGGCCTGTGGACCAGCACGCCATCAAGATAGACTTCATACGCCGCGCAAGGAAACCACATCCGCCCTTCAGGTGAGAAGCTGACGCTTTTCGGAAGTCAAATTGAATGTATCATTTAATTAAAATGCCCAATAAATTAAATCCGTCCATTGTGATGTAGCCGCTGTTGAGATTTTTAACTAAAGAAAACAAAGGTCTAAGGTCAATTGTCTAACTAAGTGCTTAATAACAATGTAACCTGGGTACATAGATAGCACCAAAACGACCTTTTTAAATAAATATCTTAAATTAGTTTTTCCTTAATTTAATATACCAAAGATATCATCAGCGTGTGTCTCCACTACTGGATATGGACCTCTCCCGCGACCCGCCACCACACACGGTCTTCATCTCTTTTCATCAACCCACTACCGGCGTCTTTAATATATTACATGCGCAATCTTGCCAATTAAAACTATAACTACTTTGTATTTTCTTTCTAAAGCGCCCGCTACGAGCAGGAAGAATTTCGGTCATTGGCATGACGTCAGCCAAGACTGGACGCAGAGAGATTTGTATGAAATCGTCGCACACCGACCACTTTACTAGACCCCCCATATTATTGAACCTTAATATGAGGTTCTTTAGTTTCTGTGTTTCTTTATGTTCTCGTGAAGTACTAAATGTTTTGTTTTCTAAAATCCACAGGAAGTAGTCAAATTTCCCTTCCGACTGGCTCTTGTCATCCGTATTTTTGGTGCTTTAGGAATAAATGTATGGGAACTGTAAGGAATTATGTACATGTACGGTGTAGGTTTTTCGCCATTTAGGCACGGAGTGTACCAACTTTTACATGAAGCAGGAATTGAATTTCACATATCGGATTCGCGACACTTGAATGAATACTATCGAGTTGGCATAAATAGATTACGGATCGCTTTACACTCACTATTACTGTCCGGAGTAAAATAATATATTAGTCTTCTCTCCCGTTATCGCAAGACATTTAGTTGACGGCTTTATCGGCGCATCAAAACTGGGATTCTTTTTTATGTCATGCTCTGTTGGTAAAGCATAAAAATGATACAAATGAGACGTTGCGTCTCTCTGTGTGTTCTATCGCCTGTACAATGGGGAGTGCTCTGAAGAATTCTTTAATATGATTCCCACCTCGGGTTTCTACAATCGCACCTCCCGTCACAGAAGTGCGGTCCATCCGCATTTCCTCGATGCGCAGGTGTCGCGCACTGTTCGGTCATTTTATATCGCGAACTCGTAGGCCGTGGAACGAACTGCCTCAAGAGGTCTTTCCATTAAGCTGGGATTCTTCACGAGAGCTGTGAATAGGATTTTTCAAGGTCGGCGGCGCGCCCGCATACCCCCTGGTGTTGCTGGTGTTCATGGGGCGGCGGTAACACTTACCATCACGTGGGACCGCTTTCTCGTCCGCCCACTCGTCTATATAAAAAAAAAACTCAGTTATTAACGTTGAATATATTTTAATGACAAAGACTAATTTATTATCTGAAACAAAAGAGGATATTTGCTAAATTGCATGGAGTATTATAGTATGTGTATGGGGCTGACAGTGGTGTTACGTTGTACAGGATAAAGGTGCCGGTGGGTGTTCGCGGGCGGGTGGTGGTGCCGGGCATGGTGCGGCACCACTACGCGCACCCGCCTCCGCTGTTGCCCAGCCGCAGGGAGTACGTGCGCTGCACCAACGGTGAGACGTGCCACATACCAGCATTGTTAGTGTTCAATGTACAGGCATAAGAATAAATAATACCATATAGAAATGAAACTCGTGCGCCGAGCGCGTTCAAGGTCGCGATAATAACCTACAGTGTCGCATCCTATCATACAAGCCGTGAGTCAGGGCCGCCCCGCACCTGTTTTTGATACATTATTATGTTGATACATTGTTTTTTTATAAAACTACTAGCCATGTGCCCAATGAGAAATCTCATCGGCAACATCTCAAGAACTTTTGCACCCTTAGGGGATGAATTTTCAAAAATCCTTCCTTACTGCTCACCTACGTTATATAAGGAACTTCTGTGCAAAATTTCATGCTTCCAGACCCACCGGTTTAGGCTGTGCGTTGTCTGTCAGTCAGTCAGTGTTGGATTTTTATTAATTAGATTGATAAAAAAACGATTTCGTTTTTTTTATAATTCAACGTTTCAATAACTATACAATTTACCTAACTAAGCTATTGAATATACGAATATAATAAATTATTAGATAAGCCACAGTCCTCACGGCATTCGTGGACGACAGAGAGGGGGGAAGTGGGTGTTTATTTCGCGGCTTTTGGGACACGCACAAAGGAGATTCCCTTTTATATGGTATTATTTATTTTTGTGATACAAGTGGGGGTGGGGATAAGCGACGGTGGTGCCGGGCATGGTGCGGCACCACGCCTCAACGGTGAGACGTGACATGTTTAACTTGTATCAACCTTTAATGGGCCATTGCAGGTCACGGGGCGCCCCTAGTAAATTACTAGGTGATTTCGGGTCATAATCCACTACTAGGGCCCAGTGTGTATTGCTAGATATACACTCCAGTTTTTTTTTTATCTGGGGCATGTGGGTGTCCTTCCGTTTTCTTCTCACCACCGAGCTAGTGACATTTTTTTTAAATCTGTACTTAAGTATAAAGTGGTACGGGCCGAAGATTTTAATTCACGATCACATGAATGTGAGTCGAGTATAGATACCCCCTAGGGCCTGGGCTATCACCGTTCTATGAAGTGCGGCTCTTTGCGGATATGAAATGAAACGCTACAATGTAGTTTTGAATCAGTTATTATGAGGCGAAATCAGTGTAAGTAACATATGAAAGCTGTTGATTTACATTCCAAGTCCCGAAATTTTCTAGGCGACCGATTGGTGCAGTTGGTAGTGACCCCCTACTTGCTGTGAAAAAGGCCCTAGGTTCGGTCCCCGGTCGGACGTTCATGTCCGTCATGTGTGACATTCATGTTGGGTACTTTTAAATTTGCTGCCCATTCAGTATTTTCTGCTGCTCATTAACTATTTCTCTTAATAGATAATAATGGAAACCCTCATTCTTCCTATATTTTTTCCAAATTAGCGAATTATCGAACGTACCAACAAATATCATTGTTGATTGATGTTTAAATGTATTGCTCACGAGTAATAATAACAATTGTGACTGTGTTCATTTCCCACCTTCTTTCTGTATCCAATTAACTTCTAGATCTCCAATAGTAGACGGCGCATGCGATAGCATGTCGATATTTATTTGCCAGCACACCTGGGAGAGCTATAGGTGAGCAACGAAATGAGCACACAGTGTTTATTATTATTTGTTTGTTATTCTTGAACGATGTTGACATGTGTCGCGTGGATGTCGCAAGGAGACAGTGTCCACTTACCATCATGTATACTGCTTGCATCTGCCACATTGTTATAACAAATTTTATCATTTTTAATTTGCAGTGCTAAAGATGCTCAAAGCTAATGGCGACTACGACTCTGAATCTGAAGGTTCAGATATAGAGAAGCATCAGATCTGCCTGAATACGTCCTGCGCCAAGTATTCCGGTGGTCGGTGCTCGATGTCACCTCAGCCCGCCACACTACGTGGCGCCACTGAGCAGGACGCTTACGATGACCTCAATGCGATCGCTCAGAGTAAGGTACTGCGCAAATACTGTTGTTTTTTTTTTTTTCAATTTAAATAGGCTATTTACAAGGCCGTAGTCAGGTTTTATACAAGGTGTAGCAAAAGCAAACAATTTTATTCAGGATGTGAAAAAAGCAAACAATTTTATTCAGGATGTGAAAAAAGCAAACAATTTTCTTATAATTTAATTAGATGCAGTGTAATGCAGAAAGTCTGTTACTTATTCTTCTCTATGTGGGGGGCAAACGCCCCAATCTGCCCCACCGCGGCTACGTCCATGGGTACTCTGCACAATATCAACAGAAATGTTTTGTATTCCTTTGAGCAGAGTTCTACCCATAACAGTTAATAATCAGAGTTGCACTGTACACGATTGGTGTGTACTCAAACAAACGCAAGCTATGTGACTGTTTCTTCCTGAATAAATGAATATATTGTACAGAGGCGGACTTTCAAACGTGTGTTTCAATAAATGAATTTCAAACGTGTGTTTGAAATTGGCGCGAGCGTCTTTGCATACCCGCATACATTTATTATTTGGAGGCAACATTTTTTTTGTCCCCGCCATATTGAAGGCGGTTTGATATTTGAGTAGTAACACGCGCTCGGCGGCGAGCAGAGTTATTTTGGAGTTAAGTTCACATCGCGGCCTCGGACAGTTGATTTTGTGATTCGCGCCTATTAATCGGATTTGAACGCGAATATCCTTGAGCCACGCGAGTGTTTTGGTTGGACTTGGTTGTGATTGTGCTTGTGCTTGGAGGTGATATCTCGAGGTGATTTGCTGCTGTGTGTGTTGCGGAACGATAGCGGCCACCGGCTCACCACAGGACGAGACTTGGATTACTACACAAGTATCTATTGGGAATGTATGTATTTATTCAATCACACTAAGATAGGTCACGTCTAGTAGGGACTAGCGTAGGTACACTTTCCAGATTTGTATGTGGGCAAAACCACCTGGGGTAAGTGAGGCCTTTATTCTGTATTATACTTACCCACCAGTTTGGTGGATATTGATTAAACCTTTAATTGGGCTCGAGTGCATATTCCTCGGGCTGCTTTCGCGTAACGCGAGGCAGGTGCGCCTAGTGTGCGCATCGTAAACAATGTGGGTAGGACTGTTTTAATACTTCCCGATTCCTGACTTTGCTCTATTTTCACCTCAACCCTCCTCACTATGTGGCACTACTGAACAGGATGGTAATGAAGACCTCCAAGATACAGTGTGAATCATATGACAACCGCTGTGATTTCAAACAGAGTAAACCAGGTTTAATAGTTCCTTCACTAAATATTATGATGATGTTTAATATTGCTACGAACAGTTAAACGAAACTACTTGGCACTAGTGAGCGAGGTAAGCATGATGACTTCTTAAACAATCTCTTAGGCAGATCTCTTTATTTCATTTTCTGTACAATAGTCTCTGAGCTAAATGTCACACCCGTTCACGCGTCTTGGTTTCGTCTGAAAATCAGCGCTGTACGCTGTTTTTACGGTATACAGCTTGTGCTGAGACGGATACCCTCTCGACACACATGGGACCGCGCAGTTTTATCGCCTTGTTTTAATTTTTTTTTGTTTGCTAATATATGTTTTAATGACTTTTAGAATAAGAAATGTGTGTGTGTGTGTGAAATAAAAATCTATCCATCTATCTAAATATGATGATGCTCATTCGTCAAACGGCGACACTAAAAGGATCACACGTAGCAGAATACGATTGAGTGTGAATTATACAATTACACCGTTGCCATCACAGACACAGGACTACTAGATTTCAATACTTTTCGTGGTGACCATACCGACAGTTAATAGTCATTTTTTTCACGACCGGTCACATTATATTGTGCTCCTGAGCAATATGCTTGAGACAACCTCATTACGATGTTTAAGTCTGCTTTATTATGGTACTTTATGCGTTAAATATTCCAACGGACGGCGCTTGCTACCGCCGCAAACGATCACATTTAGTATGATGAGCGAGAATTGGGAAGGATGCCGAATGGGAAGTATTGTCTAATCACACATAACCAACTTTAATAGGGAAACGCGATGGGAAGGGATCAAATTATTATTTTATTTTATTTAATTACAGATGGAACGAAACACGGACTCCAGCGAGCTCTCCGACTCGGACTTCGAGTACCTCACAGCGCCAGTGAAGCGGCGTAAAGTGTCGCCTCATGAGGACAAAGCCCTTAAACGAGGCAAGAGCGAGCGGCTGGAGTTGAGAGACGAGGGTGATGCAGAGGAGTTGTTGGCTTTAGCCGAGGAGCAGCTTAAGAAATTGGATGAGAGGCTTGTTAAGTTGTTGGCTTGGCAGAGACTACAACAGGTCAGTTGAATACTTATCATTAATTTGTATATTGGGCGGACGAGCAAGCGGTCCCACGTGATGGTAAGTGTTACCGCCGCCCGTGGACACCTGCAACACCAGGGGGTATGCGGGCGCGCCGCCGACCTTGCAAAATTCACAGCTTTCACAGTTGATGTAAGAGGCCCCCCTAAACGATCAATTATATTTGTAATTTTAAATGTTTTTCAATGTTTTTCATCGTTTAGGGAACTGAATTGAATATACTGAACATAACTTTGAGCTATTTTAAAATTAATTGCCGTCGTTTACGTGGTAACGTGGCAGTGGTTTCGTCAGACATGTTGCTCATTCAAAAACATTGACGAATATGGGCCGTCAATTTTATTACGTGAAAAAGCAATTGGCGTTTGGGTTTAGGACGTGATTCAATAGTACTGTGCAATGACATTATCGTACAGTTTTATTGTAGATCACCTTAACTAATGGTAAGTGGTTGTTCGTTTGTTGATTTTATGTGTTGGTAGGCGAGCAAGCACGTTAGAGCTAGCGCGCACTACGACTTTTTAATCGAGCGATAATTTTATCGCAGAAATGCAACGTATGGGTTTGTATGGCAATGCGCGCATATACGAGGAAAATTGTGGTTTGTCACGTTTTAGACAAGGACACAGAATTCACATTTCACACAGAAATACAAGGACCTTTGTGGAATAAACTTTGTCAAAATTTGGTGTCCAACAAATCTCAGTAATTGGTCAAAAGTTTGAATTTTCATTCTATTATAGCCAAAGAATTTTTTGGGATATAGTCGAAGATAAAAGATAAAATAAACGAAGATAGAAGAAACGATAAAAGAAGTCGTGTTTCAGATAAAAGAAACCTTTAATAAATCTTTCAGCTGTGAAAGGATGAGTCCAGTGTTGATGAATTCTTTTCCTCTTCCTACTCCTCCGAAGCAGTAAGCAAAGACAAGCAATCTGTACGAAATCTATATTGAGAATGAACAAACTCGCTAGGCTTTAGTCTATGGTTATCATCGCCAGGTGTTGGTCGGCGAGCAGTCGTACGGCTCGTGGCGTCGCACGCCGCTATCCGCTCGCGCAGAAGCCGCTATACTCGGCAGCATCGACCGCACCCGCCTATCTCGCTACGGGTTCCGCCACGTGGCGCTCCCGTCGGAGCTCCTGTCGCGAGCGGAGCGCGAGCGCATCGCGCGCTGCGTGTGGGGTGCTCCGGCGGCGCAGCGCGCGGCGCCCGCCTCGCTGGGACACGCGCACAGCGACGCACCCGTGCGCGCCGCGCTCTGCCGCGTCGACCGGCCCAACAGGTGAGTGGCACCGTGACAGAGCGAATGGATAGATATTGAATGATGAATGGATATCCAATGGTTTATTTATTAATTTATGAACGGATTGAATTGGGATTGAATTGAATAAATATACACCCAGACCTACTGTTCTGTAACAACATAACAAATCTGAATAAGACGTTCAATATGAATGTACAATGACAACATAACGAAATAATATTTAACCCACTACTTTTTTATATTTAGGAAACCATAGTCCCAAAATATCGATATCGATATTCTTTATTAATGTGTGATGTGGCACATCTGAAAAATTATTTTTACGTAATTATTTCTGCCCAAAGGAATATTAAATATGAATGAAATGAACATAGAATGAAATTAACAAAGGAATGAACATGACAATGCACGTTGAACTAAAATATTTTTTCTCTAATAAGAAATTAGAGTTGGTTAATAATTTAATACAGAAAAAGGGATTTAAAATATTTCCTTCTGCTCTCCAAAGTGGCCACATCATGTCGCTTACCAGCACTATTGTAGTTGTGAAACATATGTCTAGTGTGATGTTCAAGTGACCGAGAATTACTTTAGGATATTTTCCAGTATTTAGAGTATCGGGAGTTCCATACGACACATCCAAATTTCAAAATACTCCAAGCATATGCATACTATAATAGTTTCAAGGTTTGAGCTCGTTTGAGTGGCTTAGAAAAACATTGCTTATAAGCTTTTGCGGTCACATCACTGATATGCACGTCCAAATATAATTTAGAGTCCAGGTCCGTCGGACGGGTTATTCGCTGAATACTATTTTAGAGTATTTATTTAAGAACTATAGGTTGGTGTTCTCGTGAAAATGAAATGATATGACACTTGTCACAGTTTAGAAACAATTTATTGTGGGAAAAGAAAAAGGAGAATATGTGTTATAGTCTGCTTGCAGTTTATGATAGTCGTCCTGTGTAGCAATTAACCTAAAAATTGTAGTGTCATCCGCATAGCATAAGAGAAGAATTATTGAAAGCAGATCCAATGTCATTTATATACAGGACGTCCCATTTCGATGCAACATGAAGGGAAAGTACTTTAAATATTGCAGATAGGAGTTCATTTTATTTTGAATAATAAGTAGAACAGCAACCAAAGATTAAAGATTAACCAAAACCAACCAAAAATTTTTAAAATCTCCTTCCTGTCTGTATCGATTTCTGTTACCTCTGTGCTAAATCTTTTATTTCCGTAACTTCTAGCGGTTGATCATTTATTGATTTTAGTTATGATTTAACTTATGATCCTGTTTAAACAGAAACATTCTTTAACACGTCTCATTTTAATGTATATTCTATATTTTTAATAATGTACGAGTATACAAAGGAGTGTTGCAACTCTGCAAATCCTTTTACAAAAATTAGATCAATATTGTCGTAAGTTTGTATAGAAAATTAGTTTCGGAAATAAATTTGGGTTTTATATACTCGGTATGCTGGATACATTAAGTGTTTTATCACATAAACAATTACATTTATTATTTTATATTTCACTACGTTAGTTTAAATGATAATGAAGTATTGTTTTATCAAGATTGTTAACTGATTAAATGGAACAAGGAAAATAAATAAACAATTGTATTTTCCTAGCAATGGCCTCGGCGACGGCATCGGCCGGCCCATTCCGATGCGACTCTCGCGATTATCAATCGGCACCGACAGCGGATGCGATGCGTTACTGGACCAATCGCGATGCAATCAAGTTTCTCGTCTGCACGCCACTGTCTTCTATGATGAGGTCAGTTTTGCTTCATTCACACGATTACAAACTTTTTTTTCGTAAACGACTACAGTTTATTATGGTGACTTTAAAGTTCATTTTCGTTGTTCTAACCGAATGAATATGTGTGTTCTACAGCAGGGGTCCCCAAAATTTTTTTTTGGGTTGCAAACCCCTATCCCAAAAACTATTAAAACTATTCACCTTTTATTGATACTATTGACCCCTAGAAACTGCAAATCGATCTCAGGGGGTCGATATCTGCAAAGGATTTTGTATTTGTACGAACGCTCTATTGGTGATAGCTTGATTATGTGTTCATTAATATGAAAATATATGATTTTTCTTACTTTTAACGAATAAATTTCTTCACACAAAATTTATTTTTTTACAATACGGTAATACGTAAGAGCGGAATTTGTGGTTTCAAACATTCTGTATAATCAGCAAAATTTATAGAAACTTTTTATTAGTCATCACTCATTCGTAACGTTTTTATTTAGCCCATTGCAGGATATAACAGGATATAAGAGTGTAGTCTCGCCATTAGTCTGTCTTGTGGTAGCGACTAGCACTTGTGCGACATCCCCTTCTTGTTGGCGACTTTGTTTGTGGGAAATAATTAAATGAGCACCAAAAAAATAATGAGAGTGACAGCAAATTTAATGGTGGGTTAGATTTAGATTCTGTGACGATAATGAAGACACATGAG
Source organism: Sesia bembeciformis (assembly GCA_943735995.1). Classification (NCBI taxonomy): domain Eukaryota; kingdom Metazoa; phylum Arthropoda; class Insecta; order Lepidoptera; family Sesiidae; genus Sesia; species Sesia bembeciformis. The sequence continues at coordinate 12,570,385 of OX031045.1, read as the reverse complement.
TCCCGCGAACGTCCACTTTGTGTTGACAATCTTAGTAATTAAAAATTGTATATTTCACTTATTAAAAAATACCTAGTTTGTTTTGCTGTTCATATAATATTTCTTCTGTTGCTTGTTTATATACAAGCCTTTGTTTATATCGTCGATCCACCTAGCTACTGGACTATCGTTTTCCAGCTCTGAGCTCAGAGTTTCGCTTCGTCTGCCATCACCACATCTAGTGCATTTGTGGCGATTCAATCGATCACGCATTCTAACGGACACTATTTGGACATCACTAGTTGCGTGTTCAAATCACGTCGGGGTCACCATTTGTGGGGGTTGGAGACACCCCCGAGTCATAAATGAAAAGTCATTGTATAATTCCAGGTGTCCCGCCACTTCGAGCTAATCAACTACTCTGAATGGGGCAGTCGCGTGAACGGAGTCCTGTACGCTTGCGACTTGTCGCCGCGCGACAGCGACCAGGACCACGAGCAGGAGGCTGATACGCGCGCCAACGCGCTTCGCGACCTGGTTGGCAGGCGACTACAGAAGCCGCTAAGGTGAGATTACTGCTCATTGTATGTACTGTGTACATACAATAGACAAACAGAAAAAAATAGACAAACAGAAGACTGATTCGTGCACCAATGTGCTCAGGGACTTGGTGTAGAAGCGACTACAGATGCAGCGCACGTGACACTACTACACGTTACGCGCTGAAGTCGATGTATGAGATTTGTGACCAAGCGACAGCGACCGAACCGATAAAAATGAGGTCGATGTACACGTTTACTCCCCCTTCCATCGCCATACTTCCCAAGGACAAATATTACATCTAATGGGATGAGAAAAGCTTTTTCTTTTTGCACTGCCTATTTTTCATCCATTTCAGACTTTTTCCCAAAACCATTCTAGGAATCTGCAAAAAATGGGCGTGTCAACGTTCGTCATTCTGGTCTGGTGTTGGCATGTATCGCGAATATTGCAAGTTGACAGTATCCAATTACTAAGGATGTCATGGAGCTCCGTAACCGTTAACGAAACTATCGGTAATCCGAATTAAAAAGATATTTGAAATCGAATGGAAATAAAAGAACACAGAAACCACTCTCCCTGGTTTTCTGGTAGAAATCTCCTAATATATAAGCACACGCCGTTTGTATGTTTTCTTTTTTTTTATGTACGAAGGCGGCAGACGAGCATACAGTCCACATGATGATAAGTGGGTACTGTCGCCCATAGACATCCGAGATACATGCCAACATCAGTCCAAAATGACAAATGTTGGCACGCCCCCGGATGCGCTGCCTACCTTTGGAGATATAGGAATGGATTTGGAGAAAGGGTTAGGAAAATGGGGAGGCATAGGATGGGATGGGAATGGGCTCTGGCACATCTCACTCACTACCGAAACACGTACGTACATTGGGGAAATACGATAAAGTGGGAAATGCAGTACATTTCAAGGTAGTCTTCTGTGAGAGAGGGGTAACGTGGCCAGTCGAGCGCGCCCAGCGGCTGTTGGATTGCAGCGTGCACTCTTCCCCTCAAAAAACTGTACTGGCCCCCTGTACTTTCTTTTGCAACAATTTTTTATCATTTGTGTGTACAATAAACTTTTTGTAGGGGAGAGCGCACGCTGCATTCCCACAGCCGCTGGGCGCACTCGACTGGCCACGTTACCCCTCTCTCACAGAAGACTACCTTGAAATGTACTGCATTTCCTACTTTATTGTATCTCCCCAATGTACGTATGTGTTTCGGTTGTGAGTGAGATATGCCAGAGCCCATTCCCATCCCGTCCTATCCCTCCCCATTATCCCCACCCATTCCTTAATCTGCGAAGGTGGGCAACGCATCCGCGGGCGTGCAAACGTTTGTCATTCTACACTGATGTTGGCATGTATCACGGATGTCCATGAGTTACAGTTTCCATTTACCATCAGGTGGACTGTATGCTCGTCCTTAATAAATCTGGATTGTCAATCTTCTAACCCCTCATGAGTTGAGATTGGAATCTGTAATCTCTTATTCAATTTCTGCATTACGTTCCTAAAAACTAATCAAAACACTTCCAGAAAACACAATTTTATACAATTACAGATTGAACGGGTCACTAACCACTACAGAAGATCCCCGCCCTTGCCACTGCCCTAGGACTCCGCCCCCGCTATCCGCAGCCTGGGAAGGCTCTGCTATCGTACCCCACGGAGCCCTGCTACAGTTCGGATGCCTCATGTACGTCTTCAGCATTATGGATGCATCCATATTCCCATACGAGAGTCCAATAGAATATCCCGCTATATAGTGTTTGTGTGAAGTGTTTAGTGCATGTGAATGGATATAATGTAGGGAAATGCCATGACAATATTATAGTGTTGTGTTTAACATTTCGACCTTTCGGTTTGCCATTTTCCTTTATTCCCGGAAGTTCTATGTTCCCCGTGGAACTGTTGCAACCCACTTGTTGCATACATGGAAATATTGGGTATTAAAAAAATTGGATTTTTCTTTATTCCAAACAAATCTAAAATAGATATCATTGATTCAATATACAGTCAATTCCGCTTAATCGGGACACATTGCGACCAAGAACATTTTGGCCTAATTAAGCGGCTGCCCTAATTAAACGTTAAAGTTGAACTTAACCTAATTAAAAGTCGACAGAAAAGTGTCTTTTTCTGCAGTTTAATTTCACATTAAATAAAAACATACTGGTAAATACTGCCCCCCCCCCCCCCCCACCTGTACCACAAAAATAAATAATACCATATAAAAGGGAATCTCCTTTGTGCGTGTCCCAAAAGCCGCGAAATAAACACCCACTTCCCCCCCCAGCCCGTAACGTGAATAGCATTTTGCAAGGTCGGCGGCGCGCCCGCATACCCCCTGGTGTTGCAGGCGCCCACGGGCGGCGGTAACACTTACCATCAACTTGGGACCGCTTGCTCGTCCGTCCACTAGTCTATAAAAAAAAAAACACATAGTCACTGGCACCAGTAGATTTTTATCATCAGAGTCATTGTGATTCCCCGGTGATACGTGTTGGTGCTAAACAAGATTGAAAACAACGGTATAACGCGGCCGTCAAGTGCTCTTATGCAGTGCATTTATTAAAGACCATATTCATAATTGGATGTTTAGATTTTTTGTTATAAAATTTTGTAAATAGTTAAATATTAAAAATTTCGATCTTAAATTTTTGTTCCGATTAAGCGGAATATTGTCCCAAATATCCGATGTAAATTAACGTTTTACAAATGGAAATTAACGAAATATTTTACATATATTGGCGCCTTATTGGCGGATCATTTTTATATTTTTTACAACTAGCATTTTTTAAAATTTATAAGTGGACACTAACCGTATAGAGAAAAGAAAAGAAACTAAAAAAATACAGTTTCAAAAGTTGTATACAATTACATTGAACTGATGGGATGTAACATTGCATTTGGAAGGTTACAAAAGTTCCACGTGGAACTGCAACATGGAACTACTGTGAGTAAAGGATGATTTCTGCCCTCAAAACCAGTTGACGTCAAAGTTGAGTTTTTTTGGTGAATACCGATTACGATCTTATACAAAATTATCTGAATTATAAGTATGTTACAAAATTATACTAAATTGTGTTAGCTGGTGTGACAAGTTTCGCCATATCTCTTCTCCTAGAAGCCATTTGTCAAGTTCTTGAAACTGTTGATTCAATTATTTCTTGTGGTAACTTATTCCATATGTCCACATCTCTGCCACTGACTGTATTTTGGCCCGCTTTTGTATATTTATACGATAATGATTATGAGAATCAACAAGAATTATCTAGATAATTTCGAACCCTGATTGTAAGGAGAGATACAATGGGATGCAAGTGTGTTCTATATTATACACTGCCTCAAAATATAATATTGATAAAATGTCTTGGTATTTTATTGTTTTTACGTAATCTCAAAAGGAAAGTGATCCATTTTAGAAAGTAATTATTAAATAAAATATGTCTGCTGTTGTAATTCAACCAGACATCCAGGATTGATTGATAATTGAACATATTTGTGGAAAAGGATTTTGATAATTAGCACAAAATTTCGCTTATAAACTACCTGGATTTTTTTTTATTGTGATTGGGGAATCCTTTTTCAGTCCCGACACGTTATTGAATTTGGACAATAACCTATATATAATTACCCAATGGCCTATCTTAATTAATGGGGTGGAGAATCTTCAAATCCGAGTATAAAGTAGGGTTCGTCGTTGGCCTAACCATGCAACACAGTGAAAATCCCAGGGGATCACATCTCACATCTTTTATATAACTTTAGTTTAAACCATAGTTTTTCTTATGTTTTAGTGGAAAACACTATTATTCTGTTTGTCTGTCCAATCTCTGGTTAAGAATATTGAATAAAATATTTTGCCTGTGATTTGGTACTTGGAATATCTCAACAAAATAAACGAGGAGACGACGAGGCAGGCTACATCGGAGGGATTCAGTGTATAGAGCAGGGGTGGCAAACCTGTTTAGAACAGAGTTCTACTTTAAAAAAATCTCACCTCTTGAGATCCACTTAATTGTGCTTTAGTGGGATGAATTAATAATATAAGCTCTTATTAATAGGTAAAATTAATATTAATAGATCACAAAAAAATAATGAGAAGTGTGGCCACCCCTGGTATAGAAGAAGATTTTAGGAGCATGAAAAAATAACATCCTGGAAAAGAAAGGTCAAAGATCTGCACCTCTGTCTGCTGTGCAATAGGTCCCAGGTTCGATTCCCAGTCGGACAATCATTTGTTTAAAGACAGGTGTTTGTTTGGGCTTGGGCGTTGCATGTGTTGTAATCATCTATGCATGTCTCTCTGGACCCATAACACGGAGAATCCTAGTGTAGCATATTTATTTAAAAAAAAATGCGAAGCATTGTGGAGACCAAGAGCTACATCGGTTGTAGCGCCGCCGACAGTAAAATAGGAAAATTTTATTGACGATTTTCAAAATTCTTTTCGATAAATATGTTCAGTTACATATATCCCCGTCTATTCATTTAAGCTTATATAAATTTTTAGATGGTGAAGTGTTCAATGAATATGTTGGTAAAGTAGTTAATGAAATATATTAGTAGTTTAAGGAATTTAATGAAAATATACATATCTTGTAACATAGTAGCATTCTGGTTGTGTCAACCAATACTTAATCACTGCCAGAAAGATAGGATTACAATGCAACTGGGATAGGACAGTGGATTTATGTATGTAAATTTGCTCATTGTGTTCAAGTTATCTTTATCTGTTATAAAAAAAATGGTGTGGTTCACAAGATTGCATGGGTGCAGAGGGCAACGTTTGCATTTGATTAGTTCTGGGCGCCTCTGGACTAATGTAAAAATTATAGTAAATCCATTTTGGTGTAAGTTCATAATTTTAATACAAAACTTTGATTAGTATTCCACAAATATATGTAGCCAGTATGCGTATGCCAACACCGATTGGCCGAATTATCCTCCTCTAACAGAAGACCACCCGTGGCACTTGTCAATGTTTGTGAATTAGGCCTATATCAGGTCTTGATGACACTATATAGGCCTCCCTATATGTCATGTACGAGTATTACAATTATGTATTTTGTAACTATAGTCTCGGTTATTGCATAATAATGTAACATTTATATGTATTTATTGTTATCTAACAAATATTGTATAATTTTATTTTAAGAATGTATCAATAAATTCCATCATAATGCAATTTCTTTATTAACTAACATAAAGACTAAAAGAATTTTACTAAAGGTAAATTCTTTTGCTTGTTCTTAGATAAATTTCATTAATTTTAAAGAACTGTCTCGGTGTGACGTTTGGTAAGATTGCTTTCTAATCATTTGGGAGCGACCGACTGGGTTGTGCTTAGGTTATTGTGAGGGTCGCTTGGCCCGAAAAGGCACACAAATAGCATCAGTACCATCTAAAAGATCTGTTTTTCTCAGATAGGTGCCTGGAATGGACATCGGGGGCAATCAAGTCGCAAGGATCTGATCGCAAGGTCGCATCTGATGTAGTGCTCATTGATACTGAGCCTACATGTGGGCTATGAGAGATGATTTAAATTTATACATACATTATACATGATTATACATACATTTATCGTAATCAGTTTCAAACGAGAGGCATTGGTCCCATCTGTTTGTACTGGCTCATCCTCCCTGGCAGTGAAGAAAGAAAGATTTTTCCACTCTTACCTACTACTAGGGATATATTTCCACTATTCTGAATTTGCTAGTCCAAAATCTACAGGATAACCTCGAATAATGAATCAAGAAGTAGTTTCGTCTAACGCACATAGAAAACAACGCAGGTTTGAATCAATAGCTCATAAATGGCTATTTGAAAAATTTGAAACTTCACGATTCTCACACGGATCCTAATTTTTGGATTTTCTTTTCAGTTTTTGGTAAATTGGAAGTATCGATAATTTCATAGTAATTTCTGTCATGAATAATCAGTAACTCCAATCCACATAATCTGTGACGAGCTTTGGCACACAGAAACTGTATTCTGGACCCCAGATTTAATCAAAGCAATCTTACTCGTCATGTGATGACGGCCTGCTTTAAAATAGAACTACCTCTCTCTCTCCGCGGGTGTTGTAAATGGCGACTAAGGCGCTACCACAAACCCTCCGAGACTACACCATTTCTAAATGAGGGAACTCGCCAAGATGCTCGCTGACTGAGCGCGGCTTTTTAAGGCTATGCGTCATTCGTGTACAACATTCCGTGACCAGCAGTGGTCGAAAACAGCTGGTTACGGTTAATCTGTGAGGATTATCATGAGGTTTGAGGTTGAGCTGTACTGTACACGAAGTCCATCGAAGGAAGTGGAGTACAAATATTCCATTTCTCCGCGCTGGTTCGAGGTCGTCGGTTGTTGTCACGCCCTTTGCCTTTCCAATTTCTCTCGAACCAGGTTGATTTTCTTTAGTGTGCAACTGTACACGTAGATCGAAGATCGTATCTAGACGGTGCACAGCGGAGATGGTGCTCAGCGATTTGCGCGTGGACCGAAGATACGTCTTGGCGACGGCGATTCACACCAAAGAGAGCGACGACGAAGTACCGCTCTAAGGAGGTAATTGAGACAAGAAAAAAGAAAATATTCCACTAACCCGCCTTCATCAAAAATATATATATCGCGTTCCGTTTCGCGCTTTGATTTGTTGCCTAACACGTTTCGTTTTACGTTTGGTATTAGATACTAAGTGGCAGTGACGCTACTTATCTTTTAGGGTCCCAAGTAACCCTCTTTTAACCTATCAAGAGCTGTATGACCTTCATTTGTTCTCTTGTGCGTTAGTGATCCTGTTGGGTCAACTTGCGCTTGACTGGCCAAAATAACCATGGCAACCGAGACTTGTTTATCACTCGTCCGAACAGTTTATATTTAGCGTTAGTATAATTCAATATACTATGGATGTAATGAGATCGTACCTATAGTGGATGATTCGTTCCTTTCAAAGAGCTTTATTTTTAAGCTGTTTGAAGTCTTTGGAAGGTGTGGTCTTGTTACTATCTACATAATTTATGGTTAGCACAATTATTATGATTAATAAAATTGTTTTAATAAAACTATTTTAGGATACCTTGTTTTATTTACGGTATTTTGAATACATTTTTATGGTTTGGCAGCAAAATGTGCAATTGTCAAAATGGCAACAATAGTTATTTTTGGAAGTATTTTTAGTATGAATACTTTATATCACACATGAATGTTTGTGTATCCATATTAAAATAACTGTTTTGTCATTTTGAGAATTTGCCATTTTTGCTACTAAACTATTTTTTTATATAGTAAGTTGGCAGATGACCAGTTCTGATAGTTGAGGTTATTGCAGCCAAAAAGACCAAGTTTGGCACATTGAACTAAAAGTATATTGTCTTTTGGGCATATTCAAGATGTCTTTAGCAATTAGGATTTGGAAAAAAGATTGAGTGGGATAAGAAATACGGAGTGGCAAAATAGTCGGGATTTTCAAAAGCCAAAGTAATAAAATCAATTTTTATTAACGATTACACCATTTCTAATTATAATCGTCAAAGCCCTCCCCAAGCTCTGGCTCATCAAAGTCTTTTATTTTAACATCTGCGTCCTCTCCGTACTGTATGATATTGTCTATGGTTAACAGGATATTCTCTATACTCTCCTCATCCTTTATGTTCAGAGGGTAGAAGTGGACTAGACTGAAGTTTTCGACGATTTCGCCGATTGCTTCGGTTAGTTTGGAGTATTTCTCGTGCCATTTTGACTTTGCGTTTCTCATGTCTGCCAGTAACACGTGGGGGTCTGGGTCTAGGTAACTGTAACAAGATATATATATATATATATATATATATAACAAAGGCATTTAAAATTTGATTTATAAATTTTTATTCTGTGATGGTCGTCTACGGGATGCGGTGGGTTCATGAATGCTTCCGTATACTCAACAACTTCAATAATATTTTATGTGTATTTGACTCGACATTCATTACAGTACACAAAGACACTGGATACACAGCACAGATCTAATATTTGGCGATGGGATACAGACAGCATGACAGTGCATAGAGAAGCCGGACTTATACATAGACCATAACTATTCTAGTCTAAACACATGATCACTCAACTCCAAAATACAGACGTCAAAATACACCACATTGGCCACTATGTCACAAAAATACATTATTCCTAGGCATTTCAGTTATTTAGAGAATACTAACTTGTCAAGTTGATTCCTTGAACTTTTGCTGAGCAGGTCCATTTTCGACAAAATGTTCACGTGCGGTAACTCCAAGTTGACCATCACACTTAATGCTGCCATTGTACCTGAAATATAATGGTTAATATTGAGTAATAATGGTACGAGGAAAAACTCGTTTTTGGACGTACATTGGGGGAATAGGATAAAATAGGAAATGCAGTACATTTTACAGTATTCTGTGAGGGGCAAATTGACCAGCTGTGGGATTGCAGCATGCACTCTCCCTCTTTCAAAATTATACATTTTGGAACTTTTATTATGATATAATACGCGAGCAGCTAGCAGCTGATAGGCCTATATGTTATGCTGGTGTATACATTAATCTTGCTCCAACATCCATTTGTCTAGTCTTGATTTGAAAATCGCCACCATTGAGGAATTCACCACTTATTGCCGTAACCTATTCTAAGTTACAACTCTGTCCTTCAGAGTATTATTTATTACAATAATTCTTTTAAAAAATTTAATGAAAGATAAAAATGGGAATCACCTGACAAGAATTTAGCGCCATCAACCATAAACTGGGAATCCACAATGAACACAACACATATCCTGAAGTTCCACTTCTGCAGCTGATCAACAAGCTTCCTCATGACTGGCAAGTGTGTGTACAGTTCAATCTGGCCCGGACAGTCAAACAGAATGTAATCATCGTCAACATCACCGAGCTGCTCTTCTAACCAGTCACAGTTCTCTAGAAGGGTTCTGAAAAATAGAGCATAAAACTTCACACACATTACATGGTTGATATGGAGAGAATTGTAAACAATATTAAAGTAGCGATAGTATATACAATATGTATAGTAAAAAACTTGCGTCACTTGCGTTACTCCAACTGCGTAATGTGAACTAGCTGTAAGACACATTCCAGAACTCGGTATGGACAATTAAGTAGGTATTAGCATTAGCAGGTTTACTTCGGCGACACATCGAAGTAAGGACGTCATCACTCACAGCCTGGGTCCCCTATAGTTGCTCAAATCCGCTAATAGTGGATGGATATTACAACAAAAAAAAATAGAGAACTTACTCTACGCAGAACACAAGTCCTCCATTAGGTCCAAACTGCAGCTCATCATCTTCCATGGCATCATCCAGATGAATTAACTCCCTGATGTCTACCAATGGCTCATAATCAAAGTGCTCAGCTGCCGGGTCCAAGTTTACTACTTCTACAATGCGCTTGCTGTCACTTGCATGCTTCACAATAGTTGAACAGTAGGTAGACTGGAAGGAATACATCAAAAGAATTTATTGAAACATATTTATGGTGGAAAGGAGAAATGGGATAAAGGACACATACTTTAGTTTCAAAGCTAAACCTTAATTCTTGTGTTGTGGTTGACATATTAAAGTAAATTGTGTGTTGTGTCGCTTACCTCATTGCTTCTTTCCACTGTTAATATGTTTATCGGAGTAAGGAGACGTTAGTATGGACTTATTTGTGTATTAGTTGTCCATAAGTCTGTAACATATCACAAATAGCCCTAGCAGAATATCAGCATTGCAGTTTGCCTCACAGCAGTTCCCAACAATTTGCTGAGTTCAGTTTGTTATAGCAACTCAGATAATTTCATATTGATATTTACTTTTTGTAAACTGTATACTGTATGTATATATATGTATACTGTTAATTATTGTAAACATTTTGGTTTATTAATTATTAAAATTTGTTACTCAAAACCAAATATAATATATATAATAATAATAACCTTTGCAAGACTTGTATCCAAAATAAAAAATGTCCAATGTGAATATTGTTCAATTATAATAATGGCAAACAAGACTAATGTCCAATTTCAATAAAGTCCAACATGCCTGTAATACTGTTCGAGGGGTAGGCAGTCTCCAAAGGTGTATCAAGAGCATTAACACATCTCCGTGACAATGTTTAGCAAATGAATGCCTTAAAGATTTGAATGGACACGCTGATATACACTGTTCAATGTGTATTTTGTCTAGTTACAACGGACAATGATGAACAAGAATAATGCCAAATTAAAAACAAATATTAAAATATAAACTTAAAATTTAGAATTTAGAACTAAATAACGGCAGTTTCTGACGTGGACAAAGAAAAATGTTTATTGGTTGATATACTAACTCCCTGATGTCTACCAATGGCTCATAATCAAAGTGCTCAGCTGCCGGGTCCAAGTTTACTACTTCTACAATGCGCTTGCTGTCACTAATTTTAATTGCTAATTGCTACACTAATAACTACACTAATTGCTGTCACTAATGTCACGGTTGATACTAATTAAAAATATACTATTTCGTGAATTAGAACTTAGCTAAGAGGGATGCAATGTTTCTCAGAATGCCGAGGGGCTTTTAACCATCGACAGGTCGATGACGACAGGGGTCATCGATAATTCAAACAGTTTGTCAATAGATTCAAAAATTCAAACAGCTGGGCACCGGCCCAGAGATGTGTATGTATACAAATGTAGATGAAGCTATAAATGGATATGTTATATATTGAGACTTCAATAATACTTCTCTTCCAGTATTAGTAAATATTATATTGCTCCCGTAATTGAAATAGACTCAAAATAATAAAACAATTTGAGAACTTTAATTTGTCACAGACAGTACACATAGAGTTATCAGTGACGATTAAAATAGTAATATGGTAAAAAAGTGTGTACATGCTGTAGCAACAAAAAGTAATTACTAAAATACTCAAAGAAGTGGCAGACCACCCAGACCATTCACTAGAATCACATTAATACTACACTGGAGAAGCATGGGCTGATGGTATGGTATGATGAATTGAATTCTTACCTTTCCACTGCCCGCAGGCCCAACGACAAACTGAGCGTACCGCATTTTGTGATCACCGGTCAATTAACAAAATAGTTTTGTAGACTATAATTTTTTTGAAAAATGTATGTAATTTACAAGAAAGTGACATGAATAGTTTTATAATGTAAAATATAGATAGGAATACTGTACTGAAGTAAAGCGTATGTTTCGTGGCGTTTAATAGAAAAATACAATGTTTTCACACTGTCTTGTAAAGCAATTTTTTTATTTTGTTTCAATTGTTTTACATTGACATTACTTTGACAGCAAATGTCTTTTTCTTTTCATATATGGCAATGGTGCAATTAGTACATTCTGCCAGTGTCAAGTATTTCAAAGTCTAAAATGTATCAATTCAATGTTGAGTCCCATTGACGTACGTCAGTCCAGCCAGTCCAGTCGAAGTCAAAAAATGTTTGAGAGTTGATAATATATTTCATACTTCATATTTTAAGATCTTTATGATTATTAAGAAAAAATAGGTCTAATAAATTAGATTACATTTAAATCATTATATCTATGGTATATTACAATTAAGCACATTTATTTGTTGTAATTAGAAGATTAATTATATTTGCTCCTTTGTTATTTTTATATATCACAAAAAGTAGGTCGATAAATGAAACTAAGAGCATGAAAATAATCTGAATTTATTTTATCAAATCTAAACTTTACACCACAACACTTATTTTAGGCCTTTTTAAAGCTTGAAATCTCTTGACAGCATTCCAAATGCTATCTGCAAGAATAAATGGGTTCTCGAAACCGGCAAAGTGTCCCCCGAAGTCCAAAGTCGTTGACAACACTATATTCTGGAATTTATCTCTTAAAAATCTATCTGGCTGGTAGATGATCTCGTCACGGAACTTTATAACTGCGTAGGGTACATTCGTTGGTGTCCTGTGAATATACAATAAGTAAGTAAGTAACTGTCTCTTATGCATAGGATAATGAATCCTACAGGCGACTAGGCGCGTCCAACTGGTCAAGTTACTTTACATGGAATACTACCATGATATGAAGAACAACTTTTTTTCTAATAAGATAGGATACATTCCATACATAAAACACAATCCCATCATATTAAATAGGGAGTGCAATGGAACGAAGGAATCCCCTATTTCCATTAAACTCGCCGTTTCCATATTTTTCTCAATTCCTTTTCCAAATCTTGAATCCAAAGGTAGGAGCGTATTTGCTGATGAACCAACGAAAGTTGCTTTTGATTGATGTTGGCAAATATTGCGGATGTCCAGTCTTATCGTCTGTTATCTTCTTTCAGAGCAGCTCTTATTTCAACGTGGTGGGGTCGGATCAAGAAATAAAGGATATCCTACCTACAAATTTATACCTACATAAGAATAACCAGATTCATCGGATCCTGGAACCAAGCGGAGTACTCAGAGTATATTCTGACACTGGTGGCAATACACTGCGTGTCCCAGTAGACTGTGAGGGAGTCTATCAATTCGTCGACGTTATAGTTCCTGGATATCGCGCCGTCTTTCATCAGTAGGTTCGCGCTGCCACCGTCGCCAATCACCATGTAGTGATGTATTATCAACGCTAGTAGGCCAGCTGGAGAATCTTCTAAACCTTTTACTGGAAGGATGTTTTAACGTTAACAATAGTTAGGATGGTCAATGCTTTGTTCAACTGGTCGAGTAATCCTACTTTCACAGTTTCACTCCACTTTATCTCAGACTAGCTGTGCCCTTCAATTTTTTTGCATATAATATATAGCCTATGTCCATCTGGAATAATGTACCTTTCAAATGATGAATTTTTGAAATCGGATTAGTACCTAGTTACGGAGATTACCCCCTACATCCAAACTTACAAACTTTACCTCTTTACAATATTAGTATAGATAATTCAAATCCATTACCTCCATCGAATCGATAACTTTATATTCAATATTTCCTATCTTTCAAAAAACCTTTTTACAAATCCCGATTTATAGCGGTCATTGAATTTCTTAGTAGCTACGTAGAATATTTGTAAATAATTGTTGATGCTGCTGCATTTGATGCTGATGCTGCATTTATGAATGATAGCGACCCGCCCTCGCTTCGCTTCGATTTAAGTTATTTTTTTCAAAATAAAATATAGCCTATATTAGACACGGATAATGTAGCTTCCTATTTGTAAAAGAATTTTTGAAATCGGTTCCGTAGTTCCAGAGATTACCCCCAACATACCTACAAACACACAATTTTATCTCCTTTTTATATTAGTATAGAAGTATAGATGTCGCCATGTGTCGCGGATGTCCGTGTGCGACAGTATTCGCTTACCATCAAGTGGGATAGACCATCTTTTTTCTATAAAAAGGATAGGTAGTTAATTAGATATGCTTATACTGAGGTTTCTACCTACTTGTGATTCGGTGGCATTTAATCTGCGTAAAGTATGTAATTAAATTATTAGAAATCTATTTATGTGATTAGAAAGTACCTATTAACGAAGCCAATTAGAGTTTACTGTGTTAAGTATAAATTGAACGTAAAAATACGTTTTAAAAACAAGATTTTATTAAAATGCACTAATATGCAGAAAATACACATAAAAGTCATCTATTGTTAGATTGTCGCGAATTTATCGCACCAATTAAATTAATTAGAAATACAATCAATTCATTCACATCAATCACATCAAATACTATTATTTGATGTGATTTATTATTAATGACTATTATTATTAATTACGGTACTATTAATGATATGGTTTTAAAAGGTTTTTTTATTGCTTTACTGGTTTTTTAGTGTTCTATATTGCAGTCGACGCCCACCTCGGCGAACTAGCTGGTCAAGCTGATGTCACTAACTTTTTGTCATCAAAATTGCGAACCCATCAAAACGAACGCAAACACGACGTGTCTACCGTTCGCCGTTGAGGAGTTCCACAGTGTGCTGACCTTCCTAGCTGCAGCATCCGTTTAAGGTCATAACATTGAGGTGTGGTTATTAAAACTACGAGCCAATCGAGCTCGAACTCGACATGTTTACCGTTAGCCGTTGAGGAGTACCACAGTGTGCTGGCTTTCTGGCTGCAGCATCAGGTCAACGTCATCAGATTATTGTATTATCATCGGATTAATATACATATGTAAAACTTCAAGCCCGTAAAAATGTACAAGTGGAAGTGGGTTAAAATCGATTTGATCTAAACAAACTAATTAACAAATGTCTGTTAGTCTGTTTGTAACTGTTGTAATCGGTAACTAATGAACCTTTGAATGAATAAAATGAGTAAAATGAATTTGAATGAGTAAAATGGTTAACACAACATATGAATAAAAAATCTACAGAAATGACGATAGAAGATGTAGGTAATTTGGGAGCCGGACAATACAAAGTTAGTGTTCCTTAGAATATGGTAGTCTTTAAAAATGTATTATATAAAAGGCTTTCAATTACCAAGGTTATCAGGTCTGGTTCCCTGTATGTGAAAGTACCCGCTGTTAAGAATAAACTTCCTCAAGTGCAACCGGATAGGGTACATTCGGTCTTCGTACTGCGGTTTCACCACTGCAGCCGGATACAGCTGGCCAAGGAAATACTTTACGAAAGTTTGTGGAAGAAAACTGAAATTGAGATCCAACAATAGTTATTTAGAAATGTTATTTGATCAATAATAATGTTATTTGATCAATAATAATGTTATTTCTCATATCATACCATCGGTCTGTGCCTGGACACAGATGCATATATCTCATATGTGAGAGAGGCATATATCTCTCACAAGACCTGTCACCACACGTGATCACCCGCTCTTTTCATCTAGCCACTACCAGTGAGTCATCAGTCCAACCAGGAAGGAATTCAACACTACGTATCTCGTTAAGTGGCCTATGATATGGGCCTCTGAATAACAACTGTCACTAACGTAATTTGAATTCGGTCAAATAATTTTCTGTTGGTTGATCCTTCACTGTTCTGGTTCAAATTATTAATAAATTGCCTAATTTCCTAATTAAATTGATTAACAAAATAATTAATTAATAAATTAATAAAATAAATTAACAATTGTTAATTTACTATGTCTGCCCATTTCATTGCTCGCCGATCGCTCTACCTAGTTTGTTGGAAGATTGCTGGTAGGTTGCTGGCAGGCCTTTTTGTATTTTTTTAATTATTTTTATCATTGGTGAGCAATGATAATATAAATAAAAGAATGCTTATATCTTCAAAATATCTTGTAGATTAGATTCATTCAAACAAATTCTTATTAGTAGGTAAATATTTGTTTCAATCTACTTTTTATTGTAAAAAACCCTGAAAACTGCATCAAAATTTTTGCATTTTGGTATGACAATTCCAATATATATTTAGAAATCTCTTTATATAGGCATTTATAAAGAAAAAGTTTTTAAAAACTGCTTCCTGTCACAAAGTAGCCACTGGAATCATGATTACCGTGCTAACGAAGTTGTAGCTACTTACCTAGTCATTAATTTTCCTTGACCTAGCCATACTACTCGTAGGTCAGTTAGTTAAAGGATCAATGCAATTATTCGCAGTTAACAAATCGCTTCATTTCATGCGATGAATTAAGGTCATATTTTAATGCAGGTTGCAAGAAACAAAAGAGCTGCCTGCATATACGAGTAAGTAGCGTGATAATATTATTCGCAGGGCAAGATGTATGATGCAAGATTACTTACTGATTACTTATGACTTATAGGACAGTGCCGTGAAATATATAAACGTATTTCGGGAGTGAATGAATATCCCATCATTCCAATTCATAGGTCGCTCGTTCAGATGCGGCTCGAAGGAACAATAAATGTAGGGGTTGAGTTTACAATGAGATGTATGTTATGTTAGGATCTTAGGGTAGGTTGTTCCCCAGGAGCCAGTGTTATGATGAGGAGCGTGGGTGATAAGTAAATCCGTCTCTGTTGAGTACTACACTGGTTTTCTATCTTCAAGTAGGTACTTGAGAGAGGATATGGGAAATCTCTCATGAAATTATAATTACTGTACCCCATTCTTTCCAATATTTTTTTTAACTTCTGAGTCGTAAATCCATAAAGACGGAAAGTATTATTAGATACATACAAAAGTTCATAATTTTAATTGATGTTTGTATGTACAGGCTGATGGTATTGCATGGTAGGTATGAATCGTAGATGTCTATACATAATATCCGCTTACTGTCTGTCGGACTGTGTGTTCGTCTACCAGCTACTTTCTAAAAAATATTGAGTTGGTTGGTTAACTGAATGAAATTTTATTCAACTGGCCAACAGCCTCTTTCAGGTTTTTTTTTATAGACG
Source organism: Sesia bembeciformis (assembly GCA_943735995.1). Classification (NCBI taxonomy): domain Eukaryota; kingdom Metazoa; phylum Arthropoda; class Insecta; order Lepidoptera; family Sesiidae; genus Sesia; species Sesia bembeciformis. The sequence goes on along the minus strand of OX031045.1, from coordinate 12,553,530 downwards.
AATGGGCGGACGAGAAAGCGGTCCCACGTAATGGTAAGTGTAATGGTAAGGGTCCTGCTAAAACAATGACTGCATGATAAACAATAAAGTGGTGGTAGTCATCCAGCCAAGAAAGACGACAAATTAGTTCTTTTCTTCTGTGTTTGTTCATTATATATATCTACGGACAAATAAGGATGTGAAGTGGACCAAGTGAATGGTTATTTGACAAATGTAGGTAGGTATTGTATTTCCCACTTTAATCCTATTTTCCCAATGTACGTTCGTGTTAGTGAGTGAGATATGTCAGACTCCATTCTCATCCCATCCTATCCCTCCCAATTTTCCCAACTCTTTCTCCAAATCCATTCCTTATCTCCAAAGGTAGGCAGCGCATTCAGGGGCGTGCCACCGTTTGTCCCTTTGGACTGATGTTGGCATGTATCGCGGATATCCACGGGCTACAATACCCACTTACCATCAGGTGGACTATATGCTCGTCTGCCTATGTTCTGAGTATATACGGCGGGTCAATTCAATGATTACCGTGCCCTGTGATGTCTGCCGGATTTGAAATATAATTACTTCACCTTTTACCGCGGGTGTAAAAATGGTGATGAAGGGCTACCACGGCTAGCGGCTACTACAATCACGCAGAACTACTTACACCGCCTTCAAAAGAGTGTACCCTCCAACCTGCTTGGTCAGCGTGGCGTCTTAAGGTCATATATCCCGAATGCACAAGATTATTTTAACAAGGAGGCTCGTGGCCAGCAAGTGATACTAAACGGGCTGGTTATATACCTGTGTGGAAAGTTAGTGTGGACTCCGAGGACACACTCCGGGAACATAACCGCCATGGATTCCGCTGTAGTATTGCTCATGGTCCAGTCGTTTCATCAAATTATTCATAATCACACCCATTTGATAAGGAGCTAATCCGATTTTTCTGGTAGCCTGTGGATGGGGATTGTTCGTTTTGAAAAGATCCTGACGGATAAGTGTACCCACTTAGCTACTTATTTTGTAAATTAACGGTTAATGTTGGTTAATAAAGTTCATTTTGTAGGTTTATGGACATTTGATTGGTAGATTTGATTTTCATTGTCTATGGGCGACAGTATTCACTTACCATCAGGTGGATTGTATGGCTCGTCTGCCGCCTATTTTCCCATAAAAAAAGAAATAAATACAAAAAAAATGATTTAAACTGTGCGTAGGAGAATTTACACTTTAATTTTTGTATCTGCTACGGATTTGGGCTAACCAAATAGGAATTCTGGCACGTTTACTTAAACTTTTTGTGAAAACGTTTTATCCGGTCGATCAACAGATTACTATAGTTTTTCCTTGCCCAATGGGGAGATATTATATTTTGTTATTTTATTGAAATAATATCCCACTTTATCCTATGGAATATGGCGTTTAATCCTATCGGGAAGGGAGTTTACTCTATTGACCGTAAAAATAAAATTACTAGATTTACTTTTGTGTAGAGCATAAACATTTTTTTATAGAATAGATGACAGACGAGCGGGCGGCCCACGTGAGGGTAAGTGGTCACCGCCGCCCATAGACACCTGAAAAATCAGTGCAAGCCCACTGATGTTGCAGGTTGTCCATGGGCGGCTTTGACTTTGACGAGTTTGATGCTCCGTCCAGCCAAAAAACTGGACTCCCATTCGCATAATCCCTCGAGTAACCAAAATTACGGGTATATTCCGATTGATTGAACTTTATGTTACTGACAGTTTAGATAAATAAATAACCCCACACTCAATGGCCCACACTAGGATTTCCTGTGTCGTGGGTCCAGAGACACATGCAAAGACAAACACAAACACACCCAGATCCGTAAATACTATTGTCTTTTTTTAAATTATTAAACAAATGTTTGTCCGACCGGGGATGGAACCCGGAACATTTTGCATAGCAAGTATAGAATAAATAATTATGCCTACTAATTGTGACAATCGGTCTGTCAAATATCTTTTACTCAACATTTCCTTTGAACCAGTGTAAGTCTTCTGTATTTTTGTTTGTTTAATATTTTGGCATCTACAACTTTTAAACGTAAAAGGCATTTACGAAAGTCAAAAAATTCTTACCTGTGAATACCCATATCCAGGCAAATCCGGGGCGATAATTTCAAAAACAAAATCGCAGTCATCTCGAATTTCTAGGAGATGGGTTATCACATTCATATACTCAAATGCTGTGACCGGCCAGCCGTGGAGTAACAATATTGGTACCTACAGATTTCTTGAGACTGTGCTCTCTTTGTTGTTTTATGTGAATGTAGTGGATGTCTAGACCTGGAACATTTTTTTTTATATACTAGTCTCTCCGAATGCTGGTGAGTTCAAAATGTAACATGTGCTTATTGAGTTTTCATTTAAATATGGATTTTTCAATTATTTAACGGTAAAGAAAAACATCCTTAGTAAACCTGCACATTTGAAATAAATCTAGTGCACGTATAATATCCACCAATCGGCCCACGTGGTGGATTACGACCCGAAACCTTATCGTGATTACAAGTAGAGGCATGTGCTCTGCAGTGGGATGTTAACATGTTGATATCAAATCTATATATGACTCAGTGGCGGTCTTAACCATTGCGAGGCTCCGGGCGGCAGATCTTTGCGAGGCACTTGTACTTAGTGAAAAGTATGTGATTTGAAAGTAGGTATTTCTGATGACTGACGAAAAATGCAAAAGTTATAAATAAATAAATTTAATGTTTTAAAATATAAATTAAAATTACTATATTGCATTAGTAGATTTATAAAAGTTAACAAACATAAATATATAATTTTAAATATTAACTTTTTTCTACTCGTGTTGTAGAGCGAGGCCCGTGCAAGAGCGAGGCCCGTGCAAGAGCGAGGCCCGTGCAAGAGCGAGGCCCGTGCAAGAGCGAGGCCCGTGCAAGAGCGAGGCCCGTGCAAGAGCGAGGCCCGTGCAAGAGCGAGGCCCGTGCAAGAGCGAGGCCCGTGCAAGAGCGAGGCCCGTGCAAGAGCGAGGCCCGTGCAAGAGCGAGGCCCGTGCAAGAGCGAGGCCCGTGCAAGAGCGAGGCCCGTGCAAGAGCGAGGCCCGTGCAAGAGCGAGGCCCGTGCAAGAGCGAGGCCCGTGCAAGAGCGAGGCCCGTGCAAGAGCGAGGCCCGTGCAAGAGCGAGGCCCGTGCAAGAGCGAGGCCCGTGCAAGAGCGAGGCCCGTGCAAGAGCGAGGCCCGTGCAAGAGCGAGGCCCGTGCAAGAGCGAGGCCCGTGCAAGAGCGAGGCCCGTGCAAGAGCGAGGCCCGTGCAAGAGCGAGGCCCTGGCCGATTGCCCGGCTCGCCACCCCCTAAGGCCGCCCCTGATATGACTTATTAGTTTTTTGTCCGCGGCTTGAAAGATGACCAATGATAGATGAAAGACCAATGAAGTTCAATACTTCAAGAGATAACATTCTCATGCAAAATTTAAATGTAACATGCTTTGAAATAACATATCTAATAAGGAAATTTGCGTAGCACATGTATCTCCGATTATACGAAGGTATAGCCAGAGGGGTCTGTTTGCAGTCTGAATTTTGATATTACCTTGAATATTGGTGATATACTGGGGATAACGATTCAACAGTCTCTCTCTTTCTTCAAAATCGTAATTCGTTCTCCAATAATCTAGTAAGTGTTCCACATAATCGGTATTCGATCCGTAAGTATTGGCGGAACCCATCAACGATCCAGTCAAGTTCTTACGACCATATATCCGTGAGCGCAGGTCGAATATCATCTGGAATATAAAGTAACCTTGGCAAATTCCCCCATGTACTGCCAACTAGTTACGTCTACGATTTGTCTGCGTGGATTTTACAATAATTCCGTTTTGGAATTTGTAACTAATTATTACAACGGATTTGGATAAAATGTAACGTTTGATTTTCTTAGCCTGTGATATTCTCATACGCAAAAATGCACCATGATCCATTGTTTTGTTACGATATATGATTGAGTAACGGGGAATTTCAAATTTAATTTTATCATGATATGATTATAGTCACCGGGTTTTATCATAAGTACAAAATAAAGTATACTCTAGATTCACGCATTGGAGCTCCGCGAACAACCGTGAACGCGAGTTTGGATGGTTTTTGAGTATTTCGTGTAGATGAGTATTTTATAGTTTAATCTCATTGTTAGAATGTCCTTAAATGATTTGATGTATCTTACCTCGGGACTGAAATGTACTTTAAAAGGTCTAATACTGTCGTTGACAGGTGTATGGTGGTCGCCCCACCATCTCTCGGGGATCCTTGGCAAGTACTGTGGTGTCGGCATGAAAGATTTCACCAGGTTCCCAGAATGGGATAGCAATGCACGGAAACTTTTTACATTGTCCTAGAACGAGATAGAATAGATGAATTACCTCTAGAAAATTGATTACGAAAAAGACTTACGAAGAAAAGTTTTTGTGGTTCCTTTTTCATATGGACAGGAGTAAAATTTTAGATAATTTGGACGTTTTAATGTTTCCTAAACTTCTAGATTAAGTATAATAAATAATTTGTTGCATACTTATTAGGATTTTCAACCTATATAACGTTTCACTGCATGGTAAGTGATTAATAAATTTAATAAATTTAAACCTCGCGATTTTTCGTCTGACGCTACTTCTGATATTGTGAGTGTTGTGTGCCGCGACTTGGGAACTAAGAAGACCAAGCGGGTAGTTGATGAAACTGCTCGCAACTCCCGATGCGGATTACCCGCCTATTCAGTCAGCTGGTGACCACGGTTGGTGCAACCCAACCGAAACGTCGAGTAAAATAAATAAGGCAAACATTCGCGTTAAAACCCGTTTACATAGATAAATCATACTTACATATCTTCCAAACGCCGCATTTAATATACCCCGAAGTATGGGGAGAGTTTTATTCAGTGTACTATAGAAAACATCGAATGGGTTACTAATAGCAATCGATTGGTAATATCTGGCCTCGTCCGCTTGTAGATCGCTGGTCACAAAACACATCAAGGAGAATAATATTAATATTTTTAGCATCGTGTTACCACAAAAAGCACTTACGAATTGCAAATGAATCCATTGCAAATGAATTAACTGCGTTTGCTCGGGTGTGTTTCTTTTTTATATTCTAGGGTTCTGCACATGGCATTGCAGTCTTTAAGACAGTTATCATTTTACAGTTGTCGACGTGGTTCGAAGGATCATGCAGAAGCGATAACCAATGTGGAGACGAGGCCTTGAATGGGCACTACGTTCCGGGAAACGTAACGTGGAACGTTTTCCGGCCAGGTGGACTGAAGATTTGAAGAAAGTCCCCGGTAGGGGCTGAAAGAGAGGAGCGGAAGACCGTGTGTGGTGGAGAGCTTTGGGAGAGACCTATAACAAGCAGTGGAGAGAAACAGGCTGATGATATTGTATGGTACCGTCTTTCTCATAAACGCTTCATTTAACGATTTCATTGAGTTACTTGACTATTTAAAATAGGAACAGAATTATGAATAGGTTAGAAAGTGATAAAGAATCTTAGGAAATGACTAAAAAATTTACCTTTTTGCGAAGCGTGCCTCTATGTCACACTGTGCGTCTCCACATCGTCTCCACATCGGGCGTGGAAGAGGTCGCTTTTAGCGATGAGGCGTAGTATTTCTTTTAGATGAAAGTAATAAAGAATTTTTATTCATACATGTATGAGGGTTGGAGAAAACTGTTTTATATTGTTGTTAGATCATGTGGTCCTGATCAGCAATGTGGTTCAGATCGATAACTATAATTGTGGTAAGTATTTATTGTTATTTTATTATGGTAACAAAAACATATGTAACTAGCGCCATCTATCATGTGGTGTGCGTATCTATAGGTGTAGTAGAAATAAAAGGTTGGTTCGTTACTGTCAACCGTAGTTTGATTAACATTTATTCTATATATAATGTAGTTTATTATATTTGTGATAGTATATGATAGTATTTTATTGTGATAAGTTTTTTCAGGGGGAGAGTGCACGCTGAAATCCAACAGCCGCTGGGCGCGCTGTAAGATTCACTAGTAGTATTAAATTAGATTGCGGTAAATTATAGTGAAAATTCCCGAAACACGTGGCTGTAACGGTGGCCTGAAGGTCAGGTCAGGTTTCCGCGGCTGGGTAAAACAGATACATTGATTTTAATAGGTGAATATTAATTGATTGTAGGTACTAATAAATTTAAGTACTCGTCGTCTTAGTGGTGGAATACTTACCATACTTAAGATTTTTTTTACAGCATTCTCAATATTTTCCGTCGTAGGTAATTTTGAGGCATTTAAAAATGCAACTTACGGAACCATCGCATGCTTTGTTGAGCTAACCCGGTTTATTTCTAGAGCATATTAATATTCATTTGAAGGTGCCTTGACCCCATCATTATGTTTGGTGGTGTTTTGGTAACTATCATGATTAGTGATGGGTAACTCCGAAGTTAATGAATCAATAGAGTTGGATCCGCGAGCGGAGTAGAAGAATCCCTTAATTGTTCGATCGAATTGTTATTCATTCCGATTACGGCGCCGATCATGATTGTAATCGCGCATCGGCACTTGTCGGGGGCTCAAAATGGAGATGCAATGATGGCACGACCTTTTTTTTGTGCTTTGCTTATGCAACAACCGTTAGGGAAAGGGAATGAAACGTGAAGGTGATTAAGTAGGTGAATCAAAAGAGTTAAGGAGTAACTAAGAGGAGTCAGATGTCTGATCCGCAAGCGGAGCAGGATTAAGTGAGTTAAAATACTCCGAGAAGTCTTGATTACCCACCACTAATCGTGATCAATGTGTTTTAAGATGGTTGAGAATAATGTTCGAATAAATAGACGATTCTAGACTTTGCTTAGATTTAGACCGCGTCGTTGGAAACTAACTTTTATGCAGACTGCATATGGTGCTTTATAACATGACTGTGTTCAATTCTAAGATCGAGAATCCTCTATTTATCAGGATCTAAGTGTTATCATTCTTATCACCGAGGACCTACGGAGGTACTTAATTTTTATTGTTCCAATATGTAATGTTTCGTACAGTACCGGGTAAATATTATTAAAATTATATTCATTTGCAGTAAATACAGCATTATTTAAATGTTTTTCTTTTGGATTATAGAGTACTAGGATATTTAGCGTGCAGAGGGCATACAAACTGTAAGTACCGAAATATTCAAACGATTATGAGAAAATGACGATCGATGTCTCGTTTACCACGTGCCGTATATCAATTACCCCAAAAGCTTGACACTGTATCGAACTTATATATTAATATGCTACGTATATTATTTTATTTATATTAGTTCTATTCCTATGCGTTATGCACAGTTGTTTTTCCTTCCTTCAGTCAGAGGATCTGATTCACCTACATAATAATAATAATGTTGATTGATCTATTACATAGGCACATCATAAAACTCGACTACGAGATATTATTATCAATAAAATTTTCAAATTAAACAAACATTGATTAGCAATTTCTTTATTTTTAAATTTAATAACTTTAGAAATTGTTCAGAAAGAAGACAATGTTTTCAGCGTCATTATTATTAAATATTATGATATGAACAATACTAATTACTGCTATATTAATCCCTATTCATTATAATGTAATGGAGATAACGTATATAATCGTCTATTTACTACAATACTTATGTACAATGTTGTCTACCTCTGTCAACATCAAAACATAACAATAAAATACACGATGAAGTATTAAATGCGTCACATCACTCGATTACTTTTTGTAAACCAGAGAATAAAATTATCTGTAGGTACTTCAACAGAAACTTCATTTTGGTATTTTGAAACAATACCTACTTTTATATTTGGTTTATTATTTACTGTTGTTAAAATACTCTTTTCAACGAAATTATGTATGTAGGAAAGCAATTTATTATAATATATGAGATGAGGGCCGAGAATGGTGCCTTGCGGAACTCGGACTATAAATGAGATTGACAGTAGGTACTAGTGACTAGTGTCCTCTGTTTGGATTAAATTTGATTATAAAGAGTTAATATGAAAAGCTAAATAAAAAGAGTAATTATTTGACAACTTTTTATCTATTTTAATACTAACTTGTGAAATATGGTACCGAATGCTTTAGAGAAGTCTTATGATTTAAGCATTTGACCCTATCGTGTAAATAGATGTTTATCTTTTCATAAGAGATAAATTATCAGTTAGATCTTTAGGACATATTCTAGACTAGTTGTTTTAAATAGTAGCTTTGTAAATAAGTAGGTACTCATTTTTTTTATTATTATGCTTATCTGTTATTTAGTATCTGTTTTCAATTTAAATCCCAAAAAATAATCGAGGCATGTAACACATAATTAACAATATAAATATTTGTATATATATTTTTAAAAGCAAAAGCTATAAAATAGTCCAAAAATTTAGAAAGCAATGGAATTTTAAAAGATAAATGTGTACGTTTAAATACCTCAGTACCATAGATTCAAAATGAAACACAATCTATGGTCGATTTATTGTGACTTGACATTTGTTACATAAAAATAATAACTTTAGTAATAACTGTTGAACAGCCTAGATTTTGTTAATTATCATTGACTATTATACTATTACTTATATCTAGTCTTATTGTTTTATATATAACATCGATATGTATGAAGTTTGGTATTTCTAAAACTGAACGAACTTTAGAAACTGTATTTTTAGTTATAATATCGAAAAATTTTCTCCTTTTTAAAACTGTCAGAATGAATTTTGAAAATCTGCTCCTAAACCTAGGTATACTTGAGTAAATTTCGATACATTTTCCGATACATTTTTATTTTAGACAATTTCGATTATTCTCGATTGAACCATTGTACGTACTTTAATTTTGGATGTCCTATTTGACTAATTTATCTATAACTTTACTACCTAGATGTGGCATTTCACTTTATTATAATATGTACAAATATTAACTGATTATCATTATTTACATCGTGATGCAAGGAGTGTGGTTCCTTTCAATGTACACTTTTACTTATTATTTCTAAGAATAAGGAAATGAAGGGTGAAATAAATAGAAATAAAAAGAACAAAAAAATATGATTAAAAGCAAATTTATTGCTAGAATAAAATAAAACTATAACCACAAGCAATACATTATTTGCTTAATCGTAATGTGTCTAAAATTTGTACGTTCTCTAAAGAATAAAAAAAAAAATAAAAAAAAAAAATAGAGCTTTTCAGAACGGTATTTCAAAAAGAACCTCAGAAACGTTTAGTCTATGGAAATAAAAAATAAAACTGACGTCTACATGTTAAAAATCACAAACTTGAGCGGTCCCGCGTCGCTTATAAAATATTGTATACAAAACATACAATTTTATAAAATAAACAATAATAATTTAAATATAAAACTTATCTAACCCAATTATAATATTTTAAACCTAACCGGTTCGTATAAACGTAATAATACTTGTTAACTGGGGTCAGTATCGTCCATAGCTTACATTTACACTTGATTGCACTTCGATATATCGTTACATTAACAGTAATGAACCCTACACCTACACGGCTGCGTCGGCGCCGACCAACCTATCTTACACAGTACTCTCCGTTACACGTATATACACAATCGTCGGCTCGAACACAACATTACACTCATATTTGGTATATTTATTTACAACAATCGAATTCAAATTCAAAAAGCCACAACTTAACACTTACACTTTTGTACCTGTCCAGGGTACGCTTCGTTTATACATAAAAAAAAAAAAGAAATTAAAGCGAAATGCATTTTTTTGTATCGCAAGTTTTCCGACATAATGCCAACCGTATCACGAAAGTAAGCTAATAGAGGGACGTATTTACAATGTCTTTGGCCTTACAATAGAATTATAACAAAAAGTACATTTAACTACACGATAATATTTGCACTGAACGTCGCTACGCGCGCGCCGCCATTCGATGGCCGCCGCGACACTAATAAATAATCGTTCCTCGCGTCTCTACACTAACACACGGACCCGTTTCCACCGTAACTCGCTACAGTTCCCGCTATCACACGAATTGACTAAAGTCTACACCACTGTCTAGTACTCCCACCGGTCGTCCACCGCTTCCGACTTGATTTTGTCCTCGGCGAGGACTTCCTCGGGCGTGTGAGGCGGGCGGGGCGTGTGCGGCGCGTGCGGGGTGTGGGGCGTGCGCGGGGCGCGCGGAGAGGGCGCGGGGGAGGCGTCCCGAGGCACCGGCGAGGGCTCCACGCGAACAGTCTCCTCAGATTCCCGTCTGAAGTCGTCGCTCCTCATCACGCACACGCCGTTTATAATCACCTCGTCGGGGTTGCGAGGCTTCTCGTCCTGCCAGTCCGGGTTCACCCACTGCGGCGCGGCGGGCTTCCGCCGGTTCGACCGGCTCGCAGGAGTGGACGCCGCTTTCGGCTCAGTCTTAGATTCACCATCGTCCAACGAGTCTTCCGACCCTAAATTGCTTTCTACGTCATCGTCCTCGAAATCATCTCCATCCGGTTCCCTTTTCAGAGGCATCGAGAGATCAAGTCCACCAGACTGATCCTTCTGTTCTTCAGGGGGGATGAGTCCGCGGCCTATTAGAGCTGCTAAATTCGAATTAGCTGCGAAATACGGAGGATACGGTAGCGGCACTCCCGCTAAACCCATTCTTTCTTTATGCAGGTCCAGTAATCTCTGGTTGAGTAGAAGTCGGAATTGTACTGGGTCAAAAGGCGCTGATGACTGGTCTCTGGCTGGCGGTTCAGCGGGGAGACCATGGGGCGCTTGCTGTTTTAACCGCATGCGATGGTTATGAAACCAATTCGTTATGGTCCTCGTTGAGAGACCCAGTTCCGTTGCAAGGAATTCTATCGTAGGCATATTTGGGTAGGGGTCTAAAGCGAAAGCCAATCTCAACGCTTCCTTCTGTTCTTCGGAGAATAACACTCTTTGTTTCTTCGCTGATGGAACGCCTGAAATGGGTCCCGGTGAGCTTGAGTGATAGAATTCCGATGTGTCATTTGAGGATGTATCGGACGAGTTGTCTTGTCCCGGGCCGCTAGACCGCCGTCTCTTATTAGCTTCACGCCTTTCATTCTTTAAAGCTTGGAGACGGTCAATGTTGTGGGCATCACTGAGCCATAATTGCATACGGATGAAGGGTTCTCGCCCCTTTATACTGAGCATGTGCCAGGGCTTCGGTTTCGATAGGAGTTCGCTGACGGACCCTTGAGACAAGCCTAGCACAGCTTCTCCAAAAATCTTTTGGCCGATATTGTTTGCTAGAAGAGCTTCTTTTATCTTGGTTGTGATGGTTTGCGTGTCCAGGTCTTGTGTAAGGGCTGCCATTTCGTAGACGCTCGGGGAGATATGTTGGTGCATGGAGCGCATTATAGGGGGTTGATGGTGAGGTTGCGGAGGCGGGGGTGGTTTTCGTTCTTTGTTGTTGTCGTGGTGTTGGGGCGGTAACGTGACGGCGTGGTGGGGAGGGAAGCCGGGAGGGGTGAGGAGGAGCGGAGTGGGTTGTCCGAGGTGGGCGAGGTGTCCGGAGCTCAGCAGCTGTTCCTGTTGCATTTTGCTGAGGAGTGACGTCGCATCGGAGATCATTTTCTGCGTCGGTGGCATCGGCTTGTTCATGTTTGGGGGACAGGCTGGAAAGAAGAGAAATATTCGGTTAGATTTAATTCAATTAGACGAGTTTGCAATTATGGCGATATTGGCACAGTTGATGGTGACCCTGCTTATTGTGCAAAAGGTCCATGGTTTGATCACCGGTCGGACATTAATGTGGCGTTATTATTTGAGAAGCAAAACCATGTGTGGTGGCAAGCCTTGGGAGAGATCTATATCCAGCAGTGGAGAAACAAAGGTTTTTTTTTTTATATACTAGTGGGCGGACGAGCAAGCGGTCCCACGTGATGGTAAGTGTTACCGCCGCCCGTGGACACCTGCAACACCAGGGGGCATGCGGGCGCGCTGCCGACCTTGCAAAATCCTATTCACAGCTCTCTTGAAGAACCCCATATCGTAGCTTAAGGCAGTTCGTACCTATAGATGTAGCCCTAATATGAAAATCTCGAATAATTAACTGAGAAAAAAAGGTGTTTGTATGTTTGTAACTTTCTCTGTCAGTAACGGAACGAAATATTGTTTTGATTATAAATCAAAAGAAAAGAAATAATTGACAGTCACATTATATTAGTGTAGGGAAATTTATTTATTAAAATTAATTAACGAGAATTAAATACTTACGAGGCGCTCCGCTGTAGTTTCCAGTCCTCATCAGCTTCTCCGGCGCGATTTTGTACTGCGATGCGACCAGTTTATGGACAGCATTGTCATCTTCCAGAAACATCTTCATTCTAATAAAGGGCTCCCTCCCTTTCTGTGTCAACATATGCCAGGGCTTCGGCCTCGCTAGGAGATCACTCACAGACCCCTGAGAAAGACCAAGTACTGATTCGCCAAATAGCCTTTGACTGATAGAGTATTGACTCAGTCCTTCTTTGACTCTTCTGACTATATCTTCTGTGTTGAGGTTGTTGAAGAGGTCGAACTGCTGCTGTGTGATTGGTGGGAGCACGGCCTTCATCGATCGCTGTGGTGGGTGGTGGTGGGGAGGATTCGACGGTTGGGAGATCAGACTATTCGTTATGGAAGCCATTCTTTGTAAAGGACTTGCAGCGGCGGAACTACTGAAGTCTTCATTGGGGGTTATCGCGGGCGGTAGTATGGCGTTCCCTAAAGGACTGGACGCGGATGATCCAGTGGATTGTTGTCCGGGTTCTAGCTTCGGCCTGACGAGGGAGAAGGCGCTGCCCGCGTGCCTTATCGCTTCTTCAGCGTCCATTGATTTATCCTTATCACTATCAGTCATCCCGTTCAATTTGGCGGCTTTCTCTTTGGGCAGCGAGAGGTCCTGGACGGCCCCCGACCCGTTCATGTGCTGGTTCTGGGCTTGATGCATGGCCTGTTGTTGCAGTGCTAGGAGATTGGGGAAGGGGGGTACTCCGGGAAGGGAGTGAAGGGCGGGCATGTTGCTTGTGGGCTGTATCTTGGCGAGCTCGCGGTGGTAGGCCTCGAGCGCCATGCGGATGTCCTCGGGAGGCCGCTCCATGTGTGGAGGCATGCCGCCGCTGAAAAACGGAGGGAAACTACACTTTAGTTTTAGTTGGCTGCTCTCGACTGATTTATAGACAGTTTTAATCGCTACATTGTTATTCGTTTCATTGTTAAAGAGAAGTAAGTATATTTCTCCTTCGTCATGATTCTATTCTGCTCTGCGTGTAATTGATTTTACATTATAGTCGGTTTATTTATTCGAGTCAGGGATATGACAGGTAGAACTGTCAGTAATGTGTCATCTCCGTATAAATTTCACTTTGTTTTGACAGTTCTATATATCATATCCCTGACTCGAATAAATAAACCGACTTTAGTTGTAAATAGGGTTGCCCAACTTTATTTAGGCCTAATATAGTATTTTCAAGCCCAACGTTTAATTTAATTTAATTTTTAATTTCCAATAAATATAGTAGATTGGTAAAAAAATATATATACAGTATGTTTCAAAATTATATTTCATTTTTAAATGAGTATTTTTTTTCTACTTTGACCATTCATCAACCGTTTTTTTTGTTTTTAAGGAAAGTTTCATAGCTATTATTATTACACTCTAATAAATAAACCGACTTTAGTTGTAAATAGGGTTGTCCAACTTTATTTAGGCCTAATAACATATAGTACTTTCAAGCCCAACATTTAATTTAATTTTTAATTTCCAATAAATATAGCTATTGGACTATTGGAGGCTTTATAAGAGCACGGCTTTTATAAGATTTATGTTGGCTCTGTTGCTCTCATGAATGGAGAGACCATTTTAGTATTCAGCACAGAATATATGCGCTCTGTAAATACCGAGGTCGCCGGAATCGATTGTAGAAATGATGTAATTTTTAGAATAGAGAAATGCGAATCACTGAAAACGAAAAATTGTTATCATTTTTAGCATTAGAAGGTGCAGAATTTTTTTCAATTTTATTTATTTTATCAAATTTGATATTCATTTTTTTAAACAATTTTTTACCCATGCTTCATTTTTGGAAAATTCCCTTTTTGTTGTGAGATTGAAGTCTTTTAAAAGACTCGGCCAAATTGATTTTGAAAAATCGAACCAAATAGTTTAAATAATTTTGACTTTTTGTCAAAAATAGCGAACCAATTCCTCTCAGTGATTTGAAACTCATCAGGAAGTACATCATGTCCAAAAAATACCTACATCATTTTCTGTTTGTATTATTTCTTGTTTTAAGTTCTGCATATTTTTGAAAATATGTATCTACAATTGTTACACTATTTCCCTCAAGCAATTTGACACATTTGTTGAAAATGTTCAGCGATAGTTGAATTCCCGATGTATATGAATTTGTTTGTTATGCAAATATAGTAGTTTTGCCTACGATATATATATTTTTTGAAATATAGTTATAGTAGGATATAGTTATATAGGAATATAGTTCCAGTAGGATTAGTTATAGGATATAGTAATATAGGAAAATAGTTATAGTAGGATACTATATAGTAGCGTTGGCAACCCTGGTTGTATAATATGAAACTTTCATAACACTTAATATAAAATTATTGTTTTTAAATCTCTTTAGAACGAGACAACTCATTGTTTTATATAAAACATTTCAGTCATCTGTAAGTTTGTTTGCACTAATTTGGTTAATTATTCAACTGGTTTTGTTATTGTACATTCGATTTTGTTGCGTAACCTTTTCATTGATTTTCATCTTCCATGGTTTTACAATTTACTTTTAATCAAATTTGGGTCAAAAATTTGAAACTATAGGTTTGTTAAGTAATTTCAAGGGTGAATTTCTGATAATGGTTCGCTGACGGTTTCAAGTGAGCGCCATCAGTTGCATATTTGTGTAAATACTTATACTTTATATACTTTTTCAAAATAGTAAATACTAGATTCAGTTAATTAAGTTATTCTCAAGCTTACAAATGATTCTTTGATTAAATTATTTAAGTGTAATTGATGACGATTATAGTAACTAACCCAGGGAAGCTTCCTTCACGATTGTGGCGCATGTCCTCCACTCTCCTCGTCATGATCTTGGCGAGCTCCTCCTGGTAGATGCGGACCACCTTCTCCTGAGGAATGTCATCGTTGTCGTACTTCTTGAGCCTTCTGTTCTGACTTGAGTCCTGGAAATTCATACGAAATACGTTAATAATTGGTATAAAAAATGTCATTGAAGTGCGTCAGATAATTTAACGGAGGAGAACGATGCTGTATCCACTAGCTGACTCAGCCAAGTAATCCTCACTGTCAGAGAAGGTCGCTGTAAATGCTTTTGAAAGTGAGTGAGAGTTACTTGAGAACAATCGTCTATGAAGTATAAAGGGTTATTGAGTCTCTCTATTCCACTCCATCGAACAAACAGTATTACCTACAACGTTTCATACCACTATATTCTCTACTCCTTATATGGTTCCCTCCTATCAAGAGAGTAATCCGAAAGCGAAATATTTTTCATGCAAACCACTCTCCTAAATCCTGATTATCAAATCTGCAAAGGTACGTAAGCAGATGTCGCGGGGCGACAATATCCACTTACGACACATTCTGTCAGTTTTTCAAAATCCTGTCAGGGGGCTAAAATAAACTGTGTCAAATTTAATATGCTCGCGTGGATTTAAACAGAATCACCATGTGAACGCAGTTGCACATTAACATTAACATATTTTGCGAGATAATATTCTAAGATTTTCCCCGATTTTAATTTATGTCGTTTACCTTATTGGAGAAAGGGGAGGGGCATTGTGTGCGCGGCGAGCTCGAGTCTTCGTTGCTCCTCGAGTCATCGTTGTTGCTCGGACCCGTCGGCGTCTTCATGAGGTGCGACGCTTCGTTGAGGATATGCGCAAGGCGGTCGTCGCCTTCGCCGTCCGGTCTTCCGAATCCTGGAGCTATGGGGCCATCCTTTGTGCCACCCACTGAAAGTTAAAACATTGTTTTTGTTACTAACACTAGCTCTTTCTCACGGCTTCGCCCGCCTACTTACTGTACAAAGGGAACCTCAGTTTTTTGATAAATAACAGCTACGTACAGTGCGGTCTTTAAGATATTTTATACCGCGAACCCGAAATTTGTGGAATGATCTATCAACTGATGTTTTTCCACTAAGCCACTATATGGGACTCTTAAGACTGTAATGTCGGCAGCACACCTTCGGCCTTGGTGTTGCGAGTCTCCATGAACCAGTTTACATAAGAAAGGTCACCACCCTCTGCCACTTATCAGTTTATGCCTTCAGCTATCAAATCATAATTATCGTATTCTACGTCTATAAATATAAATTAATAAAAAACAGTTTGCTTATCTAGATACTAGCTGTGCCCGGCATGCGTTGCATGCCCGGCAATTTTTTTGCACATAATATATAGCCTATATCCATCTCGAATAATGTACTTTTCAAATGGTGAAAGAATTTTTCAAATAGGTACAGTGGTTCCGGAGATTACCCTCCACATACACACAAACTCACAAAATTCGCACTCTCTTTATTATAATAAGTAGTATAGATTTCATTTATTTCCACTGAGCCTTATTGAGTCATATTTATTAACTATTTCAGACCTATTAAACGGTGATTGATTGATAAGTGCTTACACTTATATTGACCACCATAAAACTGATAAACCAGTCTTCTTATTGTCTAGTGGGCTCATGCTCGTGGGTTTCTCATGCACATTGTCTTGTACATGAGGGATTTGAAGCCTTAAAAGGTCACGCTGGCGAAGCGGGTTGGCGAGTCCACTCTTTTAGAGGCAGTGCAGTTCCTCGGGGCTTTTGGTATCCCTTATTTACCTACACCCACGAGAAAAGATGGAGTGATCTATTCTAAAGCCGACCGACAATAAACGGTCAATCAATTAAATACTTATAAATTAATTATGTCTATATTTCGTGCTCTAATTCTGAGCACTCTGTTAAAAAGCAATCTTTTAGACAAAATATTAGGTCATTTCACGCCGCAAACAATTTTAATTGCAGCTAAATCGTGTAACATATTTAAACATAGTCGCTAAGATCTGCAAAGGTTTGCCAAGTAATAAATACACACAGATGTTATATTTAGTACAATTGAAATTAGGCGCATCATTAAAACAGTGCAGTGCAATGAATTCTACTTAAGTCTTTAAAGATAATCGCTGAATGGGCGCGAGCACTCATCACCTAAGCCTGTAATCCAAAAACGGCGCGCGCGCAAACCATAAACAAGGAATGTTACGCGTGAAAACCGCCCGCCATATTGTGGTCATTCATTCTGTCAACATATTGTCTCTGGTCTCACAATGAAACGACACTATTTAGATGCTGATTTATGGTCTGCATTAGTTTAATTAAGACGCGTAATTAGTTTGGCGAGATACGTATGGAATTAACGGGAGGAGTAAGTTCTTCAAATAACCCTAACATCTTCAATGTTTCAGTGACTAAAGGGAATTTCTTGAGAGTCATATTACTTTGTTGTTTCAGAAGAATTAGAAGAAATTACTCTATAAATCTGTATTCAGTATTTGTTTATGACTTTGCTGAACGAAAGTAGGTATCTACAGTTCTTGGCGATATACCTATATACTCGTATGACACATGGCGGCTACCAAAGACACGGTCGATCATGGTTTAATATTTTCAGTCTTATATGTACTACATTCATTTTATTGTATATTATACTGTAACTAAGATTTAGGTTGTAATATAATGAATTTAAATTATTGTTATCGGGAACTACAATTACAGTTACTGATAAAAGTTTGTATAATAGTCAATTCGTTTGTATAATAGTAAATATATATACCTATATTTACACATAACTTCGAACGTAAACTAAAATAAAAAAGACATTCTTAGGTTGACTTATAATTTTTTTTTACGATTTTTTTATTTTTTTTTGTTACGATGCTTCTTTATCTCCATAAGAAATAGACATCACAGAAATAGACATAGTAAGAATTAGATTATCTATCAAAAACTTCAGGACTTTTGAACGGCATATGATGTATCAAATATTGATTTTTAATGTTTGTAAAAAAACACTGATAGGTAGATATTGATAGGTAACTTTATTCTATATTATGATCAATCTTCTAATCGATGACGTGTGATGAATAACAGACAAAATACGTCGTTTTCTCTTTTTAGCGGAAATTTGTAAAATTAAACACGAAACTAATTGATTAAACAAATGACAAATTATCGTGATGATCTCACAGCAAACACAATTATCGCACGTTTAACCGAAACAATGATTCCGTGTGTTTACAACCAAACAGTTTAGCGATCTGTAGGTAAGTATTTTAGCGTCTATGTAAATAATACGTAATAGATTGGCATGCGTGACAAGAGTAGCAAGAGTACGTTTAATGACAAAATATCGATTTAAAGATTTATTTTTAGCGATCTAAGTATAAGTCTATAATTAGCATTTAAAAGTCTTTAACATGCTCATAAAATATATAAATGAATAGATGAATTTTAAGGCTTAGTCTAGCAAATGAAACACGGTACAAGAGCGGAAAATTAAAAAAAATACAAATAAATGAGCAGCATTATGGGAGGGGGAGAGTCCACGCTGCAATCGAACAGCCGCTGGGCGCACTCGTACTGGCCACGTTACCCCTCTCTCACAGAAGACTACCTTGAAATGTACTGCATTTCCCACTTTATCATATTTCCCTAATGTACGTACGTGTTTTAGTAGTGAGTGAGATGTGCCAGAGCTCATTCCCATCCTATCCCTTCCCATTTTCCCACCCCTTTCTCCAAATCCATTCCTATATCTTTAAAGGTAGGCAGCGCATCCGGGGTCGTGCTAACGTTTGTTATTCTGGACTAATGTTGCCATGTATCGCGGATGTCTATGGGCGACAGTATCCACATACCATTAGGTGGACTGTATGCTCGTCTGCCGCCTTCGTCTATAAAAAGAAGCATATCGACGGCAGCAAATTTAAAGGTAAGTTGGGTTTAGGTTCTCTCGTGACAATAAAGTACTTCCTCCACTTAGTAATGAGTTGATGACATCCTTATTAACTTAAAATTACTTAGTTCTCTTATTCAAAAATAGATTGATTTGTTGATCAGGACTTGTTGCCCATTTAGTATATTTTGGTGATGATTTAAATACAAGCCAAAAAATAATTGCTTCTGCATTTCTGTCATAAGTCAATTCTATCCGTGTTACCTTTTTTTTTATCAACAGAGTAGATTATTAAAGATAAGAGCAATTTTTGCATGTTTTGGCACTCAGCCTAAAATTCTATAACACTATTTCTAATCACACTGCGTCTCTTTCTGTATTATGAAGATAGAAAAAGGATGCACCATATTTCGACTGTCAGTTTCGCATGCTTTGGAAGGCACTACTATTCATCGGGACTTCGGGCCTTTGAGTTTAATTGAAAATGTGTGCTATTTTTTTTTTATGTCAGTATATGGATTAATTGAAGTCTGAATAAATGAATTTATTTAAAATATGGCCCAAAAACATCTCGTCCATTCCTCGATCAGTCAGAATGAGAGAACGACGGTATAACCCCCGGCGGAAGCACAGTCGGCCGGGGTTCGGGAACCCAGGGAGAGAAACTGGCGGACGATACGCGTGGTATCGAGCAGTATCGCCGTTTGCATCTTAAATTTGGCTCCAGCAGCAAAAACTCGCGGCACATTGCAGCTCGATAGCCCGTTCTTCCGGTTTCGCTCCCTGTGGCCCTGAAGGCGCATGGCGTTCGAATTTAGTTCGTTTGTCTACGCCGTGTGTCCAGGGTTCCACCAGTGGCGAGTCCCGAATGCCGGGCTGTGGACGGCTCTGCCGTGATCAAGCTGACTGATGGAAATGATGAACTTGAGGGTGGGCCTGGCGGTCAGCCTCGTCTTTTGGTGGCTCGTCCACTGCCGCGCCCAGCGTCAGCTCTTGACGCGCCCTGGCGACCCTCAGGCAGCGACCCTATTCGCTCATATCTCATGTCCATCATTATAATGGAAGTGGGCTTCATATAACGGGGGGCGCCCATTTCCCCGGGGGGACCGTTGGTATGGGGTTTCACGCAGAGAACATCCACCGACGCGAGAACAGGAACGCCCCATGCCAACGTAGCCCTAACTCAATTTCAACTTAATTGAGCCAAGATGTTAGTCGGATGGTCGCCTGCAGGCATTACATCCCACACCTGCAGAGTGAATACTCCCTGACCCATGAGAAGAGACGGGGAGACTGATTGCGTGATGAGACAGCTATGCCACACGGTTGTCTCATTACAGGTGATGGACTCGCCAATTCTCTACGCCAATTATTATTATTATCAGAATTTGTTGTTATCTATGTATTATCAATATAATTGTATTGATTAGAAAAAAAAATTTATCTAAGACAGATTAGTTATTATTTTTATGACATTCCCATCAAACACATTTTAATCAGTTCTTTTTAAAAGAAATATGAGACATGGCCGTTTTATCACTAAATAAACTCCAAGTCTTAGGAAAACGATATCTTATTTACTCTGTGGTTATCATTAACGATTCCCAGAATGACTTGTAACGTGATGTATTAATTTTCAAGGATTACAAAGAGTTGATTACATCCTTAAATTTTATTTTCAAACCGACAATATGTTCTGCTTCCTTTTAAAATGTCTTTCGTAGTGTTTATTTTAGTGTTGGTCGCGAATCCAGGCGTTTCTCTTGATAAATCGCCGGTGAAAAGTAATATTTCTCGATCCGTACTGTTTTCTTTAGTGCTCTTTAAAATTTTATTGCTGCACACCGAAAGTTAATTATATTCGTGAAGACAACATACCGTTTAAAAACAATTATGTTTACTTATGTTTTCCTTGTTGTAAGGAGTAACATAAATCGTTTATTGTTTGACAAATTTTGGCACAATAATTCACTGTTGGCATTGGCTAACAGAGCGTTCGCACTTGATAAAAAACTGTTATAAAAGTTTTAATCGAAACAGCCTATGATTAAATTAGAATTATAAGAGATTAGAATTAGATTTAGAGGTACTTAAAAAGATGTGCCTGAAAAAGGTGAAGTATTTAAATAGGTATTTAGTTTACACACGAGCATTATACTAAGGTTAAAGAAAACGGGCACGTTCTCAGTGCAGTATCTATCATTAAATTCGTTATTGACCTATTGTTTGTTCTTTGTTGTTTGTTACGTAGTCAAAGTATGTGCAAGTAAACTTATTAAAACTTTGCAAAAATGTTATTCTCACGTTCCACTTTACAAAGCAAACGATAGAGAGTTCAGATTTTTTTTTGTGAAATAACCATTCACACACTCATAACGACGTATGACTAAGCAAACGTGATCTAAATAAATTTAAGTATGGCCGCCACGCTCTTTAGATTGTATCTTAACATAACCATAATGTTAAATTTCGACTCATAAATGTTAGACAATCATATTATATACCTACCTACGTGATGTGGTTTTATAATTGACATGTTTACTTTTTAAATACACTGTTAATGTTGAGTTTTGTGGTCATAATCTAAACATCGAGGAAAGAGGTAGGTATTTGTTTAACAGAAACAATTTCGGCGAATTTGTTCCAAAATGTTAAGCACTTGATGTGTTCAAATTAGTCGATTTAAAACCCAGACGGATAGTTTAGTTGGAAATATTTGATTTTGGTGTTAGAAAAGTCGTATCGATAACTACTTAATCAATGGAGATTAGAATGTGAGTCGTGTCGCGCGCATCCTCGGGCGCCGATAGCCAATTTGTTTATTTCAAATTCATCGTTCAGACGTACAAGCCGTCAATAAATTTCCACGCACGTCTATTAATGCCTTTGATCTTCTTGCAGATATTTTGTTATTCCGTATACGGCACGCGGACAATTACCGCGACGTGCCTCGAAATATCGTCAAAAATAGAGTTTTATTCCACTTGCATGTGACGCAACGCGCGCCATTTTGTAAAAAAATGTCAAACGCATCAACATGACCGAAGCGACTTTGAATTAAGTCGATCTAGTTTCTTTAAAGTCCTTATTTCGACGTTAAACTATAAAGTATGAAGCGATATGATCATTTTTTATTGTAGTCGTTACGATATGCATTTTTGATGGATATTAAATGTAGAAAAATAATCAATTAATGTCGTCCGGTCACGGAGGCATTAAACTTAACGGATAGGGCTTGATTACTGGTGACCAGGGGCCTTCGCGGATACGGGATACCTGTAAATTCGAGCTATAATTTATAATTCAAGGATCATAATAAAAGTTGAAATTATTTGCTTATGCGACACCGTATCGCGTGCGTGCACGCGAAAACTATTTCTTTGTAACTGTTATTGATTGCTATTGCCGTATGAATATTCAAAGGCTTTGGAAAGTAAAGGGGGCGGTGCCCTAAATTATCGTGTCACTGTGACATAGTAAAAAAATGTATTCGCCGGTAATTTAGCTCACTCGTGTATAGAATTGGACTGGAACAGGGAGCGTTTATCCGGGATTGTAAATCAAGGTGTTGGGTAGTTGCAAGAAAGGGGTGAGAAGTGTGCGCTCTATACGTTACTCTGCCGATCGATGCTCATTTGCATTTGACTCGTCCACGGCAGCGGACGTCAGAGCCGCTCGAAAGTGTTGCGGAGCACAGAAAAAAATACCGCATTTGAATTGTTAATTACATGCAAAAGAAATAGTTGCATAAACGGGCGCTAGAGTTAAAATTAGGTGCTAAGTGTTGCAACAGTGAAATGTACAAATGAGACGGCACATGCTTGTATTTACAAGCTCGCTTAGGAATCGTACATACCTACGTACGTAGGTACTTGTACAACGTAGTATTTTAATTAGCAATTTACTTATATAAACATAAAATTCAGAAAAATACTAAAATTACGTGGCTATACTTTCGAATCGAACTTTTATGTTCTCATAATCTATCTGCATTTGATATTGGACTATAAAATTAGTAGCGGAAAGATCAAACTCGGTCACTACGTTCGAATAAAACACACTTTCTTTTGTTCAGACAAAAGTTTGGTATCGACGTCGCGTGCGTAGGGTCTGTTGATCGGTATCGCGTGCTAGATAGCAATCTGCCGACGGGGGCACCGGCCACAATTGATTCCACACCAGAGAGAATCCGAATGATTCGGTCTAAGTAACGAGTGACGGCCAAAAACAATGTGCCTTTCAAAATTCGAGCTTAAAATCAAATTTGAAGATCGAATCAACGACAATCTGAATCATAGATAATGCTATCTTTTCTAATTGTAGATAAAGGCAAACATTGACTCGGCCATATCAATCTTTTTTATCAAAAAATACCTACGATGTTAACAACAGCAAGTGATGAATGACGGAGAATGCAATCGCTTTCCGCTTCTATTTTGTAACTTTACATCGGATGAAATGATGCAAGAGCATGGAAACAAAGCTAAATACGTTTTGATGGTACTTTCACTCATATTAAAGTAACATGGTACCTAATAGAAGTGGACAATTTTACTTTGTCCGTGGACTCGGTAGAACTTCGTAACTAAAGAGAAGTAAAACAGTGTACAGATAGGTACATTACGAAAACATTGGCCATCGGCACCTACCTAGTCAGTTTTAATAAGAATAATTTAAAAGGTTTAACTATAGCACTGTACTACTAACATAATTGATTCCAATCGATTGTTACAATGTTTTTATAACTTGGAATAAAAATGTTTGTATCAAGAATTATCGGAATATACATTAAGCTCTATGTTATAATTAGATTACCTAGATTAATCGTAGACATTTTGGCGCGCAATTTATAATGGCGTTCGGATAACTTATTTTTTACATTATTTTCCTTTTTCAGTATCAGACGTTTAAAATTCCCAAAAGCGAAGGTAAAAAAGTTAAGTGTACTCGGCGCGGACGCCCGTAGTTCCTAACTAGATTCAATAATCAATTTTGCGAGTTTCACAGCACTGCGTTCATATCCATAGACTAAAATGTGTTTTAAAATGGCGCAAAAATGTATATTAAAGTGAGTGATATTAAAAATTTGGACTGCCGACTGATAATAATTTATTTTAGTGAAGTTTGAACTTTAAATAAAAACACAGGAATCGGTGTATTGTTTTCAATTATATTTATAATTTGTCTTATAGCAGGTTCATCACATGTTTGGTACATCAGATGTCGATTGGTTTATTTCGAATGTGTTAATCCCATTTATTGGGAATAATCGTTATTTGATGCGCTCACGTTGGTACTATAGGTTCGAAACATTTAAATAAACTTTCCATAAATAAACATTTCATACATTTTATAGGCATCTCAATTATTTTATTTCGTTTACCAAATTAAGTCATCCGTCGTTATATAGCCACCGCGATGACTAATTGAACAAAAAAAAAACAATACAAAAGAAAGAATAGAACAACAATAGAAACAAAAGAAAACAAGGTCAAAGGTCAATTGTCTGAGTGATTAAAGAAATAATCAAAGCATACTTTCATACTTTAATATTATTTGACCAATATGGCGGCGTTGGGATTTCTGTATCACGCAAACAATAGACAAGCAATAAAAGGTCAAAGGTCATTGCTTGACTGGCTAAACAGATTGAATACTAGTTTCATAGCTGTGGCTGTATTGTATAATCCTTTGACTCTGTCAAATTAAAAACCCTCTAATTTGCACGTAACTATAAATATTCCCCAGTATCGGTCCACGGGGAGCTGATCCGCACAACTTTTAACGATACGATAGCAAAGTTTTTTAACGAAATAACTGAATTCCGTTAACTACGCGGCGTTTCCTATCCGTAACGCAGTTAGTCGCACCTGCACATCTGAGGAGGGCTTTATGTGAGATCGTTAATTCAGTTTAAAGCTTTTCGATATACGATTTAGTGGAAATGAATAGAAATGATTTTTATGGCTTGTATTAAAACGAGCAGTACAAAAATATAGAATGGGCAGCAAAACATGATCGACTAACAAATTATACAAGTGAAATAAACAATTTTTGATTACTAAGCAAGCCAACACAACCCGACCCACCTTTTAATTTACTGCCATCGATTTGCTGCAACTTTCTATATTTTTGCTGCATATTTAATTGTTTTCCCGATTTTTATATCATTTTAGAAAAATGATTTCATTTAAAAAATAGTAAAAAAATTGAAATGTATATTTAGACACAACGATTGTAGTATACAAACCATCGCTTATTAACTGCTTTTCAAAACGTATGATATTCACCTTTTAACAAATCTTGTGTAGGTACCTATCTTATGTAGGTAGGTAGGTAGGTACATCTTCCTAACGCGAAATATGCAGGATTATAAAGATTGTTAAAGAACGATATCGGAATGCAGTCTATCTAATCAAGTTTCATTCAAATCCCTCGGTTTTGCATGACACGCGTCCAGAAAGACAAACGAACAGACAAACATTTCAAAACTTTTTCAAAACAGACGATTTTTTCAACTGCTTTGTATAATAATATAATAATATAAAATTTTATAATAATAATAATCATATTATAGAAATGATTAAAAACTTATGATTTAAATTTATATTATCCAGGACAATAAGTTAGATACAAATAAAGTAATTTCACGGTAAAACGCTACCTGTATTTAGCAGTTCAGAAACACCGGTAAATTGGTGCATTGATTTCTGCACGGTTGTTTTATTGATTGTTGATGTCGATTGATTGCTGTGGAACACGCAAGCTGGTACAGTCATCATGGAAATATTAAAAAAGGGTGTCGAGTTTACTGTTATTTAGAAAAATTTGGAATAAATAATAACAGGTGCTATGTTGATTGCATGCACCTATATTTATCTCGACATGTTTACAAATATAATCATAATATTTTTATGTTTTACCATTGAAGTACTGGCCGGTAAGTACACTTTATTGCACACCCAATAACACGGTGAAAGTGACACATAGTTTAAATAAATAGGTAAGCGGTACCTATACCTACCTATACAAAAGGTAGGCGTTATCGCTAAAGCGAACTCTTCCAGGCAACTTTTGGGCGAGAGATGTATGCGAACACGAGAATAATAGGTAGATGGATGGTGTACCGACTTAGGTATGTACTTACCTTACCAGAACTTTATAGTTTTGTTTCAATAAATGCCTGCTCATTTCTATTTTTTTTAATTAATAATTTCATTAACTATATTCAGCGGCTATAGTTTAATGACATTACTTAAGTTTTGGATTAACATACGTCGAGGCATTAAATCATTACGCTGTCACACCTAGACGCTGAACAGTTCTGTGTAAACGTTAATTTACGGTACAACAACATGTCATTCATAGCCCCACATTAATCCTTACTAATTATGCAAGACAAGGAGCAAAGATGTAAAATGGCGGCTCACAAATCGCGTCCAAGTGACATGTTAAACAACCCATCCTGGAAGACAGAACCGTGAGTTATACGTAGCTTTCGCTGAGGAAACGCACGCAATTAATTACATGGAATAATATGTCTGGATGCACTTAATTTCCTATTAAACTCTTATTTCAAGTGGGCCAAGATGGCCGCGACATTCGTTCTCATTGCGTGCCAAATTTGACAGTTTGTTCTTCTTCTTTTCTTATTATGGTAATAGGATAATTAGCGCATTGTGCCAGTGTCAGTTCTCCTTTTTATTCTTTTTATATATGGCAATGATGCAATTAGCACATTCTGTCACTGTCAAGTTTCCGTCGTAAGTAAACAATTTCAAAGTTCAAAAACATATCCTGCCAATGTCCAGTCCCGTCGAAGTAAGTGGGGAGTCGCTCAGTAAAGCGTTAGTAGGTTTACTGAGGACAGAAGAGGACTCCTTGGAAGCACACGAAAAACGCAGTCCCACGCTTTTATGTATTTGACTATCACAAAAACCACGAAGGAATAACACTTTGAAGTTTAATAAACTATCACTATTAAACCGCAAAACGCCCAATACATCATTTTTACAATGATCAAACATTATCTCAAATCAAACTTCACTTCTCGAGCTTCGGCCAAAAGTTCTCAGTTCTTCTTGTGATGAGACGTGCGACAAATAGCATGAAACAGAGTTCGTATAGGACAGTGCAATTGGCATCAAAATTAACGATAAGTATAATGATCATAAAGTCAATGTTGATTGACAAATTGAGACCAACTCATGAACAGTTTCAGCTCTTTCAATAATGTTAAAGAGTCATCTAAAAATAGTGTGTTTTTATTAACATTTGCGCATCGAGACATTGTTTTACGTGACAAATGTTTTGTGTTGTTTTCGATCGAAAATCGAGCGGCACGCGCGTGGGTGTCGACGAACGCGGCCACTGGACGTGTTTACGAGCGTCGCGGTCGACCGCGGCTTTATTAAAATAATTACCTTCGCATCGGCCCTCACTTGACGTACCGGAATGCCCTTCTTTATTGTTCTTAATCTGTATTGTTTTAATTACAGCGAATATTGCTTTATAACTGAAAATATAGTCAGCATGTGCCCATTCAAAAATAATTGTTATGACTCAGTTGCGTTTCCCTTTGCGACGGGCAGCTTTCGAAGTGCATTAAATGTAACATTTGTTTAAATACCGCTTTTTAAATTAAATGTGTAACTTTTATTGTCATTTTATCTTCATTTAACTTGTTTACAGTTCTGTTAGTAACTGATGTCATTTGTATTTTTTCACTTATATTTGACTATACATATTTTAATTTGATGCTGCCATTTTGATTTTTCATCTACCATAAGAGATAACAAAGCCGCTATCACAAGCGCTGAGGAACTCTACACCACCTGTAAAAGAGTGGACTCGCCAACCCGCTTGGCCAGCGTGGCGTTTTAAGTCCATCATCCCTCACGCACGAGACAATGCACACAAGGGTGCATTGTATTGCATTTCCGTTTTTCATCTACTACAGAAAACGTAAGCCCTTCTAAAAGGCTCCTAACACAATTAGCGTTTAATAGTGGCGACTAAAATAAGATGTGCCATATTGAAATACCCCTTGTGTTTGCGTGTCGTCGTAGCAATAAAATATGTCCTGTGAATGTATACGACACTGATATTAGTGGTTGCTGTTATTATTAGTTTGCTTCAATTTTAATCTGAGGGCTGCGAATTAGGTTAGTTGGGTATTTACTTTCAATTGATCTATTAAAAACAATTGTAATTGCTATTTTAAACACATACCTATAGTTATCAATTCGAATTTGAATAATTACATTTGGGAGGGGGAGAGTGCACGCTGAATTCCTGCAGCCGTTGGGCGCGCTCGATTGACCACGATACCGCTCTCTCACAGATAACTACTTTGAAAGAGATTGGACCCATATATACGAACTTAATACACTATTTTTGTGTTAAATTTTAATTTTCATTGTTTTTTATAGTTTTGAAATATGCTGTTCCCTTTTACTGGAGAACTAACGATCTTTTTCTGATCAATTCATAAAATAAATAGTTTTAAGTTCACTTAAAGTGTGACGACGTCCTAGCTCAATGATAATAGTGTTAAACCCCGACACGTCCACGAAATTAAATAATTGCTCTATTCCTGGCAACACTTGTGAAATCCACTGTGAGCCGCGACGTCGGGAATTTCTATTTTCTCTAATACACGGTGACGCGTATGTATTTTATTACGTGAAGTTGAATTAATTATGGACAATAAGAATAAGTGGTCTTTATATAGATTTGAAATGGAGGTGAAGAGACGGATGTACACATAAATGGATAACAATATTGTCTTACTGTTTAGGTGCATAGCCTGACCAAGAAAATATAAACCCTCGCCATGATGCGTAAAACTAAGAGAACTAATATCTTTTACTGACATCAACTAACTAGCAATGAAAAAAGCAAATGTGGCGCCCTCACAGCAAGGTTTTTATTTTTCTGATCAGGCTTTAAGTGAATTACTTCTATTAAAGTGCATAATTATTGTAAGTATCGATAGTTTCGTTATCTCCTAGGACATTACATGGTCAAGAAAATACTTTTCAGGAATGTTTTTTGAAATTGTCAATGATATCATTTCGGTTAGCCTTTGTTTTTACTACTGGTAACTATCTCTAAGATTCATTTCTTAAACCAAATACTGATCGTAATGGGTGATCCAATTCGAGTTTCCTATATTGGCAACACTGTATATTAGACAGCTATCAATAATGGTCCGTGTTTGAAACATCTAATGTAAGTTTGAAAACCACATTACATTTGGCTGTAGGTATTATATATTAAATAAATACACTGTGTACGCTACACCTACCTGACCTACCTGACCTACCTGACCTACCTGACATTGGAAATTTTGTTGAAAGTTGAAAATTATAAAAATCTACGTTGCAAATTGTCAATTGTAGATACTTCTATCAGCCAATACCTTACGTCCCACTATAAGGAACATGCCTCCCCTAGTTTCCACTGCGGGGTTTCATCAGGCCGTAATCCACCACGCGGGCCCAGTGCGGATTGGTGGATCACGTACCTACTCCAGTTTCTTTTTATTTCTGGAGTATGTGGTTTGCTCTCACCGCCGAGCTAGTGACAATTTTTAAAAATCCGTACTTAAGTAGAAACTCTGTGGTACGGGCCGAGGATTTGAACTCACGATCACATGAA
Organism: Sesia bembeciformis; assembly: GCA_943735995.1. Taxonomy (NCBI): domain Eukaryota; kingdom Metazoa; phylum Arthropoda; class Insecta; order Lepidoptera; family Sesiidae; genus Sesia; species Sesia bembeciformis. Next base: position 12,523,900 of record OX031045.1, on the reverse strand, counting down.
TGTGAGTCAGATACTCCTAGGCTATCATCGCTCCTATATCAAAAAAGTGCAAAATTTTCAATTGTTGTAGAACGAAAGTTATTATTAGTTTTCAAGAAAGAAAATCAGTGTTACGAGGGTGAAAATATATTTAAACCTGTGTAATAATCGTGATTACATAGATATAAAAACCGTGAATAGAAAACTAAAAAGACGACAGTAGCGCTCGTTAACCGTAGTTTACGCGCTGGTCCGAACAATTACAATTATCTTACCGGGGAGATGGTTAGGTATAAAATCATAAAGTGTATAATGAGACGCGGTATTATAATCATAAATATGTCAGTAAGGACGGTTGATTGCTTCGTCGGAAGCCGTCAAAGCGGCCGCGGTGCGCGCGTACATTCTTTGCGAAATAATTTCTTAACCCTTACTCTAGCTTTGCGCTACTCACCAACAGATGGCGTTACGGGTACATTGCCGCCCGCATACCGACTTTTTTCGTTAACCTTTTTTCGAGTTATTTCAGTGTAAACGCTCTTAAACGGCTATTTAGTTTTTCAAAGACGCTTTCTAAGTGGCGGCCGTTGTGATACTTTTTGCTCGGAATGTCCCTTTGTAATAATACTAATAATTGCGCCGTAAATTAAACGTTTCTGCCAGTCATTGTAATTTCATAAATGTTGGTGTATAAGACTCGTATAATTGTTGACAAGGATAGTTAGGTTTTATGTTTCCTACAATGTAGATCATAACCAGTACAGTGGTTATGTTTAATTTCGCCACTTATTACAAGATGGCGCTACAGTATAGTTTGTTTCTTCATGATAAGTTAAAAAGGGTCGAATTCAAGAAAAGAAAAATTTCCTTACGTTTTTATAAATGATTATTTTTTTTTTAGATCATTATGGAGATCGGTTAACCGATAAGTTAAAGTTAACCCTAAAAAGGCACGAATCACTTCGTTATCCAAACCTGTAAGCACGCGAGTCAAACAATCTGAAAACTCTTTAACCGTAAATTCCCTCCCTAATCACCCCCGGTCCCACATTCGATTCCCGAGCGGTTCTATCGGGTAATTATTATGTGATTATCAGCCGTTCGCAGGATTTTCGTGTTTGTTTTAAAGTTTATGATTTATGAGATATTGACCCCGCTTGTTTTATACTTTCGACATGTTGAAAAGACCCCTCCTTAACCCCTGCTAATGTTGGTTAAGTTGGTAACACTGCCTACACACTGTTTTTAGCGCGCGAAATCTGTTGATCACAGACAAAAATTATTAATTGATGATGACCAAAGGGCTTGAGCATTGTAATACACCAGATTTTATAAATTTGTAACTTGCAACTTATTTAACTTGTCTGAAACAGACCGGAACTAATGATTAAACCATCCTAATTGGATCCTTTATATAATTTGCATAGCGAATCTTTCGAAATTTCAACTGTCGTATTCATCGTCTTTAGGAAATCGCTTTGAATAGAATTATGTACTCGTAGATTGACAAATATTTTTTTGAACTGAGTAAATTCAAAGAAACTTATTTTAGAATTAGGAGCATTAAATCTGTTTTATACAAATTTTCACAAATATAGGAAAGTAAATTGGTAAATAGGCAAAGTGGATACCAAAAAGAATCTAACTTAAATGTCCATAGACAACAAAAGCAATTCGGAAATCAAACACGAGCTGTTCAACTTCGCGTTGGCAAGTTTAGGAACTGAAGACGGTACTTCACGACCATTTGTGTTCGATGTGTCCAAAGTCCGAGTGTATTAGCGTACGGTTAATACACTTGGAAGTTTCCAAGTTCGCTTAGTTTTAAACGTCCCTGACAGACCCGCACTGAGTTTCTGCACGTGACTTGCCATTGGAAACGTATTAGGTATTTTCTAATAGTCATTTGTACCTACATATTTCTTTTTTGAGAACACGATATTTTCAGTTCCAGTTTTATTTTCTATTATGAACCAGATGATTCTGCTGATGCAAATATTTATTTGTAATCTTATTTCACCTTCAATCAAGTAGCCTAGTTACTGTTGTAATTAATTTATTTATCTGGTATTTACAATGTTTATTTTGGTATTCTAAATTTTGTAAACTAACATGTTATATATCAATCAGCCTTTAATGTCCCACTGCAGTGCACAAGCCTCCACTAGGAAATCAATGGGGGGTTTCGGGCCGCACTCCACCCCGCGGGCCCAGTGTGGATTGGTGGATAAACAAACATGTTACCTACGTTACAATTGCCTACAAAAGGACTTAACAGGCAATCAATACCTAGAGGAAATATATTTGATTAATTATATTTTACGTTTTTATAAATAAGTTAGAGTTTCACGCGCACGCCATATTAAAACAAACAACTAAACGTTACAACAAATACAAACAGAGAAAAGCTCAATTGAATATTAAAATTTACTTAGCGTTAGACTAAGGACACAACAAGGGGAGTTTAGAGTAAAGGAGCATCGAGGACGCTTAACTTCGTGCATAAAGCCTTTGGCGGGTGTCCTGCGTCCGCCGATAGTGGCCCATTGAAAATAGATTTTCACGCTACGCTTCAACCGCTTTTGAGAGGCGAACTTTGTCCAAATATTGCGTTCAGGAAATTCCATACTCATTTCCGAACGTAATTCGAGTGTGTTCTACAGAAAAGGCTGTGAAAAGTTCAACCGACGCCTTTGCCTTAAAAAAAATAAAGTAAATCGCTATGGCTCAGAATTATATTAAATTACAATTGTTGGTGTTTTAAAGCGTCAAGAGAGTTATTTTACAAAACTGGGAGATGACTCAGTTTTAATATCATCGTCAATTTTTCAATGTTTTTACCGTCTATCGGTGAGTAGTTGCGTAATGTCTACTCGTGTTACTCACGTGAATGGTTCTAGACATCTTCACCAACATAAATTTACAATTTCAAATAATAAATCGGTTCCTTCTGCCTTCACACAGCAAGGCTTATTATCTACAACAGATTGATATGATGTCGGCAAAACTAAAGTGGTTCGTAAACTCTTCATCACTGAACCGTGATAACAGTAATAAGAACAATAATTGCAACCGCCATAACTACACTTAATTGGAGTTATGGATTAGGCGAATAAATAATATCCGGTAAACTTACACCGAGTGTACAGGGCATAAAAAAACTAATTTACCGTCTTGGTAGCGTAAATCTTGATATACGATGATAGGCTACCAATTAATTTGTAGAAATGTTGAAAATAATATCGAATCGAAGTGCAGCAACATTAAATATTTCTATCAAAAAAATCGAAACGCAGTACCAGAACCAATTATAAAAGTAATACTATGTAAAAACGTATTATCATCTATCCAGCAAAGGCACACGCATTTTTAAAGAAAACGCAAACGTATGTTTTTAATAGAAAATTGAATTTCCGAAAGATAGTCGCGCCCGTGTGTTACAACTTTTTTTGAAGGAAGTTTTTTTTTCAAGACAAAAGTCCACTGTGCAAGTCGTTCTGCCAGGTTAAGGTTATAAGTCGTCTTGAGTGAAACTCACTATAAACTATTGCAAGGTTCGTTTGCAGCTTAACAAAAAAACTTGTTGATAGCGCATGGCAAATCCCGCCTCTTCAGTAATTAATAAGCGCTTTTATCCGCTTTTTGCTAGTTCAATAAAGATAACAAATTGAAAGGGCGGTCATAGGTTGTAATTGTTTTTAAATGCGAAAGGTTTTTTATAGCACTCATTGTTAGATTCAACAAATGGAGATCGGAGAGAAAGGTATTTTTAACAATATCTGGTCTTAGTTAAATTCAAATCGACTTTACTTGATTTCTGGTTCGAAATGACATTTCCTTATAATTCTTCACGACATAATAATATATGGAAAAATTAATAGGTTTCTCTTTGTCTCAAGGTCTCGTTTCTAACGTATATATTCACGAAATTTTACAGCTGTAAAATGACAAAGACAGTCTCAATGACATGGACGCTCATTGCATACCAATCCAAATACTAACATTAAACATGTCATTTGCAAATCTGTCACAGACGTCTCGTGTGAACGACAAACTGTTGGTGCGTTTCGCAACATTACGCACGGACGGACAGGACAACTTTATGTATATATATATCGTGGGAACTGGGAAATGGAAATCGACGCAGTGACGTAACGAGAAAATGGCACGTTGCGATAACGGTGGTCTGTGGTTGTTGATTTTTCATTGTTGCGATGCGAGTACGCTTTTGATTTTTTTTTCTGTTAATATCTAGCTAAAACATATTAATAATATTATTTTCTTCTTTATAATCAATTAAACGAGGCTATTATTACGAGTATAAAGAATGAGGGTTTAAAGTGTTCTTTTGGTTTGAGTTAATTTCGGTAAATGCCGCGTCGATTTTTGAAACTATTCAATAAGAAAACGGTTTAGGTACCTTGTTTGTAGATATATTAGATTTATTAGAGTACAGTATGTATATGAAGATAAAATGGACGTCTAATAACTTTAATTTCCATTACATATTAATTATATTTTATTACATACAAAGCAGCTACCACAAGCCCTGAGGATCTACACCACCTCTAACAGAGTGGATTCGTCAACCCACTTGGCCAGCGTGCCGTTTTAAGGCTATTCATCGCTCATGAAGGTCTTGTGCTATGTCCATGTCCAGCAGTGGATATTGAAAGGGCCGGTTGCAGTGCATTGCATTCTTTTTTATTAATAAAATAATAAACAGGTGAAGTATTTATCGATGACGTAAGTATGATGTTTTCTTAGACTGTTATTTATCTCTAACAGTACCAAGTGTCCACTTCCACCCAAGTAATAACCGGTAATGAGTGTACAACACTCGGTCACGCTACCGATAATCACCGCATCGTGGGAACATCACTACAATACCTTCTTTCACTATTGGAACAGACTTATTACAAGGCTGTGTAACGTAGTGCCTTTGTCATCCCTAAACGATGAGGTATATAAAGGCTGTCGATAGGCATAGTGCCTGTGCCTTCTTTTTTGAGAGTAGGTATATAGTTTATACGATAAAGGACCTTGACGCCATTTTAGTTACTTTAATTAATAAAGAAGGAAAACAATAGAATATTCATGTAATAATAATAAGATAACGTATTAATAAACTTGGGGCATGGCTTAATATTTCTTTTAACTATAAAATAAATCCGTGTTTACATTATAGTTTCTGCACGCTGTTTTAGGTACTATACAATAAATGGAATGTGTAGCATGTGATAGAAATTGTCACCTGTAGTGTACGTACTCACAATTCCCCAAAGAAACTTGCAATAATATAAAAAGATCTGGTTTATCTCAAATATTAAATGTAGATACCAAATCAGAATATATTACCGTGCATAAATTTCCAAAATGTGTAACGGTATGTGAATAAAAACCGTATAATTACGAAAAGAAAAGCCAGTGACCCTTCGAAATTATCTGAAATTCAATCTATTTGAGCTCGTCCCTATCGACGGGGACAAAGGCTAATGCACAAAAGTCCATTGTCTCCCGCAGATTTATACTTTGTCGTGTGTTGTCATTAATGTGTACACTGCTTTACAACGAGTTCCTACTTTTTGGTCCTTCCGAATTTTCTCTCCATGCATTTTATATGTGGTCTCATTAAGTATGACAATTTCTATGAATGTCTAATCAGATTTTTTGCAATTAGTATAGAGATACGTGCATGCATGCCTTAAAACATACATAGATATCAATGAATCTAAAACTATTTAGTATAATAGAATTAATCTCAAATAAGTTTAATTAATTCATTTGTTTTTGGTATCTCATTGACTTAGTGACTATTTATTAGCAATAAAAACTATCGAAATTTCTTTTAACGAAGTTTCTATTGTCAGAGCAATCAGAATACGTAATAGAAACACGAGATACAGTTCTTTCTATGCAGAAAGAATTCATTGTGTACACCCGGTGCTAGGTGCGTGTCCGCTTACTTTCCATTGTTATCATTTCCAACACTTTTGTTTGGACGCCATTTTGTCTTTTATTGCTGTCAAACATTCCCGCCAAATCAATGGTTTTGACGTTCTAATTTATCGATTTTCGAAAAACTAATTTGCATTAAAAAAGCTGAACAGAAGAAACAAAATTTGAACATGTGCCAGCGTTTTTAAATAAAATAGGAATGCGGACATTGTTAACAAAAGAAACACGTATTAAAACGATAAATCGAAGTCAGTAGAATCCTGGGAGGATGCAATTGCCAGCGAGGCGCGCTCGCTTGACCATATCCCCTTTAGTCTACGACATTTTCACCCCACCCCCTACATATTACACACCTCCCTTTTATATAACAGCGGTGGGGGGGACAGTTTCTGATCTTTCCGTAATAGTGAACGTAGTTTCCGCACGCGACGGGAAGCTAGGAAGGTCTGGGATGTGATATGAAGCAAGGACAAGGTTCATAGAGGTACAAACATAAATTAAAAATATAAGTAGTGTTAAAACAAAATTGTGCGGAGTCTATGATAAAGCGAGCTGTAATTTTATTTCAAGGCTAGTTGTTATTTATGAGAATCTTTGTAAATTTCTAAATGATTGGGCGATGCAAAGGTGCGATTTTTTAGAAGCATAAAAACAAGTCGTATGCTCATAAAATCTTTTGTTTACACCGTCTAATGGCCCCAGTGAACGTCTTTAATAGCTATCGCTACATTCTTCCCGTGATTGATGAGGCCTATTGTCAGGTAAACTTGACAAGCAGTGATAACGCGTAGCGTGCCAAACCAGACGGAAGATTGCGCTAAAGGGGCGGAATTGATGGATCTCCGCCGATACACTTCGCAGAACATGCTGAAATATTAACTGCTGCCGTAAAAAAATAATTTTGAGCCGGCACCAGCTGTTAGCAATAGAGAAATGAAAAAGAAGTACCTTTTTTGGGAATGAGTGATTTCAGTAGCATCACGGCCGCTTCGTCGCAAGCCCACGCGTGCATCTTCCTATACGAGTCTCGGCCTTTCTCCGTCAGTTTGTCCCACGGCTTCGGCTTTGATAGTAGCTCGGAAACTGTTCCTTGCGACAGCCCTAGAACGTACTTCGCGAACAGTCTTTGGCCAATATTGTGAACGGAGAGCAGTTCTCTGACTCTTCGGCTGATGTGGAGTGTGTCTAAGTTCGTGTTCGCGTATTTGTCCATGTTGTATCTTAGCATCTCTTGTAGCCGTGCCTCCATTGGGTCTCCTTTAGGGATTAACGAGTCGCCCAGTCTTCCGACTAGAGCGCCGGGTGGTAGCGGGCCCATGTCTTCAGCGAAGCGGTAAGGTCTGTGGTCTTCGAAGCGGAACGGACTTGGCGGCGGCAGTGGCAGCTGCTGCGGGCCGTTGTTGTTGTGGTGTGTCGTGTTGTTGTTGAGTGGAGGCGGTGTACTCGGCCACTCCTCGCCACCTGCGGTGAGAGCACGGTTACGCGGGAACACGAGGAAGAGGAGGGCAGGAGGGGATAATCCACGCACGCTCCGGCCGCGTCGAAACGGCTTACGAACTCAGATTTTTAAATTTCTACGCACGGAATGACCTACGTTTGTGAGCGGCATGAGTTATGACTCACGGAGGTGATGGGAACTGGAATTCCTCGTACTCCGCGCGTGTTACTCGGGTAAAGAAGCGAACACGTACTAGCTACGGACATACACAGGACTATCGAACGTGCTGAACGCGATCGATTTCAAAGGATTACGAGAGCAAGGTGAGCGCCGTAAAATTTGACTTCTCACCATACCCAGTTATTTGTTAATCCAATTTTGAATGTGACAATGATTGGGAGGTGCAAGTCAAGTTATGGTACTCGAAGGATGTAAGGACATGAGCAGGTACTTACCGGTATCTCGCCTCTCGGTGCTACGCTCCCTCTCCGCTGAGTTTCGTTCCTCTCTATGTGTTAATGATACGCTCGGTGAACGTAAGGGTTCTGGTTTCCGCTCTAGAGACCTCTCTCCACTACCAAGGTCCAGTGATCGGAGCATGCTGCAACAAAGAAATATTAAAATGTTATTTTATTCGCTTACAATCATTTACAAATGTAGGTTTAAAAATCAACCAAACCAACTGGATACAATTATGCATATGTAGTACAAGCCCCATACTGATATGTTTGTCTTTTTTGCGCCATTCGACTCAATTTAACGTAATCTACGAGTCTTAAAAAGATTTTTGAATCTTTATACAGGATATTTTAGTAGAATTCCAAGCGCCCTGTACAATAATCTAGTACAAATACAAATCCATCTTTCCTGTAAAATTACATTTTTGTAGCTTGGATCAGTTATGCAGAATGGTATCCAACTTGCAGTTCAGATAGATAGATAGATAAAACCAAAACTATTGTACACCAAAAACAATAATAGACATGTAGACACAAAATACACAAAAGGCGGTCTTATCGCTGAAAGATCTTTTCTTAGGGTAGGGAGGAATTTTTTCAAAATATCTCGGATGCCAGTTTTCTCTTTTCCTAATTTTATAAGTCGTTCGGGATTATCAGCTATCTAAAATAACCTAAAATTGAAATCTATTATAGCAAAGCGGCATAATTAACCGTGGGTCACCTGACACACCTTAATAAATTGAGCGAATTGATTAAAACCATTCCAGGTGTATTAATTAAGTATTTTAATTAATAGGATATGCCGGTGCCCTTATTGGCAATATTCCTTTCATAAATTTATTGAGATTGAACCCTTTGAGGCGCGTTGCTACCTATTAGAAGATAAGGTGCCCTCGGCCGTCGTCTCTTTACTTGCAATGGTAGTATAATGTAGCCATCGGTTTAGGCAGTTTATGGAGCACGGGTTTGGAAGTAATTTAGGGTAGATTTTTGAAATATTTTCTCCTAAATAATGCTTTTAAAAAGTATTTGCCTTTCATTGAATTTAGTGAGATGTATGATTTTCGATGTTTTACAGTTTCTTCGTCTTAGAATTAGTCAGAGTCGTATCTTATAGGACCTTGCATAAAGGCTAATTTCGAATCAGGTACCTAATCTAATTCTTAGATATAGTACATAGGCTTACAAAGGCGGATTTAATGTCTAGTGGTATTTTCTGGCAGTCAACCTTTGGTTAAAAAGAAATATGGAAGGCGGTTTAACGTACATTCAATAAAAAAATTATACAAACAATACGTACATTATACGTACGTATACATATATATATATACCTATTGATAAACATATATATACTTATATATCTATCTACATATATATATATATATATACCCATATAAAATCTGTTAGGAAACTGTACATCTCATATCGATAAATATTTAGTATTCTTAATAATAACTGCAGTTAACATCATTGTTAATTAACCGTTTTTGTGTCTTGATATATGGACTGCTATATACTGGAAGGGATGAAATTCTGCTCCTACAATATTAAAGACACTGATGCTTTTGTAAAGGATTTACGACATATGTAGAGACCTACTCGTATGAATCTAAAAATGAAATTAATTTTGGAGACCATTTCTCTGTTATTATTTTTTTAACACCATTTTATCATTTAATACGACATTATTACTTATTTCCCTTAAATGAATATCATTTCTGTTTATAAGTGTTTTTTCCACAGTAAATATGTTATGATTATTAATATAAGGATTATTTGTATTAGTCGCAATAAACTTGATCCGACTGCCGATCTTAAAACACTTAAAATTAAAGTTTCAACACCTCAACTCGTCCACCAACTAATCCAAACGCCTCCACCCAATTCGAATATTTAAATCCATCAACCGACTAGTTTCTTACCGCATATAGAAGTTGTCGGATTAGTTGGTAGACGAGTCGCGTCTCACGTATCGATTTGCCTCAAGCTCAAGATTTTCTCACCTCGACAATAGGGTTGTACCTTAATTACAATTTAATATATCGCCAATTAAATCTTTAGATGTATGCGACTAAATTTGGAAGCTGTTGGAGCATACGCTCGTTGTTACATGATTGGGACATTTTGAAGTTGATCGTGAAGGTACAATGTTGTTTGATTCGAGTACATTTGTATGGATTTGTCCCAAGATGGTCGTTAGCTGAGGAGAGGCCCGAATTGTTTGATATCAATGCGATTTCAATGAAACATCAATTTCAAGTATTACCTAAGTCTAACTTTATGTAAGGGACGTGCCTAGTGTTCGCTTGTCGCTTGACGATACCTATGCAATATTTTCACTAACCGATGAGGGAGACGAGTCCGCAAATGGAGACCACGTGTTGGAAAATGTAGCGTGGGCTGCCCTCCGGCCAGGTGGACAACTTGACGACGCGAGGAAAGTCGCCGGTAGTGGCTGGATGAGAAGAGCAGTGTTATGTTAGCTTTAGACACCTTTTCAAGTACAGTATTTTTCAAAGTTCAAAGTTGAAATAAACTTATATCATAAATCTGGCTTTGACACAGGCTGAAGATTTGGATTTTCAGACATTTTTTAATATTTTTCAAGTCTCGTGAACTTTAGCTGTGTTTATCATTTTTTTTTCATCGTCTTCGAACTTCAAGTTTTTTTTATACAATATAATTTTTTTTACAGACTAGTGGGCGGACGAGCTAGCGGTCCCACGTGATGGTAAGTGTTACCGCCGCCCATGGACACCTGCAACACCAGGGGGTATGCGGGCGCGCCGCCGACCTTGCAAAATCCTATTCACAGCTCTCTTGAAGACCACCATATCGTAGCTTAATGGAAAAACCTCTTGAGGCAGTTCGGAACCGTATTTGGACCATAACCAGCCATTTTTCGTTCAATGCTGGACATTGCACATTGTTCCTCGTGCGTTTTTAAAACGTCACGCTAACCAAGCAGGTTGGCAAGTGCTTTTAGGGATGATGCAGTTCCTCAGGGCTTGTGGTAGCGTCTCTGTTATCCCTTTTACGGCATCCACGGGAAGAGATGAGGGTGGTGACAAAGCCTCGCGGCCAGAACAGTATTCATCAACAATTATTTTCCTTATTAAAATATATGTATCCACTTTATGACTTAAAGTAGGTACAGAAAAGGACATGGTTATGTTTTATAACGGTTATAGAAGTGGGTGAGTACGATAGCTGAGGAGTTTTAATAGCCAAGTGGATTAGGGGCGCGGTGGAGTGGCTAATGCAACTTTTTTTATTAGAATTTGTCCACGTCAGTTTGTTTTAGAAAGGGTGTTTGCTTGCTGTGTACCTATTTGAAAATTAATATTAGGTGAAAGTGACTTAAATTGGTAACGTACCTATTAAGCATACGTAAATCAATATAGGTATTATCGTAGGTACCTATGTTTTGTAATGATCATATCTTTGAAAAAAAAATGACATTATCAGTTTTTTTATCATTATTTCAAATTAAAATGATTATTATTCATACTGGCTGATCAGAGGACCATAAACTTGATATTGATTCTGAGCTGATCTAAGTAGGTAGGTAGGTAGGTAGGTATATGCAATTTTAAGTATTTGAAAAAATAGAATTTTTCATGCTATCCATTTAGCAAAAATATAAAAAATAAAAATATGGATTATTTCCAAAAAAATAAACTTTCAAGTCAACTCGGAAACATTACCAAAATGCACGGTTTTTGATTTTTAGAAAATAATATTTGTTATAGCTAAATATAAGTATGTACCTAATTATGATCGAGTTATCATAAATAAAAACTTATAGGTGTATCAAATTATCCACTCAATGCATTTCCCTGTCCTAAACGGAAGCTTAAAAGCATCTTTGTCTTCGGCCAAAAGCCTTCAGTTTAAGGCTTGTAACACACTGAATACTTCATGAAGCAAACTTTGGAAACTGTGCGTGGAGGAGAGTTTTTGAATTAATTATCTTATATGTATAAAGGATACACGTGTGAGGCTGCTAAGTGGGGCAGTGGAGGAAGTTCTTTGGTTAATATCTAAGGTCATCAACAGGTGACCTAAGATATAATGCAATTATAATTAACCACTCTATGCGTATCTTCTCTATAAATGCGACGGTCTGGCAACATTGCAGGATTAGTCTTCAAGGTAAGTGATTAATCATAAACAGGAGCCAAAAGAATACATGCTTCTATGAATGCCGGATATCTTGAAGTAAGTATATGTATCCATATTGGGGGAACAAGAGCAGAATATAATATTAGGGGTATACAATAGATGCCATTGGAAAATTTCATAATAGTCGAACCACACTTACGTAATTCTTATAAACGACGAACTTATAAATTCCATTCTTTTGACATTTTCAGGGAGAAAAAATACTAACGAACTCTATGGAAATTTGTAATAAAGGTTTGTCTTTGGTTCACATGTGTTTTGTACGATCGATAGTAGCCTATAATGTTCCACTTGTAGGGCTGGGCTATTTGTAATCACGAGTGGATTTCAGGTCAAAATCGACCATGTCACAATGTGGGTGGGTGGATGATACGGGCATCAGGTTTTTCTATAATTCATAAGGTTTTCTTTCACTGTCAAAGTAGTGATAATTGAAAAATCTATAGTTAAAGAGAAACTCAGTGGTGATTGTACCGATGATGAGGGCTATCGTAATTTTTTGATGATTGTTTAAAAATTCATCATCTGGTCATAAAATTAAATCCTCCAGAGACTTATAGAAACATATCGTCGCTTAAGTTCTAACACAACGTAAGTCAAAATTAGCAACTTTACAGAACAGCGAATAAACTAAATTTTGAATGTTTGAATATTTTTTTTTAGTTTATTGCAATGAGAGCAAGTAGGGCAAAACGGGTAGACCCGTTTTGCCCTACTTTGGATTCGGAAATTTTATTTTATTTCTAGTTCAATTATTATTATTATTTTCTTGCAGATGGTTAACAAATACATACGTAATTATGTAAAGCAAGAAAGTATGTAATTTCACTCCTGCTTACTTGAAGGCGGCAACGCCTCAAAACGCTATGAGTGGACTTAGATCGATCGGCATATACCTACCCCTTCGACCGTAATGTGATAGATGAAGCGCTATACGCGCCATCTACAGTTTACGAGGCATCATCTGTAAATTCTGCACCCGAAGAGCATGGGCCTCGATCTGTATTAGCTGAACCAGAAGCGGCTGCTTCACCTGTGACAGTACGTTCTCTCAACACACCACAAGGTCCGACATCACCGTCCATTTTAACAACTTCACAACCAGTACGACCAGATGAGACCAATCCACCAGGTTTGACAATACTGCCCATTCTCGCAACCATACAACCGGATGAGATTACTCCACCGGGTTTGATGACACCACCCATTCTGGCAACGTTACAACCGACACAACCAGATGAGGTCATTCCATCAGGTATGACGATACCAACAGCTCTACAAGGTTCAGCCAATCTGCTCAGTAAGACATGTAATTCATATGAAGTACCAGGTGATTTAGCGATTCCAATACAAACTGGTTCGGCTATGAAAGTAGAAAATACTTTTGCACTGTGTGCAGAGAGTTGTATATTAACCCCCCCATTGAAGACTGGATAGAATGCTCCCAATGTTGAGAATGGACGCATGAGACCTGCTCAGCATACTCTGGGCATGGTTCTTATTCCTGCGACACCTGTTTTGATTATTTTTTACAAATACTAATGAATATCCTTCTTGCCCTTAAGGCATACCCGTTTCACCTAAACCCCCCCCCCCCCGCAGGGCAAACCTAATAATAAAAACATTTCACATAATAAAAACAAACCTAAATATTGCTATACAAAAATGTTGATTTTTGTGTTCCATTTTTATTTCATTTTAAACATTGTTAACCAGAACTTGTTTTTTTTAGTTAATTCGATTACATATTTTCTAATTTAATACAACTTTTTATCATTCTTTCTTAACGGAGGGTCCGTTTCTTGCCCTCCTTCCCCCTACGTGCTGTTTCCAGAGATTAGGACTGTTTGATGAATACCGTGCTCTTACTTTACCTATTCCATTTTTTGAGTTTCTATTGCAATTTTCTTGTTTCTGATTATTTAGCCGACTAGGCAGCGCCGGCTCTAGCTCATGTAGCGCCCGGGTGCAGGGCGCCCTCTAGTAGGCGTTTTGAACTCTTTGGAGGTGTCGCGAGCGGCGCTCGGCGCCCCCTAAGACCCTGCGCCCGTGTGCACCGCACCCCCTGCACCATAGGTAAAGCCGGCACTGAATTCAGCGCTCGACAGGCGCCCCCGGGCGCGGGGCGCCAGGGGTGCACCGCACCCCTTGCACCCCCTGGTAAAGACGGCCCTGCGACTAGGCCGACTACTAGGCTAGCCGAATTACTAGCCGAAATTAATGATTAGGTACTAGCCGAAACGACGCGTCTTTCCATTCCTAGCGAATGGCATCAAAATCGCAAAACTGCCAAAAATGACTTACGTGGTGTTAGAACTTAAGCGACGATATATATATGTTTAGATAAACTAGTACCTACTTAACTTAAGTTCGATTGTTTTTGATCATGAATTAAAAATGTACAACAATTCGAGTAATACAAGGCATAGGGCACAGTTCAATAGAAATAAATGTTTTCAAATCATCCGCCCGCTACCGCCGTGCGACTCGAAAGGAATTCGCACTTTATTAATCAATATCGAAACATCCTTTGCCTCCCCTAGTCTTCACTAGAAATATGTCTTTGAAATCGGCAAAGGGAGTATTTGCACCCCTTTAGTCATAAAACGCCACCCATTAATCAAAATTTGTAGCAGATTCTCGATAATTAAGAATTTATGAAAATTGTGATTGACAAGCGATTTATGGACCAACTAACAACGAGCTGCGATCCAGAGATACCAGGGGAGCATAGCCGTTTACATGTTTCTTCGACTCAATATTGACTCATGTCTCGAACAATGACGTTGACGCAACACAATCAACCATTATCACTCAAATCATCGGTTGGCGATAACGCGAGGCCCCGCCCAGTTCGAACGTGCTGACCAATCGCGCCCGATCGATTGGTCAATACAAGATAAAGTGACGGCTCGCCGACCACTCACGAAGTGTACGTTCGGAAATTTTGAAAGGCAAAGAATCCGTCATTCGTCGTTCCAACATTTTTTAATCGTATTGACTCTTTACTCTGGCATTTTTCTTAGAGTTATTTAAATGTCAACGTTTGTTGGAAAGCAGCGGTGTGTCAACATGACAACGCAGTAAAAAGCTTAGGCCCGAATTTTTTATGGTTCCAAAAAAGCGGGGAGCGTAAATTAGTTGATAATTTGTGTGTGACAGCGCAGGCTAAACTTTCGTTAAACGTAAGTTAAACATCGCCTAAGCAAATGCAGACAGGTGTCCACGATAGGCCCTCTATTGATATATAGGAGGCAAACACAGACCATATAATATACCCGACTGTTGCTAGTTTTCCCCGAGAAATATGTAAATGCAGTGTGTGCACAGTTTTTAATTAAACAAGAGATAAACGATGCTTGGCTCTATTTGATTTTTTAATTTTTAACTCGATGTCAACATTTGGTTTTAGAGAATTATAAATTCTTGATTATGATTACTTAGGCTGTCTCGAGATATGTTTACAACTTCTTTTTATTAGAATCTTCACGTTTTTTGTGAGACTGTAATGTTAGACTGTTGCTACGTTGAAATAGAATACATTTATGAGAGATACATAATTGTACATTTTATTGGTGTATTCTTAAATGTGACCGCACAATTGTGTTTCCAAATTATATGTAGAATTATTTACTTTTACCACGATATAACGTATACATTAATCAATTATTATATTTATTGAATCATATTGAATTAAAACATGGTTTAGACAAACTTACTAAATCCAGGACTCAGAAAAAAACTTAAGATAAAAACGTTTATTTACAGTCCGATAACCACATACATATTACAAAGGATTTGTTGGTGTATTCAAAATGCGAAAATTCAGAAACTCAAATCTCAATGCAAACAGCCAAGTTAAGCAGAGATTTGGTGCGGGATCGTCCAGAAATCAATCTATTCCACCCCCTATTAAGCTTTAATCTTCGGAGGCTGGTTATAACTTAATCCTGACTTGAGGAGAGGCATAAATAAGCAATAAACCGCTACAGGTGCTGGAAGCAGTTTGTATTGAGTTCTTATAGGATTATTTCAGTTGCCCCTTGCGATCTTACTGTATGAATTGGATGTTTTGCTCCGATCATGGGAAACACGGCAAATGTTTCGTCTCGCGTGTCCACGACTATAATTGAAATGGGAAGGTTTTTTTCTATTGTGTTTCATGTTTATTTTTTCTATCAACCGCTGTCGTGTCAGTCGATAATATGTCTTCCGATTGCTTGCGAGTTTTCTATTTTCTGTAATTGTGATGCGATTTTGTGAAATATGATTATGGTTTTCGAATATCAGATACTATAAGACTATTTATAAAAACTTTATTATGTAGAGTATTGTGAAACAGTATAATGTAAACGTCCTATGGTGACTTATAATTTAACACTCACGGTTCATAACATAGGTAAGTGTCTGCGGTTGCTTTACAGCGCTCTTAGTTTTGTCAATTATTATATTGAGAATCATTTATATGACATGACTACATGACTCTCGGATCATCATTACCTGTAGTTTTCTTTTCTGCAACGTCAAACTGCAGGACATAGGCTTCCTTTTTAATCACGGAGACGCTTCGGGCCATAATCCACAGCGCGGGTCCAGTGCGTATTGGTGGATATTACATATGCTCCTTTGTTTTCAATCCTCGGGCATGTCGGATTTCTTATCGATGTTTTCTATTATGGTTATTGTCTGTATATCATGTATTTATCATGGGATATTCCGCTTCCTGTATATTCATATAAACTTGTTAACAGGCGCCAGTTGTAAGGGAAATTTCGCATTTGCCGTACGTTTTAGAAAAAAGAAAATAACGTAAGTTGTAGAGCTTTACGAGCCCTATCTGACGACATATCATTTATATGTCTGTATACATTGGTGCTGAATTTTTTTAGTTGTAGTAATTCTGCAACTACGATCTTTTAAATCTAGCTTGATTAGAATGACAGCTGTCAAAGTGCCTCGCATACTACTGGCACAATAATGATCAAAACGAGGTAATGTGTTTATTTATCAACTGAGTGTTATGCACTACACATAAAAAATACGTGCGTGTACGCATGGCAAACCCCTTCTGTGATTTTTAGGTTTTAATAGATTAATTATTTTTATAGAGAACTATTGGAGACTTAAAATACTGTTGGTACGTATCGAATCACGGTCGCTACTAATTTGACTTATTTGACTCAAATTCAAGTTTATTTATTTGCCAGAATACAGATACCAGAACACAGATAACTGAGGTAGGTATAGACCCAAACAATTTTTGTGCCCAAATAATTTTAATCCGTTAAGTAATACGATTTAGTTATATCCCATAAAAAAAGCTAAGAAAATTTTGCGACTCAAATATTAAATAGGTTTATTGTTATAAGCTTTATGTACCTATGTCTAAAATACATTTGAATACACGATGTTGTTGAAACTAAATCTAAATTTGGCACACTAATATCCGGCCATCAAAAATCGATCGATAGAAGTTGCTCTTTTTCAATGGTGTTTATTGTGTTAGGCGAGGCGAGACTTTATGTCGTGTCGCGGCACGTTTGAACACAACCCTTTGATGATCAAAGATGCCGCCACGGGACGCCATCTTGGTAAAAATAACACCATTAAAACTATAGATAACATTGGGGCGAGTGTTGGTTTGTTTGTCACTGTCATGTGCGATGTCAATGACAGTTGTAATGTAGCTAATGTGCGAGCAAAATTATTAGTCGGTAAATTTAGAACAGCGCTTGGATTTTTTCTAATCAAAATATATTAAGGGTGCACGCTGCAATCCAACAACCGCTGGGCGCACTCGAGTGGCCTCGTTACCCTTCTCTCTCAGAAGACTTCCTTGAAATGTACTGCATTTTCCACTTTATCTTATTCCCTAATATACGTATGTTACTTGTTTCGGTAGCTAGTGAGATATGCCAGAGCCCATTCCTATCCCATTTTATTCTATCCCTCCCCATTTTCCCAACCCCTTCTTCAAATCCATTCCCACATCTCCAAAGGCATCGCATCCGGAGGCGTGCCAACGTTAGTCATTCTGGACTGATAATGGCATGGATGTCTCAGAGAGACAGTATCCTCTTATCATATACAGGTGATCTGTCTGTCGGTCTGCCACTTTTTTCTTTTAAAGAATATTAAAACATACAAGTATATATCTATGTTGTGACAATGTAATTACTCACGGCTGACTGGTATAGAAAGAATATGAAAAGGTTAATATTACAAATTAAAAACATATTTAGGACCAAACAAGGTTTTTTTCAATAATCATAAAATATGACAGTTTGACCAGTCAAGCGCGGCTTGGCTCAATAGGTCCACAGCAAGGTCACAGGACAAAAGTCTGATATAGTTATATCTAGATTAATTAACCAAGAATGCAATGACCTTTTATAGTTTGTCTATTGTATGCTGGGGTGCAGGAATCCTAACGACACCGTAAAAGTTTTTTTAAGGTGCTGCAAATTCAAAGTGGGTAGGTACCACATAGGTATTTTGAAAGTGTGGTAATTGAGATTAATTATTATTACATGATAATAATTAGAGCGGTGATAGCCCAGAGGTATATATATATATAGTCTGATATATATATATATATACGAGACTCACATTCGTGTGATCGTGAGTTCAAATTCTCGGCCCGATTTTTAAAAATTGTCACTAGTTCGGAGACGAGAGGAACACATCGTGAGGAAACCCGCATGCTCCAGAAATTAAAAAGAAATCTGGAGTATGTGTACCGATCCACCAATCCGCAACGGGCCCGCGTGGTGGATTAAGGCCCGAAACACCCCAGCGATTTACTAGGGGAGCCCTGCAATGGGACATTAAAGGCAATAATTAATTCAT
The DNA here is from genome assembly GCA_943735995.1 of Sesia bembeciformis. Classification (NCBI taxonomy): domain Eukaryota; kingdom Metazoa; phylum Arthropoda; class Insecta; order Lepidoptera; family Sesiidae; genus Sesia; species Sesia bembeciformis. Next base: position 12,505,030 of record OX031045.1, on the reverse strand, counting down.
GTTAGTGATAAAGCTCTAAAATAAGACATAAATCAAGGAAAGTAATTTGAAGGTAAGTAAATAAATATTATTTCTATAAAGTCACCCACCAAGGAGGTCCCAATCACTTTTTTTGCTCTAAAACCACTTATGAAACTGTCCCACAGTATTGTAACGTCTACCCGCTAAACGATTTGAGATACGGAATTTAGCATCTACCCCCCCGTGTTTGAACTATAATATTGATCCTAAAATCGCTCCCTGAGAAACCCCGGCACAGTTTTTTTTCTTATTTCCTGTTCTCATCAGTGGGAAATATAAATAAGATTATCCAATATCGTTGTGAAAGAGAGAAGAATTGATAAGAGATAGGAAATTATGGGGTATTGAGTGTAATAATTAGCAAGTTGATTAGGTATGTTGTTGATATCGTGGTGTCGAAAACCATAGGGCTAGTTATGTTATAGGAATAGACTGGATGACACATCAAACGTCCTCATCAAAGAAACTTAGTTGACAGCTTCTAGGGGGAAGGGGGGGGGGGGTGAAGCAGATGGGGAGGGGTTCATTAAATGTATGTATTCTCAAATCGATGGGCCAGATGCAATTAGATGGACCGATGACTTGAAGAAGTTTGCCGGTAGTGGCTGGATGAAAAGATCGTGTGTATTGGCTAGTCTTGGAGGTGTCCTGTGTCCACATGCCAATATCAGTCCAGAAAGACGAACGTTGGCATGCCTACCTTTGCCGTTTTTGCCTTTGACAAATTTTAAAATATTAACATTTGTCTATCTTATAAGTTTATTTGTAATTTTATACATAGTTGTTCGTTTGTGGAAACTGAACGTATCATGGCGTTTTATTTTTGTTTTTCACACTGTCATTTAAATCTAACGTCTTAACTCTTTAAGTGCCTTTATTTAACCCCTCACAGTTTTACGGTCGTAAGTACTACCTACATATGGTCGAAACGTCGTTTGAACTTTATTCTAACAGCTTGTTTCTTGGAAGAGAGTTAATTATTTACTGTGTTTTGGTTAGTCACCGCTTCCTTGAGCAGTCTTTTTAAGTTGTTAATTGTTTTCATTTACAAGTACTTGAGTAGGATTAAAATGTTTGTAGTCTTTCGCTTCATTTGTTTTATTTGATTTTAAATGACTAGTTTCAGTTCATATTCCATTCCATATTCCATGAGAGGGTTCTAATAATAAGTAAATAAGTACGTATAAGTATGTATTCTTTATTGTACCTACGCAACAATTAAATATGAAAGGTGGTCTTATCGATAGAAACGATCTCTTCTTCATACGATGGAATCTCTTCTACTTCTAACTTCTACGAAGAAATGTTATCAATGAGGAACAGACTTATCGAGTTCGCACCAAATAGTCCAGCTGGCTGGTGTTAGTTAACCACATTTTGACACTGAGGCATATATATTAACAAATTATTTGTTAATTATATTTTGTTTGTTCACTAGGTGACGCCTGCGCCCTGCAGTACGATGTTAATAGGCTATTACAAGTACAAGTACCGATACAAAGGTACTTGTACCGAATCTAATATGAATAGTTTTGTAACCTTCATGGTCCGAATAACTTCATGGTTAAACAAAGGTAATTTCCCCTTGAATCCTCTTGGATTATAAATACCATTTGTCATTGTGTATGTATGTGCAACATAATTTCCTTTGTCACTACTATTTACAAAGACTTCCTATTTATAGCCAGGGATATAGCTAGATAATGTGGCTAGAATGCACCTCGGCGCCTCCTTATCAGTCAAAGGTACGGTTAGCAAACAAAGACAGAATACACAAACAGTGAAAGTATGTACTTTATGTGACATTAGATTACAGCAATGATTTTAGTTGGCGCTGTTATTCTTAGGATCTATTTGATCATAGGACTTAAGTCCACTGCACAGATTATTTTAATTCAATCAAATATCACTAGATTTGGTATTTGTATCACTTGTATTAAATGCCCAATTACTGTAGGATCACGTTTCTCAAACTAAATGTCAATTTCAAAAAGGTATTTGTATTTTATTTAATTATACAAGTAAGCTAAGGATTATTTGATTACCTGCAATAGCTATGTACCTACTTAATTTGTATCCAATAGTCAGCTAACGTTATAATCGCATTGTACCTACATATTGAATAAATCGAACTGAAAAACGATCACAAGTTCACTGCTGTGTAGTTTATAAAAGAAATAGGTACTTAGGTGTTAACATTTACGTTCATAGACGTCGATATCGTAGGATCACTTGATATCGTAGGATTGATATGGTAGCTTCAGTTATTACTTGATACCTAAGTATTTTTCATTTGTAACCGTATTTTATGAGCGTATCATTGTTTTAATATACTCGAAATGTAGAGTTTGATATAGAATATTTTGGAATAGAGTTGCATATTTTTTCTGAATTTTTGATGTATTGATTGTATGCTTATAATAAATTGCTTCAAATAACTTGTAACCCCACAAATGTAATTGTCATTCTGTAACTAGCCCTGTAAATAAAGTAAACAGATAAGTAAATCTGCGATCACAATCCAGCGGTTTATATGTTTCTAACTCGTGATCTTTCACTTTGTTATAAGTGATGAAAATATTTCAACATTTATTAAGTGTATTTCAAAATCGTCACCATCCAGTACACCAGTAGTGAAATAACCAATATTTGTATCACAAACAATGGATAAACCAAGCAACATTGTCTGTAAGGCGTATTCCCTGAACCTTCCTGAAGTTCTACGACCACATTCAAGGCACCATGTTTCTCAACGCTCAAACAATGATTATCTTAGGCAAACAGATGCAGGTGAACGACCCGCGATACTTGTTATCGCAACACGTGTTAGTTTTTATGCAGTTAGTACATCGTTACTTAATGCTGGGTGATTGAGAGCTTGAGATTTCGTCAGAGGAAGCCAAAAGGAGAATTAGGAATAATGATTTACAGCACGCAGCTGGTATAGGAAATATTTTAGTTTCTTAGTCCTATTCAGTTCATGCTTGCATGACATTGTTATACTTTTCGTTTTGTTACCGTTGATATACTTAAACTCTCTGCTGGCACATTGAAACGAGGAATTTTCAATGTATTATTCAAAAACTTAAAACAGTGCTCAAATCTTGTTATATTATATTTTTATATTTACACATTTACACACATTACTTTTTGCCCTACATCCTACGTCGGCGATGACGATGTTCACCTAAATTACCCTTTTATATACCTACGTGAACATCTTTGTTGATTATACAATAATGAAAATTCAGTTGTAATACTATAGCTAAATAGTTTTACTATTGGCTACAGTATCCACTTACCATCGGGTGGACTGTATGCTCGTCTGCCGCCTTCGTCCATAAAAAAAAAATAAGTAAATCAATGATATATGACAAGTTTAATGTATATTCGTAATCAGCGTCCTGCATGTAATTACGAAGGGTTTCGGGCTATAATGCACCATGCAAACCCAATACGGATTGTACGCATAATAGTTTCATTTGTACTTTAGAAACTGCAGCATGGAATAGTGACCTTTCGCCACACCACTGGCGTAAGTTCTTTAGCAAGGATGTCCTTCACGTTCAGGCCCCTGAATTTTGCTATTATGATTTGGACGAGCAGTACCATATAAATTCTTTCTATTTCTATTCTATTTCTTAACCGTCGGTCGGTCAGAACTTCTTCTTCCACTAATTTGATGTTGTTTGGATTGAGTGCCTCAACGGGTCGGCTGGAGCGACGTTCATCGTCGATATACTCTCGTCCTAAACGAAATTACTTACACCAACCATTGACAATGGAAAATGATGGAGAAGAATCCCCGTACACATTATCCACCCATTGTTTGATATCGGTCGGGCTAACACCTTCCTTTGTAAGGAACACTAACGAGAGTTGAACTCTATAAATTATACACGAACTAGCAGGATAGATGACAATTACAATGACGTATAATTTGTTTTATTTAGATATCTAGACGATCTACTGCACTTCTTATCCAGTCACTATTTTCTCTAAGTCAACATTTTGAAGTATTAATTTAGTGAAAGCTGTAGATTTCAACAAAATCTACAGCTTTTACTTTACAACTAGCTGTGCCCGGCCACGCGTTGCTGTGGCTGCCCAACAGATGGCGCTAAGGGTGGACAACCCTTATCACTAAGGGGTATGAAAAATAGATGTTGGCCGATTCTCAGACCTACTCAATATGCTCACAAAATTTCATGAGAATCGGTCAAGCCGTTTCGGAGGAGTACGGGAACGAACATTGTGACACGAGAATTTTATATATACTTTACAATATATATATACTCGTATGTATATATATATATATATATATAGTTATTGATAATGTCAAACTTGTCTGTACAGGTTTACATTACTACATATGCAATATTATACAAAGTTTTTTCTTCAGCAACGTCAACAATTGATTGCAAAAAATATATTGTGTGTGTGTGTAACTATGTGTGTGTATATGTGTGAGGGTGTGTATTCGTGTGTGCTAACTTTAAGCAATCTAGAATCCATAGAATCAAATTATAAGTTAGCTCCCAGTGCGACCAGATAATACACCTATAGTGGCTTTTTGAAGATGGCTTTTGGGGAGCAAAACGGACCAGCGCTGAGAAATTGTTTATTATATATATATATAATATAATAAAGAGGTAAAATTGTGTGTTATTTGTGGTATGTTATTATCTCTGGAACTACTGAACCGATTTCACAAATTCTTTCACAAATAGGAAGGTATATTATTCGTGTCTAATATAGGCTATATTTTATTTTGGAAAAAAAAAAGCTAATGAACCGAAGCGAAGCGAGGGCGGGTCGCTAGTTTATCATATGTTCGTATTATCCTACTTGCAACTAAATTTCTCGCATAGTTTGCGCCAGTAGGTGGCACATAGAACAGTTCTGTATGTCTAGTGCCTATCCGGGGAGTGCTATAATTAATTAATTAGAAATTATATATGTTCCGTGTTTAATGGATGTCGATAATGGCAATAACAGAAAAAAAAAACCCATTTTTTATATATGTCAACATTACAGCTTGGTCTGGATTTAGAACATCTTTTAAGAACGAAAGAACATCATTTGAGTATAATTTTATTTGGAAGGTAACTGGGCTTAGTCAATAGCTCTTTCATTAGGATTCATCTCAATTATTAACAATATGCATCGATAAAACTATTTGACAAATAACGTCCACTTTTGTTCAATTTATTGACTATTACATAAAACATATACTTTATTTATATATACAAATCCTCAAGATTTAAATTTGATGTTGAATTGCTTAAATGTACTTATATAATATAATAATCGCTCTATTATTATATTTTGTTCAACATAATATTATTGTTGATCAATTAAAAAAATAGTCTTCAAAGATCCCTTCACCTTTTATATCCCCATCTATTTATCTTGTATATTCTTGTATTTACCTGATCTCCCGCTTGATGTCATCATAGTCTCTTTGCGTGTCGAGCCTCGCTTCTAGTCTGGCTATGTGCTGTTTCTTCTCGTCCAGCCGCTCTTCCAGCCGCTGCAGTTGCTGCGCGTGAGCGTCCTGTAGCGCTTTTAGGGACGCCTGTAGTCTTCTCACGTCTTCTACTAGCTGTGCGATCTGGAAAGAAGAAGTTAATATAAACTAAAGTGATTTTGGATTTCGTCTGCGCTAACCGCTTTTCTTTGGTGTACATTGCAATTACGTGTAGGTATCAAAGTATCCAAGTGTTCGTATTCTAAAGTTCATGCCGCAAACTGTGTTGAGTTTATCGCGAAAATGCAGACAGATCCGTTTCATTCATGTTAAAGTAATGTGTATGACCTGAATTATGTTATTAATTATGTTATGACCTTTTGAGGGGGAGAGTGCACGCTGCAATCCAACAGCCGCTGGGCGCGCTCGACTGGCCACGTTACCCCTCTCTCACAGAATACTACCTTGAAATGTACTGCATTTCCCATTTTATCGTATTTCCCCAATGTACGTACGTGTTTCGGTAGTGAGTGAGATGTGCCAGAGCCCATTCCAATCCCATCCTATCGCTCCCCATTTTCTCAACCCTTTCTCCAAATCCATTCCTATATCTCCAAAGATAGGCAGCGCATCCGGGAGCATGTCAACGTTTCTCATTTTGGACTAATGTTGGCATGTATCGCGGACGTCTACCATCAGGTGGACTGTATGCTCGTCTGCCAGCTTCGTACATAAAAAAAAAAAAAAAAAAAAAATTGACTACTAGCTGGATTGACAACTTGAAGAAAATCATCGGTAGTGACTGGATGTGAAGAGCAGAACGGTGTTGGCGGTTCTTGGACGAGGTACATCACGGAAAGTCAGGCTGATGGTATGGTAAGAATACATAGATAGAACCAGTTGTAGAACTCACCAAGAGGAATTTGGAACTGGTATAATGTTTACTTACGTACTTTGATTCATCTTATTCTTTTAAAGAATGCGACATAACAGCGGTATCATAACAGCCTGGACAAACAGTGGTTATATTTATAATGAATCTGTTTTTTTAAGTACCTACATTCAATTAAAAACAATCAGTACCCACGTCGTCTCTTATTCATTATTTAAACAAAGTAATTAAACAAAGTAAATCTAGCATTGTCTATTATTTGTCATTTAGTCATTATTTGACTATTAAAGATGTTTATGTATTAAATATATGTCATATAAAAATCTTGAATGTATAAGTAACCTTGACCAGTCCGTATCGTTCACGACTGGAAACGGGCGTCCTCGTGCACATTGTCTTGTGTATAGTATGAGGGATGCATGGCCTTAAACCCGCACGTTGGCCAAGCGGGTTGGCGATTCCACTCTTTTAGAGGTGGTGTAGTTCGTCACACGAAACGGAATCATGAAATAACTAAATTTTAAGTTGGAAAAACTTAATCAAAGGACTGGTTATGACATTATTTTTCAAAATCAGTTATTCATTTGTTTTTGCTCCACACGTCTTTTTGCTTAGATATCGTTGTGTTTGTGACCATTGAAAAGTTAAAAATTCGCGTTATTTTCGATTATGAGTTCCGTCGTGGCGGCAATGCAGCACAGACGGCACGCAATATCAACTATGTGTACATACGGACCAATCACCGCAAACGAACGTACGGTGCGTTTTTGGTTTGATCGTTTCCGTTCTGGAAATTTCTACCTCAAGAACAAGCCCCGTGGACGACCGGCGACTAAAGTCGATAATGATGAATTGAAAGCAACAGTGGAAGCGGATTCATCACAAATCACGTCTGAGTTAGCAGCAGTTATTGATTCATTTGTGTCAAATCGGGAAAGTGAAGAAGCTCGTAAAGTGGGTACCGTTTGAGCTTCATGAAAGTCGGCTGCAAACACGCGCCGAAGCTTGCCTTATTTTGCTGAACCGGCATAAAGATGAAGGGATTCTGATACGTATTGTCAGTTGTGATGAGAAGTGGATCCTGCCAAAAATATCCCAAATATAAACTGCGTCAAAAAAGTTTATATTATCCATTGCAGCTTCAGCGATATTATCCACTACAGCAATGAGATCTGCAACAACCATAAGGTTCCGCTGTTTTAGATCTTACATGTGTTAAACTTATAATTTAAGTTGACAACTTACAACACGTTATCCTTAAACAAAATTATGATATCAAAATAAACTTATTAAAATGTGGTTATCATATTTTAACGTCGTATATTCTTTAATTGTACTGATTTCAGAATGATTAGAGACATTTGGAAAAAAATACAGGGACTTTTCGATCGTAAAACTGTGATTGTAAAATTCCTAATTGATGATAATAATGTGTCAGTGTAATAAAAAACACCTCAGGCGATAAGAAAAAAATAATAGACTCGTTTACACAAGAGATTTATCTTTTAAATAGGTATTTGTTGGAGATACTCGATTAATGATATGTATTACTAGCTCGTGGTGTCGGCTAGCTTTAGAGCACGACTTCATTTCTTCCCGTCGGTGTCGCAAAGGCGACTAAGGAACTACACTACCCCTTAAAGAGTGGACTCGCCAACCCGCTTGGCCAGTGTGTAGTTTTGAAGCTATCACTCATGCACAAGACACTGCGCACTACTCGTAGGTGGGCCATATCCAACAGTGGATACTAAAAGGGCTGGTTGCATCGCATTGGATGACTAGCTTTTATCCATAACTTTGTTTGGTTAGATTTATGTATTTAAATGGCGTGTCGGTAGGGGACAACAAAACACACGGACAACACAAAAGTGTATGTTTTGCTCTCTCATTTTCAAACTAAATTCAAATTTATTTTTTAGGGAGAGAGTGCACGCTGCAATTCGACAGCTGCTGGGCGCGCTCGACTGGCCACGTTACCCCTCTCTCACAGAAGACTACCTTGAAATATACTGCATTTCCTACTTTATCGTATTTCCCCAATGTACGTACGTGTTTCGGTAGTGAGTGGAGATATGCCAGAGCCCATTCCCATCCCATCCTATCCGTCCCCATTTTCCCAACCCTTTCTCCAAATCCATTCCTATGTCTCCAAAGGTAGACAGCGCATCGGGGGGCTTGCTAACATTTATCATTTTGGACTAATGTTGGCATGTATCGCGGATATCTATGGGCGACAGTATCCACTTACCATCAGGTGGACTGTATGCTCGTCTGTCGCCTTCGTACATAAAAAAAAGTGAATATTTTAATTCCAATTTATTGATTTTCGTTAAAAATAATGTGCGCTTATTTATGGATTATTTAGGCTTATTTATTTATTTAGGCTATAAATTATGAAAACATTCTATTTTATTCACACAATTTCCTATACATACATATTTCAAAAGATTTTTAACGGGACGGTGCCGTTGGTGCTGATGGACAACCACCCATAACACAAAGCTGGCGTACCGTCCAAGCTACTTTGTCTCGTCGCCCAGCGGTCGGCGTCACGCTACCGTCACGCTACCGTCCCGCCGCTGCCGTCGTCGCGCTCGGCGTGATGGGTCTGTTTTACATCTTCCATAATATTCAATACATTAGGTACAATTTACAGCATGTTTTAGCGCGCCCACGCCATGCCGATGCCCCGTCCCTGTATCGACTCGCCCGCTGTTTGACAGCGGCATTAGTCGCTTTATACGACATCTACGGGAAGAGATGTGATGGTGATATATAATACACAAGAGAATAGAACTTAATGGAACGGTGATAATTGGAACAGAAAAAGTATATTATTATGATAAAGTCATTTGATAAATGATTTTTAAACAATGTTTTAAAGATATATCATTGTGTACATCATGAGTGATATGATAACTTACACATGATTTTATGTTTACCATATCTTTAAATAATAAGTATAATCCCTTATGAATAAAACGGCAAGTGATTTAATAATAATTTAACAAGCTATGAGCTTCATTACAACGCTGTAAGGTTGAAAATTGTATGTTTAACATATTCCCTGACATCGATATCTTTCCACGAACTGACAAATGTGATACGAAAGTAAATATTGTTGTGGAACCTTGAACATCTAAAGTAATAAATCTTTCTTGATTTAATACTTTTAATTGAACATTGTAAAGATGTAAAATCACGAATTTATAACACGTGGGTCGATGATGTGACGAGAGTTGCGAGAGGGATATGGTTTAGAACAGCGCAGGACCGAGGAGGGTGGCGCAAACGAAGGGAGGCTTATACTCAGCAGTTGGCGGAAACAGGCTGATTATGATGATAATGATGATATCTTTAGTATATAAAGAAGTGGCAAATGAGCACACAGTCCACCAAGTCGTAAGTGGATACTGTCGTCCATGGACATGCGTGACACACGCCAATGACAGCGCACGCGCTCGCTGCGCTGCCTACCTTTGGAGATTTAGGACAGAATTTGGGGAAAGGATTTAGAAAATAAAGAGGGATACAATAGGATGGGATGGAAATGGGCTCTGGTATATCTCACTCACCACCGAAACACGTACGTACATTGGGATAAAATGAGAAGTGCAGTACGTTTCACGGTAGTCTCATGTGAGAGAGGGATACCGTGGCCAGTCGAGTGCGCCCTGCGGTTGTGAGATTGAAGCGCGCATTATCTCCCTCATTGAAGATTCAAGTCTCTTTCTTGACTACATTAACTTCAGGATAGTTATACGAGACCACATATGCTGCTATTTTCATTGCTGTGTTACCTCCGTGTTATTCTCAGTTTTTATTTTATGAAAAAATATTCTTATGTTATAATAACAACGACACCACTATACGACACCATTGGTGGTGTTGTTAATTGTTATTCACTAACTATACCAATGGACCACATCGCTGTACACTAGTGGTGTCGTTGGGAAAGCAAATTCACAGTGGCGTGATTGAGTGGTACCACCTATCGTTGGTAAAAACGAAATCATTTATATTAATTTATTTTCACACTAAAATGTTCTTTTTACATACACAACCATAAAATACCTATTTCATTAGCTACAAAATGATTTCCGTCGCATCTATCTTCGGTAGATATGGATCTTCACGCTTCAGGTGCCGCGACACTGGCTACAATTGATATCTTTCGAAGGTCGACAAATAACATGTTAGCAAAGCCTTCATATCACTAAAACACTACTGAACATTCTTTAAAACTCTATCAGTCAAGCATAAGGTTGATAATTGGACAGTATTTAATTCGATAGCCGCATTTGGAAGTTTGTTTGTATACATGGCATTGTTTAATCAAAAAGGAATTGATAGGTCGTTAATAGCCGTAGTTTAAGGTCTATATTGCATTGATATTCTGTTTAATAGGCGTATGTTTTTTGTGGTTGTTTTTGCGTGTGAGTTGTGTGGATCTTCAATTGTTGTAACTGAATGACTAATGACTAAATTGCGCGAAAAATACGCGCAAAATGTTTCTAAAGTTAATGCTTATTTTAGAAACGTTAAAACATTTTACAAACCGATATTAAACATTCAGCACTGATAAAATGCTTTTAATATGAGTTGTTCCATACTCCTCAATCCTTATCTCATTCCATCGAATACAATCAGCCCTTTCACCAGGGCCGTCTTTACCAGGGGGTGCAAGGGGTGCGGTGCACCCCGGGCGCCCCGCGCCCGGGGGCGCCTGTCGAGCGCTGAATTCAGTGCCGGCTTTACCTATGGTGCAGGGGGTGCGGTGCACACGGGCGCAGGGTCTTAGGGGGCGCCGAGCGCCGCTCGCGACACCTCCAAAGAGTTCAAAACGCCTACTAGAGGGCGCCCTGCACCCGGGCGCTACATGAGCTAGAGCCGGCGCTGCCTTTCAGTATCCACCGCTAGACATTGTCCTGTGCGTGAGGAATGTATGGCCTTAAAACTCCACACTGGCCAAGCAGGTAGGCGAGTTCACTGTTTTAGAGGCGATGTAGTTCCTCGGAACGTATGGTAGCCACTTTCTTATCCCGTAGTCTTCTTATTCACGGAAAGAGATATGGTAGTATTAATACTAAATAAGTCAAAAATAAAATAAACAATAGTAAAAGTAAGTAAGTACTAAGTAACTAATAAGTAGAATCAATAAGCTCAAGTGGCAGTGATAACAGGTGGGGTAGACGAGTCTTCGAATGGAGATCACGTACCGGGAAACGTAGCGTGGGACGCCCTCCGGCCAGGTGGACTGGCGACTTGAAGAAAGTCGCCGGCTGACGGCTGGATGAGAAGAGCTGAAGGCCATGTGTGGCGGCAGTCCTTGGGAGAGGTCTGTATCCAGCAGTGAAGAGACACACCGGCTGATGGTATAGTATGGCATAAATAATAAATTAAATCACTTTACATATCGGTAACAGAATTAATTTGACATGCAGTAATTTTCTGCATAAGCCGGCACGAGTTGTTGGTGAGCAGCTATATACCGCTTAATCATGACATGACGTTAGAAACTTGCATGAAAACATGATGTTAAATAAAACAGTACAACAGTCATGTTGCCGTAAAAGTTTACGCCGACAATAAACCTTTGTCCAATGGTTTCGTCAACAATTCAAATAGTAAGGTTGCAGTAAAAAGTATTAGCCGAAGCTAAAACTTCCCGGCAGAGGGTCAGTAATTATTGTCTTAATTCGGCCCTGTCCCGACCGCTATTAATGGGGTGGGGTAGGTCATAAGCGACAACGGAAGCGGGCAAGCGAAAAAAGAAAAAGAAAAGAGAACGTTGTGCGATTTACTGATTTTATGGTCTTTTTTTATATTTGTATTGTTTGTGCATATTTGTATGCACACGATGGAGGACTCAGAAAAAATTCTGCATTTTCTGAGTCCAAACAAACGACCAAACAAACAATGGCCACTTATATTGTTTTTTTTTTGTATTTATATTGTAATGAAAGTTGAAAACAATTGTCAGCACGTGTGATCAACCACAACAATCAGCAATGTGTGACACAACATTCTTGACAAGAATTATAAATGTAATTATAAATTACACTAATTTCAATTGAATACAGTTCGAATGCATCTCGTCAATAATTCAATTGCTCTTTGTCTCAATATGCTCCATTGTCATAATTTCTGTAAAAATCAGCAAGTGACAGAGCAAAATTATTTAGAAATTTAATTCTAAAACTATGACAGTAACATTAACATTTTGCACACATTATGGTGATTTTATTGGACGTTTCCTGATTATGGTGTTTCCTGACTATACTCAGCGTTTCAAACATCTAATAAAATCACTGATGCTTCCGCTCTCTCCTGTAAATTGCGACCTCCATATAGTCGAAGGGCAGTTCCTTCAAAGGGTTAAAGGACAGTCCCCGACAATTACCTACAATCATTACCGTGCACAATTATGTTTCGGCCATCGCCGGTCACAGTTACAGGTTTTTATTGGAGCCTGCACACCGCATTTTTAGTCTAATTACCGCGTTTTTGAACGGTCCGTTGGTCTGGTCTTGTTTCGTAAATTGTCAAACAAAAGGTTTTATTCGCATTCAAGTCCTTTTTGATGTTTGGTAAATGCAATACCGGTTGTATTAGGTAAGAACCAAATAAACAAAGTAACTTTATTATTTATAATAACATACCTATATAAGTAAGTGGATACTGTCGTCCATAGATATCCGCGATACATGCCAACATCAGTCCAGAATGACAAACGTTGGCGGTTAGCTTAGGTATAGCGGTATTTATTTAGAGCGGTGATAGCTTAGGGTTACCATACTAAACTTAAAACTAACGGACAGCAAAAGGCTCGCCGAGTATATATGTGCGATCCGAAACATAGCATACTATGTCATCAGCCTATGTATAACCTATCTCTCCACTGCTGAATATAGGCCTCTCTCAAGACACCAACCATCATACATGGTCTCCGTTTTTCAAGCAGCCACTACCGGTGAACTTCTTAAAGTCGTCAGTCCACCTGACCGGAGGGCGTCCCACATTGCATGTCCAGGTACATCGTGGACTCGTCTACCCCATCGCTTATCGGTACAGCGGCAAATTTATACGATCTGCCCATTGCTACTTCAGTATTAAGAGTAGCAATTATAAACCTAATTTATCTAAAACAGTGAAAAGTATATTTTGCAAACTGCATTAATTTTTAAACAAACGTTCAAGCTGGTATGTTTTATTTATACATCTCTATCTATTTTTATTATTATTATATCATTAGTATTATTAATATATCATTATTAGTATTAGTGTATTATTATTAGTATTAGTATTATTATATTATTATTATTATATCCCTTCGGATTAACGTGGTAACTGGAAGTTTCCGATTTTATATTTTGCATTGGTAGTGGGATTTAGACGAATACTTAGCGGCTAATCCTTGCGATAGCAACATCTTGTGCCATTGCAGCATTACTATATGTTTATTACAATTCGAAATAGCGTACATTATATTAAAAAAAACTCAGTGGTCGTACCAGTCAAGCTTTGACCTTTTATTGTTCGTCTATAGTTTGCCCGGCCACGGGAATGCCATTGCCGCCCAATTGGTTAAGGTGGGATGTTAAATTGAATCATTTATGTTGCAAAAACATAGGTAACAGATTTTATGTTCTGCCCTAATGTGATCCATTATGTTCTGCCCTAATAGGCGTGCAAACATTTATTGTCAATATATAACAATCAATTGTAATGCGATTTATAACTAGTTTAGCTTGAAATTTATTGTAATGTACCTTGAACGTACTGCTTTTTCTACTTTATCGTATTTTCATGTACGTACCTGTTTTCCCATCCCATTCTATCCCTCTCCATTTTCCCGACCCTTTCTCCCAATCTATTCCTTAATCTGCAAATGTAGACAGAGCATCCGGGGACGCGCCAACGTTTGTCATTCTGGACTGATGTTGGCATGTATCGCGGATGTCTATGGACGACAGTGTCCACTTACAATCGGGCATTCTGTATGCTCGTATGCCGCTTTTTTTCTATAAAAAAGAAAGTATTAATACAATTCAAGTATTAATATAATATAAAGAAAGTATTAATATAATACTAGTATTAATCAATTTCTAAATACAACAATCCTATGTTAATCTAAATAATAATATGATAATGATGTTATGTAACTTGTCAAAATATAATCAAAATGTCAAAATATAATAAAAATGTCAAAATATAATAAAAATGTCAAAATAATGATAATTATAATCAGGACGTTTCGCTTTGTCTATTAAAATACATGCTTTTAAGAGTGAAAGGTTGGAGCTGTGCGTGTTAGTACCTACCTAAGTGTAGGGCCAATTTTTTGCACTACTGTGTATATCTTGGTGTAATTTAAATGTTGCCATGCATACTTCGTTTATGACGCACATAGATTACCGACGTTCCTTCCTACTATCATTTGGAATATTTTCATTCTTTAAGTCTGCGGTACAAATGCAAATGGACGGCGAGTGTGGCCATAAATTCTGTGGAACGTCTCCGGTGTGCTATCGTGAGTCTTTTCGGTGGCGGTGTCGAGTTGAACACATTTTTAATGATTGTTGTAGTTGTATGTTTACGATTAACTGGTCTTTAGTTTCAGATTAAGATTTATTTATTAGATAACCCTAAATACAATGATGATATACCTAAATAAGTATGCAATAATATTATAAATTTCCAATAATATTGGATGGGCCCCGAAAAAAATAAATTTAATCTAATTTTAAGTATAATTTTCTGATTTATCTTATTTTTACTTATTAAAAATTTCAATTATCACTGGATGCTAGATTTTTTTTTATATTCTTAGTTGTACAACCCTTCACATAACTACGCTATGTAAACGAGAATATGTTACAGCAGTAACACAATGTTATTTTCATGTAATGCATTAGATTGATTGGGTCCCGAACTTTGTCATTTTTTTTAGATGAGTCACGGTTCAAATAACTTTGAGAATCACCGCCTTAAGGCATTCTCTGCCCGCTAATCTTTGCGTTAAACAGAGAGATATATAACTTGATTTATCGATTCATATTGCACCCACTGCTACAGTCTCGCCGTGACGACGATACAAATTGGACCGAAATAACGGCTACACAATATATAACAATAAACTATACAGAATTCTAGTCAATATATTGACTGGCACTAATTTAAAGAATCTAAATATGTTACTGTTAACAATGAAACACCTATCAAATCACCTATGGAGCCATCAAAAACGATATTTCAATTTCCACGTTTCCACACGGTATCATCGGTATAGAAAACCAAAGCACCAGATGGTCGAACTTCATAGGAAAGGGATTAAGCTCGTCCGTTGCAATAACTTAACTCCTCAGCACGCAACCGTTTATTTCTTTTACTCCTTATTTATATCCCCTTGATACTATATTTTCTCCACGGCTGTTAAAGATGGCTGTTGAAACATGATGGCATATTTTTGTTGCCAATTAATCGTTATTTGAAGTTACATTTTTATTTATTTACTAGTACCTAGTGACCGCGATTTCGTGCGCTTAGATAAGCTTACTAAGATATTAATTGGCACCACCCAAATGCATTTCTGTTTAACCAAAGGTTGACAGAAACAACAGAACGGGTTGACCAAAGGTTACCAGAACTGAAGTTGACAGGTTGACCAAAGGCAGAGAGACTACCACTAGGCATTAAATCCGTCTACGGTACAACTTTAGTGCAGTAAAACATAAGAAAAAGCTATAAGTAAGCAACTATGCCAAATTTCATTTAATTCCATTTGATGGTTTTTGCGTGCTGTACAATCATACAGACAGACGGACGGACAGACAAACAAAAATTCCGGCTTTGTTACGATTCTATTATATGTATTTTATGCGCCAGTTTTATGGTAAGAGTCATCATAAGTATTACACATAAAATACAATAAGTTTGGTGATGGTCTTGTACAAATGCTACATTTTTACAGGTACAAGCGACAATAAACATCGGCTACATATGTCCTTATGATGAATTAATTATTATCACTTACCATTAGCCTATGTCTCTTCACTGCTGGATATAGGCCTCTCCAAGGCTCGCCATCACACAGGATCCTCGGCTCTTCTCATCTAACCACCACCGGCGAATTTCCTTAAGTACCTGGTCCACCCCCGAAGAGCGTCCCCCGCTGCGCTTCCCGGTACGTGGACTCCTTTAGAAGACTCGTCTACTCTAACGGCCATCGACCGTGAGGCGAATATGACCTACCAATGCCGATTCTACGCGTTATGTCAGTGATTTTAGTTCTTTGGCGAATGTCTTCGTTTCGCATCCTATCCCGGAAAGAAACTCCGACCATAGCTCTTTCCATAGCTTACATAGTGAATCGGAACTTTTGGATCAGGCCTACCGTTAGAGGCCACGTTTCGGCACCATACGTCATAACTGGCAGGACGCGCTGATTGAAGACTATTGTCTTCAAGCATTGTGGTGTAAGCGAAGAGAAGAGCCGACACATTTCCCCAAATGCTTGCCCAGCCAAACTGAATGCGTCTATCTCGACCTCCTTGCTGAAGTTGAAATATCACTTAGAAATATATACAAATAATATTACAGTGAAAAGTGATAGAATAGGAAAACAAGACAAGGGAAATGATGGAAAAAGAATGATCGAAGGACAAGGAAGATTAAACGGCAATACCTAAATTAAACACTAATAATACTGTAATTTCAACCTAGTTGTGTTTTTAAATATAGTCTAGGGATCGCTCAAGATCTTAAATACATTTTTGTTAAGTTTTCTTATCTTTAATATTCTGTCAGGTACGTTTAGTGTTCTAGTAAAATATTGATATAAAATACGTATTTTAAGTATAAATATTGTAACTTTGTGATTATCACATTTGTCTTAATTTTCATCAAGTACCACTCGAACTTTATTCTTCAGTATGAATACTATTGAACTAAATAATTTTACGTTCAGTTTACATTATTTATGTCATGCCATACAATTACCCATTTCAGTATCCACTGCTGGACACGGGCGTCCCTATGCACATTGTCTTGTGCATAAGGGACGCTGGCCAAACGCGTTGGCGAGCCCACTCTTTTAGAGGTGGGGTGTAGTTCTTCAACGCTTGTGATAGCCGCTTTATTATCCCTTAGCAGCCTTTTACTACACCTTCGGGATGAGATGGAGTGTGTGTTATTCTATAGCCGTCCCACACCACACGGTACATAACATTTTATTATTAATATCATTGTTATAAAATATTTTATAACTCAGATTTCTACGTTTCGTCGTAAATTTTATCAACCTTATACAATCTAAAACTTCGTAAATAACACCACACTTAATGATCCACACTAGGATTCCCTGTGTCGTGGGTACCCTAGACACACAAAGACGAACACAACAAATGCAACACTCAGTCCCGAACGAACACCTGTCTTTAAACAAATGTTTGTCCGACAAGGAATCGAACTCGGGACCTATTGCACAGCGAGCAGGGTCACTACCACCTAGGCTAATTGGTCATCTTACACGAACTTTAATGAATGAACATTTCTTCTTTAATGAATAACTGCTTTATTGAACAGTAAAAATGCGTTACTTTCTGTATCCGTAAATGATAGACGATTTTCACATTAAAGCAAATAACTTTATCCAAATTGGATATCAATAAAAGAACGAGTAAAGATTGAAAGACACACAAGGAAGTGAAAAGCACGTCAATATCAGTAGACTAAAATTCATAAGTCATAACCAATAAAGCAACAGGACTGAGCCCATTCGCTTTGTGACAACTCGTCGTCACAAATTCGTGCAGGGCTCAATCACAAAAGAACTGATGAAAGACAAGTGAGGGAAATAAAAACGACATAATACGCCATATTGCCGTCAGAAGTGGAATCCATGTCCGTGAACTGTCAAACTGGTCAAACATGAGGCCCGGCGGACACGAGTTGGCGGGAGCCTTCTTTTTCTTTTCATATATGACAATGGAGCAGTTAGCAAATTCTGCCAGTGTCAAGTTTTCTTCGTAATAAACAATTTCAAAGTCTAAAACGTATCCTGTCAATGTAAGTCAGGAGTCGCTCAGTAAAGCGATAGTAGGTTTACTGAGGACAGAAGAGGACTCCTTGGAAGCACAGACGCATTTCTATTCTTTTATTTGATTAACAAAACACTTTGAAGTTTAACAACTATCACTATTAAACCACGCACAATACGCAATTTTTATAATAATCCAACTAAAACTCAAATTTAAAAGGTTACAGCTAGCGAGAAAATCCGCTATAGAACCCCATCTCTGAACACGAGTAGCGAAATCTGCAATACAAAAACTGCACGAAATAAAAAGATGTTTAGAAAATTTCTACGGGTTAAAGGTTCGTGCTTTCCTTTTAACGTATCTATCGCACTGTCTAGTTTGAAGCGAGTTTCATTTCGGGAAAAAATGATAAATGACGTGAATGATTGAGCGGCTGGACACGAGTTTCGGGCAGTTTCCGAAAGAGATTTTTCCTATTATCCACATTTCATTTCGTTCCAATTATGCCAGGTTATTGAAACTGACATTGCGGTGTCTACATACAAATTAAAATGCGGATATTTAGCAGCCATTTTAGCGAATCGTCACGACATCAGTTGCGCTTACAATTCATAAATATTCACAACAATTGCGTGAATGCTTTTACAAAACATGAGTTTGATTGACAAAAAACGTCACGACCATCAATCAGGTGTCTGCGTGATCGAACTGCCGCCATGCAAATGGTAAAAATTATTAATAGACCTTGACAAAGATAAATTTGTATATTGACAAGGTCAATATTTCTATTAGTACCCGGACATACAGTTGAAAATCCAATGTAAATAAGTTTTTTGACATTCGCAAATATGGCGCTGTTGACGTTGAGGCCTCAAAAACCGGCGGGAAATTTGTCTATGCACTTTTGATGTTCGTCAGCCACATTCGAAATTTGAGTTTGGAAAACGAATTGCGATGAGACGCAATCCAACTGCCATCATTAATTTCGCCATGATTAGACATTCGTTTTCAAATTGACACGTAAGGCTTCGACAGCCTGTGTTTTAAAAGACTATTTGTTTATGCGTAGTTTAAATAATCTCTGAGTAACTAGAAAAATAAGGCGTTTCCATTAAATTACAGTTTATTAACAGATTACTTCAACATAACTAATCGGCCATAGACAACTAAATGCAACTGTAGTTATTTGTAGACTACAAAATGAAGCAATTATAAGTTGTGGAAGCTCATTTATTGCCTGCCTATCGTTCGCAGTTATAAAACGAATGGAAAACTAAGTTTCACTGGTTGTGGCTAAAACTTGACATCGTAGAGGCGCGGTGTATTTAATTCAAACGAGTTTTTATCATATCGAAATTCCGATATTTGTATTGACTAATTTGGAAGTTTTCAGTGGATAAATGTAAGTGATTAAGTAAGTTATGTAATTAAGTGATCATGGTACGAAATCACTTAGTGATTTACTAGAGGAGGCCTGTGCCCTGCAGTGGGACATTGAGGGCTGATACGAGTATAAGTACCAATTAAGTAAGTACTTATACTTTATTGTAAAACACCACAATGTAACAAATGTATAAAACAGTATACAAATGACAATCGTATCGCCAATAGTGATCTCTTCTAGACAATATTTGGGTTGGAGAGTTGAAGAGAAATCTATACTAATATAATAGAGGTAAAATTGTGTGTTTGTAGATATGTTGGGGGTAATCTCTGGAACTACTGAACCTGATTTACAAAAATTCTTTCACAAATAGGAAGCTACATTATCGGTGTCTAATATAGGCTATATTTTATTTTGAAATTTTGAAAAAAATAACTTATAAACCGAAACGAAGCGAGGGCGGGTCGCTAGTAAGAAATAAATAAATAATTTTGTTTGATTTAGGGCTTATATTTAGGATTTAAGTAACAGCATTTAAGTCATACATCTCCATTTATTAGGATACATGGTACTTTCTATCAATTACATATCTATTGCATCTGTGGTAGGTTTTGATCTAACAAACTACTTTAAATTCGATTGCGTATAAGTAGAACCATACCTAACTTTTGATTAATTTAATATAATACTTTTAATTATTCACACAGAAATACTTAAATTAATTAACAAAATTACTTACATTAATTACTCACACAGGAAGAGGTTTTTACAAATTATCATTACAGTTTTTATATGTTGAAAAAGCTGATTTCAGAACATTCGACCGATTGGCGCAGTTGGTAGTGACCCTGAATGCAGTGCAAAAGGTCCCGGGTTCGATTCCCGGTCGGACATACATTTGTATAAAAAAGACAAGACAAATTTGATTGTTCGGGTCTGGGTGTGTGTTTGTGTTTGTCTTTGTATGTGTCTCTGGACCCACGACATAGTGAATCCTAGTGTGGGTCATTGAGTGTGGCGTTACTTATTTATTTATTTATTGATTTGGGAGAATATCGATGTTTTAGAAAGAGTTAAAGGAAAAATGGTGAGAACGACGTCACAAGCATGTCACAGACTCTAAAATATAATTGAAGGTGTCACGGTAACTAAAATAAATATTCATTTAACGGAAATCTATTCCCTTTCAATATTTAATCATCAATAATCATCATCTAACTGGCAAACAGGTAACCTAGCATCAAACCGAAAATTTTAATTTGGCCATTACACTAAAGAATTGTCAGTAGGAATATAAGATTCGCTAGCAAAGGTGTTTGAAAATATAGCTCCAATTTTTCTATCCAACCTAAAACATTTTGTATATGAAAACTGCAATTATGTGCAGTCCACGTCATTTGGGATTAGCGAAAAAGCAACGTTATTCTTCCTTACAGTTAATTCACATGCATCATGACTGCAGTGTTTTCTACAAGATATTCAGCATAGATTATTTTGAGTAATAGCCGAGCCGATGCCGAGTTTGGTTGAAAAAAAAATGCATGCAACAGTGTATAAAATATTGGGCGGTGCAATTAAAAGTCACAGGTTACGGGCGTAGTGCAGATCGTGGGGTTTGGTCGTTGCATATAAAACACACACGTTTTTCGTCGGGGAAATGTGTCTTTTGTCGTACCTACTTTTATTTAAAGGAGAGACGTTATAAACATGTCACAGATTTTAAAATATATTTGAAGGGGTCAATATTTGTCATTATTAAATTGGCAATATATAGCTGTGTGGTGTGGGCCGGTTTAAAAATAACACCAACCATCTCTGCCTGCGGGTGTCGTTAAAGCGACCAATGGATAACTATAAGCCTTGAGGAATTACACCAGCTCTAAAGGAAAAAAAATAGGTCTTGTCACACCCTTTCACGAGGATGGAGGTAACTGTTCGGGACAGAGTCTTCAATGACGTCTCCTCTATCCACCAATACGGACAGGTCGCTGGGTTGGCCCGTAATGCTGCTTCCAGGTTTCTTCGTGTCGCCCTCGCGGTAATCAGCCAGCGTAGGCGGCAACGTGAAGGCCTTCGGTGGCTTCGCCAATCCACATAGCCAGCGTGGCGTATTAAGGCCATGCATCCATCATGAACAAGAGAATGTGCATGAAAAGGCGTAGCAGTGTGCAATAAAAGGGCGATATTAAGCGAGCGCTTTTTTGATCTAAAAGATTTTATAAGTTGCAATGACGAAGAAGCTATATGTTGCAATATTTTTTAATCGAGAAAGCGCCCATTTAAACCCATTAGGTATTTGTAAAAAAAAAACAGTTTTTGGTTTTAAGTTAGGTAGTTTTGTGCTAATAGATAAATAGAAATTCGTGTTAAGAAAAATATTATTGGGAAGTATTTGTATCAGCTGCCAACACATATGTTAATAAATTAGCCAAGTGGCCAATTCTCAATGACAGTAGTACGTGAAGTGGGTGTATACAATGGCTAGATTTGTGAGTTCGGCCTTGCGTTCGGCCGAAAACTGCAATCTAGATAATTAGTTTAATTTCGCTTCGAGTTCGCTATTAGTCGCTATCGCAATGTTGCTATCTAGTCTATGGCACCTATAGCATCTTATGACCCATTCTACGCTAATTTAACTGGCTGTAATAATTATGTATAGGTTTTATATTTAACTGTTATTAGCGATACGTTCCTCTTTCATATGGGTGGAATATCATACCAAAGCATAACATCAGCCTATGTTTCTCTACTAGGCTTCTACAAAGGCTCGCTACCGGCACAATCCTGAAGTAAAACGGATAACCTGAAGTATATAGACCTCATATTCGGGAACCAATGAGTCTAGCAAATTTTAGTTTTTGAATTCAATGGACCATTCAGGCAGGCAGGCGCCTTTGGTACACCGATGGAAAAAAAAAATCAAAGGTTTGATTGGTTAACTGTTTAAACGGTTTTCTTTTGGAAATTAAAAATTAGGTCACAGTGTCGAAAGCCTCTACAGTTGCGCAACTTATAGCAACTATAAATATGTATATATACTTATCTTTATATTTGTATGTTTATTTATAAATATATTGTTTTACACAAAACAATCACACATAAAGCAGAAAAGTTTGCTTATTTGCGCTTACTTTGATGACTTCCGTCTCTCGTTGGGACGTCAAAGGGGGTGAAATGGGGGTGGGGTGTTCCGTTATCCGTTCCGTTGACGAAGCTATGAGACTGTTAAAGTGTGACATTTAAGTACATTGAATTTTGTAGCAAACTGAATGCTTCAAAGGTCGACTACCGAACACGGCTTATAATCATAGGTACATGGTAACTACCTACTATTAAGATGACTCTACCTCTGAATATGAAGATTAAATGCGGGTAGTTGAGAAAACTGTTCGCAGCTCCCGTGGACGACAAACGCTTCCTCAGTGAGTTTGCGAACGGTGACGGTGCAGATAGTGCTAAAACGTCGCGCTTAAGATACGTTTAAGACCCAGTTTATGATAATAAAATAATAATAAGGATGACCACCGAATGCTATTTATTTTAGAAAAGTTTCTAACAATCAAAATAATTGACTAAAACATATCCAATACCTTTAAATTACTAACAGTCCTAACGATGTTCAAACACAGAATTAGAGATACAAAAAGCGGCATGCGATATTAGCTATTAGAGCGGAGTTTTCTAATTAGACTAAGCACATAGAAATAAAGCATTAAGGAGGTGAGCAAATAGAATGGAAGGGGTGCGCGTTGAGAGATGTTAGTTATTCTGGAAGTGGCATGTGCATTAATTAAAGCACAGTGCTTATAAGTTTGAGCGTAGTAAACGTCAAATATTTAAACACAATAGATAATTTTACATCCTAATTGATACAGTATATTAAACTTTTGCTAAAAATAAGCAATGATTTGACGTATTAATTACTAATACGTTATTACTATAATTGTGCCGTTCTAATAGGTCGGCTTTGACATATGACGAACCATATTATATAATCCACCGATGTGAAATATTAATTGTCGCAGACGCAACGTTTGTAAGCCGACGCTTAAAATTGATTGAGTTATACCATCACACGATACTAATATACACTACACTACTGGATTTTTATTCGAAGAGCCGGCTTAGGTGTTGACTAAAACGCGTGCCGTGAGAGAGAGCGAGCAAGAGGGAGAATGGGTGATAGAGAGGCGTATATTAGCGTGATATATTTTAGTGTTTAGAAATTGCATTCTGAAATGTGTTTTGAAACTAATATTTTAAGTTTGTACTATTTATTGATAATTATTAGTTAAATCTCAAATAACTAGGGTATTAGGAAATGTTCTAAAGAACTTTGGGTTTCCATCATACCATTGATTGTCGATATGTGGTTCCATTCTTGACAAAGAGTTGCTACGAACTATGCAGTCTTAAAGACGCTTTATATCGTGAACCCGAAAGTTGTGGAAGGATCTGTCAACTAAAGTTTTTTATTAAGTTACTACACTGAGATCTGTGAATGGGAGTCTGCTAGCAGGACACACACATCGCCTCTGGTGATCAACCATCACTTATTAATTAACTCTCATGCAATTTTCAAATAAACTGTAATTTTGTAGAAGTTTATGGTGTAAAGTAATAGAAAACAAGAAAATCTTATATGATTACAAGATCCTTAATACAACATTCTAAACTACATATCCGTTTCAAGGTATTATTATCTAATTCTTTATTGGATGAATTTGAGTTGCTATTGTTGTCGCTTCTAGCATAGTTTTAGGTCTCAAGACCCGTATGTGTGCCGTGAAAGCAAATAGTAAGACAAAATAAAGGGATCAGAAAATGACATGTTTTAAATACGCTTCAAAAGTCAACTGCAGTATTTGATACATATTTCAAATATTTCTGAATCCCATGAAAGTTTTTCAAAACTATTTTGGTACGTTTTCAGTTTCCTATAAATCTAAAGCCTCCGCCCACCGGCCAGGTAGGTGGACTTACGACTTGAATAAGTTCGCCGGGGGTTGTTGGATGGAAAGAGCTGAGAATCGCGTGTGGTGGCGAGGTTTGAGAGAGGCTTATATCCAGCAGTGGAGATAATTAAGCTGATGGTATGGTATGGTATAAATCTAGACTATATAAAAAGAGTTCCTCGACTAAGATTTCAATGCAATGTTGGAATAATTCACTACAGCCAATAAGGAATTACAATACCCGGCAATACATAAGTCATATTGGTATATTCATATAACTATATATTAGATGCGTTCGAGCCGGACACTGCCTCGAAAGCGACTGACGAGCCCTCACGTGACGATTAATAACGAAGGCATTCTGCAAAAACGAAAATATCAGACTGTTTTTCGTAACGTGTCATGTACATCACCGAGTACTGTACATATTCCAAGGTCATTGCATGTTCAGATACACCTAGATTCTATAGCGATACTCGCTCAAGCATTACGCTTATTTGTCCGCTATACAGAATTCCAGAGCGCTGGTCACCAATTAATTATTAAACAAAATTGACATTAATTGCGCAACTTGGTCTTTTTAACTGGACTAGCATCAGAATACCTCCGAGAAAAGGTAAATGCGTAATAAACTGTACTTATACTTTGCAATTATAATAATTCAGTATGATAAAGATTTAAGTGGAATTATAGACGTGTTCTTGTTGGCGGCCGCTTTGGCGTATGCCTAGATAATTGCTGAGCTAATGGGGTGTGTAAAAGCAAGTGTCTGCCAGTTGAGGATATGACAGATTTCTTTGGGCTTGTTTTCAACATTTAGGTACAAATAATGGTTTTGTTTTGACAACATTTGCTAATTCATAGACTATTCTTTGCGTTTCTTATTTTCCATTATTGGTTATTGATTAGAAAGAACGTGAGAAAAAGGATAGCAGACTACTAGATGCTCGCCAGGCTTTGCTCAGGTGTTAAAAGTGCTGTAAAATGAGCGCTGAGCGCTCGAGTGCTAAGACAGAACTAATGAACCTTAAGAATTTTCACCGATTTATACTCGAGGTTTAAATCTAAAGGTTTTCAGACCACCGAACGTTACAATTTTTGACTAAAACGCTCACGAGCGGGTAACGCACGAGTTTTAATGGTTCATTTAGAACTTGCAAGCGTAAAGCGCTCACCACATCTTCTCACAACACTAGGCATAATGATTTCATAACGAATGGTAATTTCCTTAAAGAACTGCTAGGAATTGTGTACCTAACCATTTTAAGGAATTATTTTTATTGAAAATAGTTTTAAAAATGTTAAAGTGTACAAAACTACCGTTTCAATCCAAAATGACTCACTCGAAACCAATTGAAACAAATACCAATGGCGTTGAAACCCATAAGACGCAAGTCAAACGACATGCAGCAGAGACACACATTAAAAAATCAATAGCAAAACAGAGTATGTTCACAATTAAGACGGCTAAGAGTCGAGGCATCCCTCAAACGTCATCGCACCCCTACACTATAAATACAACACCAACATCATCTACATACATAAAACAACATCCCTATTATAAACACAATACAGCACAATTTCGGCCGTCAAAATCTTCAGTATCCGCAAATGTCGTAAAGAATTATCCCGCCAGCAAAAATGTACACCCTCAGCTGTGGGGAGAGCGGGCAATTTGGGCAATATGCAAAAGTTAGGGAGCTGGTGGTACGTGCGAGTAGGCGATGTCGATGTCGTGATTAGGCCGTGTGTGCCGATGCGCGTCTTACGCCCGCATTACCCTTTCGTTTTCCTTCCGATAGCGGCCTTTGTGAGCGGACCCTTTGGACGGATATATAAAAACGTATGATCATACGATACCAATTTTCTTGTGACTCTTTTGACATCGATTGGGACGCTTTTGAGACAGTTTAATGGCGTCGAAGAGTATTTTAGCCAAGACGTAGACTTAATTCATATAAACATAATGTTGACCTTATGTAAACCATGGCTAAAATCCTCTTCGAGGCTTAAAACCTCTACGAAAAAACAAGACATTTTAAATTAATTTAAACTTTATTGCACCAAAAATAATACAAAAGCGGACTTAATTATGACATTCTATGCCGGTCAATATTTGGGCAAATAGAGAATCATAAGAAAAGTGAATTACAAAGTAGGTACCTATTAAAAGAATCAGTAGGTAACTAGGAAAATACAGGAACAATAAAACTACTTTTAAATTGTCTGTAATTTTTAGATAATTTTTTTCTAGAAGATTTTGATATAAATAGTTTAATAATGTGATTAGTAGCTAATATAATAAATTAATAACAAAAAGACTAGATGAGGTTTCATAAAACGTTAAAAACTATAATTTAAAAAAAAATGTTAATTGAGAATGTAATACGTATTCCTACGTCTTCCCGTTCGAGCGATGTGATACGATATTTCACGATATCACGATACAATATTGTATAATACACGCATTAGAATATTCATAAATCTTTTGAAGTTTCTTCAAAACAACACGAGCGGGGTGGAAATGCGAATTGTTGTAGAATAATGGTATTTATATGGAACATTGGTTTCAAGGGAAATCATTCCAGAAACGTCCATAACGTTTGTATCAAGCACGAAGCCAATCTACAACGAAAAGGTCCTAACTGTACACGTCTGCAGACGTCTTTTACAACCTTGTTCGCGTAATGTGATTCCTGAATTCGATATTACTTAAGCTCGTATTGAAATTTGGGGAAGACGGGGTGAAGCGAAGATTTGGTGGAATATTAAACATTCAAGTTTATTAGTTTGTCCTCAGCGAACGTATTTGGTAGTCTAAACGGTGGTAGTTTTCGATGGAAACTTGGAAAGTGTGTTAACGAGTTCACCCTACTGAATATTAGTTAATTTTACTAATAGACGCATTGGTTTTGCGATTACATCTTTGTTCTTATTTTCTTCCTTTTGTACTTAGTGTGATGCTACTCGCTGTAGATTTATAAATCTATGAGTATTAATACATATTTTAAAGTCGAAAACAGACCTCTTTAACGAAAACTTTTTAGGGTTAGAACAATATATTCATATATATATCTGTCACCTTTCAATTGGTTTCATACACCTATACTTTTTTCTATCTATTGGCCTATGTCTATTAGTGCATAAACCAATTCCGACCTTTCCCTTACTGTCGATGTCGTCCTGAATTATCTTGGGACTAAAATGACGTAAGGAGAGAATTTCTTAAATATTTCAAAATAAAATAATATAATTGTATCGTATACAAGCCTATTCAGTTTTCATTTGTATTTAAAAGTAACAACTGTATCGAAACATGTTGTAAGTTAAAAAACAACGTCTAGTACCAATTGCAGTGCAAATTAAAACGTTTTGCTCAGAAAGCGTATCATTGCATCAAAATCGATACAGGAATTTTTCTCAGTTTCGAGAGCAATTCAAAAAATTTTCCCTACGATTTTCCCTATTTTCGCACTTCATAGCGTAAAAGACGAGAACACATTTTGAGACTGTATGGTTTTCAGCCTCAAATGTTAAGGGTAGTGGGTTCACCACATTTTAAGTAATGAAGTGTGGCCTATAATTACTAAATCAGTAGAAGCAAACATGATCATCCATACAGGGAAGTCAATATTCAGTACCCACGTAGGTACTTTTAGGTGAAACTTCTGTTCCTAAATCTTTAAATTACCTTTCTTCATCTTAAAGACTTATTGGTCTTGCAAAGACGTACAGACAAACACAGCTGCGTATTACATCCGTACAGATTACGTTGAGCATGTAGTATATACGAGTATACTAACACAAGGACATTAATGAAATCAGACATGCCGTCGCAATTGTACATTCAATTAGTACAACCGTCACCATTCTTATCGGAGGAGACGATTTTACGAACGAATTAATCCGAAAACATACGACTCCCCCCCTTCTCCCTATCGATGTCTATTGTATTTGCCGAGTGTAATTAAGTACATGTGGATTGAGAAGTTCCGAGATAAGTGATGGAGTTGAAAATCTTGAAATTGGGGAGGTGCTCGGAGATAATAATGAAGTTACTTTGGAAAATAGGTACCAATGTTGTGCCATAAAGGTACGAGTACTGAATGTCGTCGTGTAAAACAAAAGATAGTAAAATAAAAAAAAAAAACAATCGAAGCAAAACTGTTCGTTTCAATTGCTGGCACAATGAGAATGAGTCACGATTGAGTGTTATAGAGCATATCAATTGAAATGATATTTGAATAATTGATTTAAACATATTGACAGAAAATTCAAAGTAATTGAATAAACAAATCAATTGGCCTTAAAAAGGGATAACGGACGACTCTATTCGATAAATCAAGGACCCAATCAAAATATAGACCAGCGTTACTGATTGTCGATAGTCGATAATTGAGGGGAGAGATTCGTGGGTTTTTTTTTATTATTGATCAATCGCTCGCGCCTCACTATTAAGGATTATTGATAGATTTATATTAATGTGCTCACAAAAAACGTTAGGGTGGCATTTTTTTTATAAGCGAGTCGTTGACGCAACCACAATTGGATATTGTGTGTAATTTTCGAACGTAACAATGCCGATCGTTTTTTTATTTCGTTTTCAAATCGTGACGTGTTTGCGTTCCGTTCTTTATTGGCGTTTGTTTACATGTTTGTTTATAGAATGCTTTTGATTTGATTTGCATTAAACGGGACAGTGTTCCAAATCATATTTGGACTTTTCCATACATTTTTCAATCTAATTGCTTCGGTAGGACTCCTTACGGAGGTTTGTTTTGTCATTTACCAATAGAATATAAAGTTGTTTTTAATTTATTAAAGTGTTAACATGCAAAAAGTTTTCAAGTTGGCCTTACTGGTAGGTTTCTCCATATATAAAGTTTCTTTTATATTATACATGTACATGTATTTAACAATACCTCTCATATATTGTCGCTATCACTTCAATATGCGAAATTGACACCGCAATATTCACAAACAGAAATAAGATTGCCTTCAGCTACCCCCGGGGTGGGTGTGTGGGGGGGTACTTTATTATACCCAGAACGTCTTCACGATTGAAACCAATTGTTAATTGAGCTATATCTATGAAAATTTGCCTCTGTACGAGTCGATTCTTATCGGAATTTGTCGTTAAATTTAATACAATGCCGGGTTTTCCGTGTTGCGTGCCAGGGGGAGCAATTCTGCCTTACGATTGGTTTTATAATGCCGTTAATATTTCAATTTTAATATCATAATTAATTTAAAACCGATTCTTAGATAAGTCACTGGCACAAATAGATTTAAAATGAATTTTTTTCTAAGCGCGATATCAAAACCTAAAAAGATCCGATTCAAATTTAGAACGCTAGGAATATGTATTACAGTTTTATTTTTATTCAAAACTTTATAGGCCTCTCATAAATTTAATAGAAAGTGGAATGTTGGGAGTAAAATCAATTATTGCTCTAATACTATACAAAATTGGGTGGCACCCGACAATAGTTAGACAAATGAATAAATCCAAATGGAAATTTCCCTATTCGGGAACAATAGTTAGATTTTAGAGGCTGTATCGCATACAGACAGATTGATTGGGCCCTTTCTAGCGGTTAGAAGGTGTGGATAAGGCTTCGAAATAAGGTGGTATATTTATAACTTCCATTGAATACTGAAATATGAATGGAAATTAAATGTTTATTTGGTGCATGAAAAATATTTGAATACGACGACTACCAAGTGTTTCGATTTTTAAATTACAATGAATTAGCAAAAGCACGTGTGTTCATTCAGCCTGGATGTTTCAACAATAAAAGAGGTTGCAATAAAAAAAAAATAAGTTGTTTTTATCTTTGATTACGATTATTTTTTCGAAATGCTTTACAATGCAAGCCATAAACAAAATTTATAGCTCTATTTATGTTCTATCTAAGCGTTCTTCGCTAAATCTCAAGTTTGGACGTAAATCATAGGCGTTGCGTTCACATAAATTTCGGATCGCACTCCATATTTTGCTACCTGTGCCGTTTGTTACGATTTTATTATGAAAATGAATGGCAGGCAAGGGGGGAAGTTTTTAGGGTGGTATAGGGGAGGGGGTAAGGTAGACGATCAAAAGGGTTCCTAATTCGTACATTCGGTAACACTAGCAACTATGAGTTTTATGGAGCGAATCTTTTATGAGATAATCAAATTTTGTATTATTAATGCGTTCAATTCGCGTATGGGGATCGATTGCGTTCGTTTGTTTCAATTTTGCGGTTCGCATTTGTTTCGCCTGTCTGTGGTTTTAGTAATTTTAGCTTATCTTTTGCCTTATTTATAAACAACTCTCAATATTGTTTGTTTTGTTATCTATTATTATTAGTGTTTTGATATTCATATTTAATTGTTCGATTTTGATATCAACCTTTAGACATAGCGTTCTATAAGTTTTGTTAAAAACATTTATAAGATGCTTAAGTTTGTGACCTGCCTTTTCACTAAAATGTCATGTTATAAACAGTGTTTCATAAATAAGGTCCATAATTAATTATTTTTATTAAAATTGGTATACGTTTGACTTTGTAAAGTTTAATTTGTTTTTGATTTTCGACTTCTCTAGAATTAATTTGCGGCTTGTGCGGTTCATATTTAGATAAATATTCATATGAGTTGTCGCGTTACGCTTTGTAAAAGAATCACATTCATTATTTATTTTGTCGTTTTGACATATTTCATTGAAACATTCATTATTAAACACACGAGTAATTAGAAAACAGCGAGCGTTAAAGAAAACTCGTGCGAAGGAGCAACAATTTAAAAACGTAACCTTTTGTCTTTGGTTTAATTACTGGCACAAAAGAACCGCTAACGTTTAAATTTCGAATGTAACGCTCGAATAATTTGTACATTTGAAATGTTTTGTTTTTACATCTTATGATGGAAAAGTAATTCAATATGAATTTTCAAATTAAAATTCGAATGTTCGAAAAGCGCGCCGTTCTTGCTTCACGCTGTTGCACACACTCGCATTTCTCGCACTAAATGTAATCGTGGAAACCTGTGAAAATATGTAAATTGATCCTTGGAGATGCCGGACCGACGGACGGAGTGAAATTTGAATATAAACTTTCCACCAGTACCGTATAAGCGCCATTTATTTTGGCCGCCCATAAAATATAATGATTTTTGACGTAGCTCTCTGGCTATATTAATTTTGTGGGAGCCTTATTTGAGGGTATGTTTTGTATATCGACCGAAATTCGCATATAACTATGAGATAATTAAATGTTAATAGATTTTGTATATATGTTTTAATTTTATTTAGGTATATTAGCCAAATAATATATAATGATAATGTACCTACCTATCCGTTGCTTTTCTTGAAAATATTACTAGATTTCAATTATATAAGAAGGTTATTTTTTGCTTAAATCAATGTTAGTGCATCTAGCGGATGTTAATTAAACAAATAGTCGGCATGTTATAATTAATATGCAAAATATCAAACTGATTTGTAAATTTGGCAGCATTCAAACAATAAATTGGTAGGAAAAGGAAAAAGCCACAAAACGGACGCCACTCGTCGGAATAAGAGATCGGCAATATTTACATAAAAAACAAATAATACACACGGAGACGGGATGCGCGCATAAAATTAAAATCGATGAGAAATCTACCCTTCGAATTAAATATCATTGCCCTGTCGCACACACAGACATAACATAGATAATAAGATCACTCACACAAAGGTGTAGATTACTGTTGAAGGGTCGCTTGTCGCATTTAATAAACAATTTCGAATCGATATCAGGATTCCATTTTTAAACCAACCTATTTTCTCTTAAAACCAATCAATGCCTTCGAAACTCAAATTTTAAACTATAGAATTTAAAAATAAAATTATACAAACCATAAAGAACAGATATTTATAAAAAAATGTACGATGCCGATGGGGTGTAACTTAAAATATCGGCCCGTACTTATTTGCATACTAACTAAAATAATTTATTATTTTTTCTCGGAGGGGCGGCTGTGTGGGGTGAGATCGTATACAATAGGAATAACTAGAAACAGAGTGTTATTGCCCCGATCATGCCGTTACATTTTTATAAACATTTATTGAAGTTGCCGCACAAAGTTATGAGACTCTAATTCGGCGTATTCTGAGAGCGTACGACGTGAACATAAACTATTTCCAAACAAAACAAATATCAAATTAAACATACACGGAAATGCAATATCCGACGTCAAAATACGAGATGCTTAAAAGTTGGAATCAAAGCGGTTCGGAAATCAAAGTAGAGTCCGTAAAAGGAGGAGTGGATGGCGTTCGGCGCATCGCATCCTTACAAAATAGCATGTGATTGCACGAAACAAAGCGCCGTTGGAGAGATAACTTTCCAGCGAACTCGTCGCGCCGGGAAAAAGTTTGCCGACAATACTACACTGTATGGCATTTTGTTGGTGTCATATTGTCGAACATTTCAATCGCCAACGTTTCCGAACGCAGTCAATACATTTCCACTTTCGAAATAACGTGACATATTTTGTTTTTTATGAGCCAAAGGCAAAAGTGTATGATAAAATACAGCTTCAACGAAATGAAAGTGTGAAAACGTTTCTGTTGACGCTGCACTCGTAGTTGTAGGATTGCGAACAAAATTATCATTCGTATCAAAGGGAATATTTTAAATAGGTATACATAAACATGGCGGCGAGTTAGGTCCAGACAAACTCACACCACGGCCGTCGCAAGATTTATACACTCGTTTCATATGCGATATCGTTTAAATGCTACATTCACTGATGCATTATATACATATATTTTTTACTTTTTACCGACGTCTGGCCGCGCTTTTGTTTTGCGTGTTCAATATTGATGAGAAATTTTGCGATTTTCATTACAGAGAGGACATAATATTCTTAGATAAGTTCTTTTTGAGGATAAAAGAAAGCGTCATTCTAAGACGAACATTACAAAATCATGCATTACCTCTGTTTAGGTCGAATGACTAATTTAAGAATGACTACTGAACTGTTTTCGTCTTCGGAAGAAAATAAAGTATTTGACAATCTCTAGATTATTTGATTTGATTTAATTAATCGATTGTTTTCATGAACATATCTAGTCTGGATATCATTGTGCGATATCTATCCAAATCATTCATTCCTATCCGTAACTAAATTTAGAATTAGTTGTCAAAATCGTGTCAAATTTTACCATTAATTTATACAATATATTTCATTTAGTAATCAATTCTTAATTTTCAATGATCGATTCAGTTTTTAATATCAGTTCAATTTTACTCGAAGAATCTATTTTAGATTATTTGAAAAACTTTGTATCTTAGTAGAATATATAAGTATTATGTTCTACATGAAATTATTTGAAGGTGTTTAGATCATAAGTCGGACGGTCTGGCACAAAAGGGAGGAGGCCTTTGCCCAATAAAAAAAATGAAGGAATTATGTCAAACTTTTAATTAAGTTGAATTATTCAACTATATATGTTAATAAATAAATAATCAGCGTCGCAGTTTACGCTGCGACATATGCATAGTTGGTGCCGATTGGCACTGCAATTGATTTTCCTTTTTTTTTTTACTTTCCGCTCAATTTAATACGTTTTTTAATATTGTTGTTGTCAATAAAATCATTTTCATTCTTTCTTTCTTACTTATGTCAAGTTTTTATTCCACTGGTTATTCAACAGGCTTTAGCAAAAAATTATAACCTACAATCTGAATGCTATATACTTTTATGATTACTACAAGCTTGTCTCAATCCTCCTTTTCAATATACGTAATAGTTTTCATAAGAAAAGGCAACACATTCATATGCAAATAACTAGACGTTGTACAATAAACTGAACCCGGCAATCTTAGATCGACAAAAGTCTTTCGAAGAGCAATAAAAGGGATTTCTTTTAAATTATACGTTTGCGAATATAAAAAAAAGTACGGCAACATTATTACACGTCTACGTAAAGTTATTTATATAAATTTTATTGTAATTTAATAACTGCGTGTAAAGGAACGCAATTGCAATCTGCGTGCTATTTCAATTTTAACTAACGGTGAAGGCATAAATACGCAGTACATCATTTGAAATTTGAAAAAAGAACACTTCCGTTAAAAAATATAATTTAGGTATATAGCAGTAATAAAGTCTATTGACTTCTCGCCGGGAACTCGATAATCCCTTATCGTCGAGTTTTTGTCGTGATAATGAAATAAAAGTATAAAACTGCGTATTTAGTGTGAATCCAAGGAGTCCAAATTTAAATCGTCATTAAACCTACTGTCACTTTACTGAGCGATTCCCAGCTACTTCGACGGGGCTGTATATTGCTTAGATGTGATTTGAATTTTGATTTCGAAATTGTTAACGAAGAAAACTTGATACTGGCATAATTGCCATATGTGAAATGAAAACTTGACACTGGCACAGTGTTCTGATTGCGCTATTGCCATATATGAAAAGAAACAAAAAAATGTAACTAATGGAAAATGCTAAGGTACGTTTACGTAATTTGAATTTTGAAAACGAATAGTTTTAAAAATAGAATTTATATAGCATTTCAATAATATGTATACACAAATATATCTTCAAATGTCTGGTATACAGTCGATCTCCAATTTTAGTGTACTATTTGTATCTAGACACTTTTTGACCTTTAAATTAATACCCTACAGGCTACATTTGCGTGCACAGCACCGATATGTACACGATAACGTGTGATTGACTGTAGAATAAAACAAAACACAAGGGGAGATGCATCGGGCAAAAGATATCGGACGAGAAGGGGTTGATTTGATTGAATATCTGTTATTAAGACCCACCCTACCACGCACACGGGCGCAAATATAAAATAATACACACGCACACTTTATAAATATGCATGAGTTTAAAATGTGTGTGCATTAGGAATTTCTAAACGATTGTCAGTGTGTGGGTAGAGTGTTTCGCTGTGATTTAGAAGATGCTCCTGCGAAATAATTCGGAAGTTTAATAATAATAATTAATAAATGATGGAATGGAATATGTATAATTGTAAGACATGGTGCAGAACTGAAAACTTGCTGAAGTACATGCAGGATTAAATAAAAAATATATACACATTAATAAAGGCTTGTTCAGATTTGGGAAAAGAGCAAGAAAGTTTTTTTTTTATGGACGAAGGCGGCAGACGAGCATACAGTCCACCTGATGATAAGTGGATATTTTACAACGGTTGCGTATTTTATTACCGCACAAACTAGATTACACTTTTAAGTAACATAAAACTGTTTTTATTTTTTTGTTAAAAATTGTGTTGAATTTTAAAAGGTCGTTGAACAATAGTTCACGAAATAAATTGAATGTTCGCTTCCCGCCGTCTGTCCCTCTGTACGTACGCTTAGATCTTTTAAACTACGCAACGGATTTTAATGCGGTTTTCATCAATAGATAGAGTGATTCAAGAGGAAGGTTTATACGTATAGTTTAATATTGTTTTGTGTTAATTTGTTGAAATATGACGATAATAGTTCAAGATGTCGCAAAAAATCAAGCCGACTCAGAGCTTTCATCGAAAATGCTGTATGAGCAATCACACCCCATTAGTATCTACGTTGTACCCGTGCGAAGCCGCGGCGGGTCGCTAGTTATAATATATGACACAGAGTACGTGTTTAAAATGCGTCTGATTTCCGCGTTGTTGGTATAGAATAATTAATTCGGGATATTTCGCAAGGATGTGAGGCTTCCTTTCATTCGGGAGTTATTGTTCTGAGGGCGGCACCAATTTTTTGTTTGCGAACTCGAAATTAATTTACTTTCTGCTACGCGCAGCGATCACATCCAGATATTTGGATATTTAATGATTTCGTGAAATTAGACTTGAAATTGGATATTTTATTTGAGCTGTGATTATTGAATTCTCTGTGTTACTATGTGTTCTGTATGTGGGTGTGTTGGTTGTTTTATCAGTGTGTGTTCACTGCGTAGGGGTAATCACGTTCCGTTTTGTGTAGAAACTGAAGTGGAAGCAAATTGGAAATATGAACCGTGACGTTTAATAAGAAATTAAAGACGGTTGCTTGCCATAATAAATAATTTAGCTGTAGATAGAAATCGAGCTGTTAGAATAAATATCAGAAGAAAGAAAGAAGAAAAAGAGAAAGAAATTAAAAATCACATTTTGTATCAAATTGTTAGGTACTTATTATGATCTATAAAGATACAAATGATAGATAATAATAAGACATAATAATAACATCAGAGAACTGTCTGAAATAACAATGGAAGCTATAATATATTAAGCATAAAACGTATTACTGGAAGGTAGATAAGAAAATAAGGAAAAATGACTCTCCTATTGGAGCAGTGTCAAAAAATAGTGATCGCAGAGTAAATAATCCAATTAGAATACAACGCGGAAAAGATTTCGTTGAAACACAAACGCCAAACAAAACAAATCTATTTTAGTTTGACTGGCACAATACAGAATCGAATTGGCAAGAGGGCGAGTGGACAGAGTACCAAGAGTATGAATACCAATACAAAGTTAGTGGACAGGCCATTCTGAAACTGACAAAAGAGGTTTTATTTAAAGTAGCGATCATAGGTATAAAAGTTAGTGGACAGGTCATTCTGAAACTGACAAAAGAGGTTTTATTTAAAGTAGCGATCATAGGTATACTAATCATGTGTGAAAAAAGCATGTAATTATTTTGATGGTAAGGAAGAAATACATACATAGAAATAGACCCTACAACAATATCAACACGCTGAATATCTTGCCTTCGGTACCAAATTTATACAACGTGCTCAATATTAATCAATATGTTATTTGAGTATTTTGCCCAAGAGACACTTATCGTTTTTATACTAAGGCTTAAATTTAAAAAAAAAAACTAGTAATGTTAACATAAAGTAAGGCCTTAATATTTGAAAGAATTGACTACAATAGGCATTCAAATAACTACAAATAAGGGACAAAAAAGAAATAGTACATGATTACAACATCAAGATTGAAGGGCAAATAGCTAGATTAGTTGATGATAAATTATGGGATAAATGAGAGCAATTAGTTTTCAAATTAAAATCAGGGTTGGGGTGTCGATTTGATTAACAACTCAAGTCCACAGGATTTACGCAACTTTCTAGTATTTAATGCTAGAAAACAAAATTAAGGATAAAAACAAAATTAAGGAAATTTACAGAATAAAGTATTATTCTGTAAATTTCAATCGTTTTGCACTACCTATATCCCTTTTATTTTTCATCCTAAGTTTGTCTAGATGAGATAGTCTAGTCTTAGCGAAAAGGTTGCATTTGATAATTTGTAGCGATAATAGCGCCTATTGTAAATATTTTGTCATTTAAAGATATTTGCACATGTAATAACTATTTGTATGCAATAAAGAGTATTTATTATTATTTAACGCCTATCTGCAAATTTGATACTGGTCGCACCGCGCCCCAAGATGTCCGCCGTCATTAATAGTTGTCAACCGTCAAATGTCACTCGTTGTTCCGCCGCCGAGCGGAGCTGACGTCCGGACGGAGCGGATTACGATGATCTGCACGAATGCAAGGTTACTTCGCGATGATTGGTGGGCATTTGATTTGTATAACTGTGAATATAGATCTGTTGTCAACCAGAATTTAAATACTGACCTATTTTAATTTGAGGCTTGAATCTGGTCATGTTAAATTATAGTTAGAATTAATAGTCATTATAATATTAGTAAATATAGCATTTCCGTACACGCTACCTATCTCATACACACGTGATCACTGTCGCGGGGTTTGCTGAAAGATCTCTTCTATAGAGATAAGGTCGTGTGTAGACACTGTGTAGTACATCATTTTATTAATCCATTTTATGTTCTACGAGTGTACCTATGTGTGTGTGTGTGGTGTCGGCCGGTTAAGGAATAGCACCACCTCATCTCCTCACGTGGGTGTCGTAAAAGGCGACTGAGGGATAACAAAGCGAATACAAGCCCTGAGGAACTACACCACCTCTAAAAGAATGGACTCGCCAACTCGCTTGGTCAGCGTGGCGTTTGAAGGCCTTACATCCCTCATTCA
The DNA here is from genome assembly GCA_943735995.1 of Sesia bembeciformis. Classification (NCBI taxonomy): domain Eukaryota; kingdom Metazoa; phylum Arthropoda; class Insecta; order Lepidoptera; family Sesiidae; genus Sesia; species Sesia bembeciformis. The sequence goes on along the minus strand of OX031045.1, from coordinate 12,466,218 downwards.
CGAGACAATGTCCAGCAGTGGTCTGGTTGCATTGCATGTGTGAGTGTACTGCACTATAATTAATGCAGTAATGCATAAATTAATAAGTATCGGCACAGATTGCCAGGTTTTTAGAAGAAAAAACAATATTCGTATTTTATTATCTTTCTTATGAAAAGCATCATGTATGAAGAGAATTTTGATGCAAATTTATTACTACCAATTTAAAAATAAAACCGTAAAAATTTGTACAATTTGACAATTCATCAAAAGTTTAATTCGTAACATTTTAATGACAAATAGTGATTTTAATTTAAAAAGTCTACGATGCCATAACTAATAAAATCTCTTCGTTTTGGAGCCGTTCCAGTATTTTTTAAATGAACGCAGCGTTTTTAAGTATGATATGAATATTCGTAACCACGCGTCATGTCGCCCTGCGGATAATCTGTGGTCTAAAGCATAAGCTGACACGTACAAAATAAAAACACATACTGTTCGCAAAGGATCGCATCTTTTTTATTATTATTATTATATAATAGGCGAGCAGCCAGCACCTGTTGTACCTGTATCTTGTGCTGGTGTATGCATTATCCTTGCTTTTAGTTTGACAATAAGAAATTTTTCTTTTCTAACTTTATAGAATTAGTCGACATTTTATTTAATATGTGCATTAATTTTTCTTGCACCTATGTTATCTCCCATTTTATGGAGATCCCGGATTATTCTTTATATTGATATACGCTGTAGTCTTTATATTCATACAGGTTTAAAGACTAAAAAAGCAGTTAAAGTACAGAGCTCTGAATAAGTCTAACAATGTTCTTTAAAAAATATAAAGTTTTTTAAATCGCCAATAGTTGCTGACTTAATTCGGTACACAAGACCCTTTTTAGGGTTGTTCACCTTGTATCGAAAGGGTTAATTCAGTACCGAAGGGTTATTACGAGACGGACCGCGTATTAATGTATGTATCGGGGCCGTTTGAGGTATTGCCCAATGCTTTGTTTTTATCATTTTACGGGTTAAGGGATGCGTCGCGACTGTGTCGCTGTATGGGTGAATTATGGGTATATATTTCGGTACTTCGAAGTCTTTCATGAATTTCGGGGGATATGAAGATGATAAAATGTTTGAATTGTAGTAATAATACAAAGAAGTTCAGTAGTTTAATAGAAAATAGTTACGGTCCGATTATACTTCCTTGAGGTATCCCTGTCGGTGTCTTCTATATTATTATTATTATTTTTACAAGTAACATCGTCTTAACATTTTTGTTAGCAAAAACTTATCCTAAGTGTTAGCAGTTATATCTAGTACTTATATATACATATATCTATTTATATCTATAGTATGTAGAATTTCATTTTTCCTAAGACATTTTATAATATACGCAGTTGAATGCTTTCAATATATCCACTTTGAAGAATCTATTCGGTACATACAGAACTAAAGTAGATAAATAATATTTTTTTATACCCCGTAATAATTATGTGACTGTATTTTATATTTGATCTGTGTTTTTCACGTGGTGAGTATTGAAAGCACTCGATGTTTTTCCAATGGGCCGTTACTTTTGTATTTGAAGGGTTTTATTGTCTAGACTTCACGATTAATCTGATAAGTTTATTATAAAAACAGACGATCTTGAAAATTAAATTATAATGCTATGATTGGCGAAGTATTAGAGATCCGTTTAGCGTTGTATTTTACTAAACTTTGTTTTATAAATGAGAGAGTTTAACAACCAATACTTGTATATAACTGTGTCTCCTGCTGATTAGTATAGCCAAAGTAACAGAGCCCTTACCCAGGGGTACAGTTTTAATTCTTTATATATTATTCAACTATAATGTATAATTCTTGTATGTATAAAGGGTGGTCTCTCTAGGGATGGAGGAGACGGGGGCGTTCAAAAATCAGTTTCGATTGAACCCTATCGGTGCCTTTATCTCAGTGCCTCTGTGTGCGTAAGGGGTGACAACTTGAGGGTCAATTTTTAGTCATATACTAGTAACTGTAGGACAGCGATATATGAGTTATTGATTGACAATTATTGGACGCCATTCAAAATCTGAAGTAAGTGCAGTTTATTGCACACCCAAGAATAAAATACAAAATAAAGTAATAGTGGAGTGTAGGCTTTCTCGGCCGGTGTCCACATTAATTGAATCTTCCGGGCTACTTGGCCGAGGTCTTCTGGAATCTCTTCTCTTTCTTCCTAACGTTTCGTCAACAACTGCGGTTGACATCTTCAGTGGCGGCTGCGTTCACTTTCGGAGAGATGTTATTTCTTCGGCTTCTCGAGCGTAACTGAAGAAGAGATTCCAGAAGACCTCGGCCAAATAGCCCAGAAGATTCAATTAATAAAATAAAGTAAAATACAAAAGTTTAAATCACTAGGTTCTTCCAGGCAACCTTTGGGCGAGAGGTGGAATATATGTGAACACAAGAATAATAGGTATAATATGTAATAAATATAATTATATACTACATATATTAATAATCCATGAAGTAAAATCCTAATTACGAAGTAAATTCCTGAAGATGGCAGACGGAGATTCCTTGTTTTCGAGAGTCCAGTAAACTATTGTACATAATGGGTCCTTGATATTGGAGATGTGAATGAAAGATCTATAAGTAGGTACTGAACTGCGATTACTACTTCCGATTGCGCGTTTGTATTGAAGTGTATATTTATATAATGTAGTCCGACTGTTGTAGATGCCTGTATATTTATATAATGTAGTCCGACTGTTGTAGATGCCTGTATATTTATATAATGTAGTCCGACTGTAGTAGATGCCTGTATATTTATATAATGTAGTCCGACTGTTGTAGATGCCTGTTTATTTTTAAATTGAGAGTCATAACATCGGATGTACGATTGGGATTTTAGAGGAGAGGAAAATAAGGAAGACAATTATAACCGTATAATACTAAGTAGGTAATAGTAAGTTGCACAACACTGTGATCTCACAGTGTTGTGCAAATTGTTATTTATTTTTTAACTAGCTGTGCCCGCGACTTCGTACGCGTGGAAAGCTTTGTATAGGTACAGCATCATTTCTTCCCGTCAGCCGATTTCGATGAAACAAAGCCTATTCGAAGTGCCAAGCTAAACTTAATTAACCTGTGGAAACGTTATGAAAATCCGTTCCGTTGTTTTGGAGATTAGCGTGTTCGAAGAGACAAACAGACAGACAGATACAAAATAAAATTAAAAAGATACGTTGGTTCTACAGTTTTATTATATGTATATATTGTGACAGCATTGTTTAAGCTATTAAGTTTACCGATCACTCATATAGAATAGGTATATGTATATATATAATCACAATAGTTTATACGCTTCCTGAAAAATAAAAATGATATATATATTTTATTTTTCATTTATATATATAGTTATAAAAGTTTATATATATTTATATATATATATTTATTTATATATATTTTATATATATTATATATATAGTTTATATATATTTTATATATTATATATATATAGAAAAAGGGCGGCAGACGAGCATATAGTCCATCTGATGGTAAGTGGATACTGTCGTCCATAAATATCTGCGATACATGCCAACATCAGTCCAGAATGAGAAACGTTGGCACACCCCCGGATGCCCTGCTTACCTTTGCAGATTAAGGAATGGATTATGAAAATGGGGAGGGATAGGATAGGATGGGATGGGAATGGGCTCTGACATATCTCACTCACTACCGAAATACATGCACCGGGGCTGTAGGAATGCAGCATGCATTCTTTCTCTTACTTACATAATAAAAATAAAATAATGTACATATAATATAGTGTAGTCAAATTTATCTTCAGATCTGCAGAATTTGAACTAAATGAAAATTCCTGGCGATGAAGAAGGCAAAAAGTGGCACGACATTCAACCTCACGACTCTTTGAATGAATGAATGAAAATTCTTTATTGCTTTCTTGTTTTAAGTAAATTATTTGCATTAATTAAACATATACACAAGCAATAGGTGGCCTCATTGCGAAAAGCGATCTCTTCCAGACAACCGACGGGCAGTGAAAGGACTTACAAAAAGAAGTCCCTAAATTAATGCAATAAAGTAATGCAAATTAATATTAAGAACACAATAATAATACGTTTTCTTAATTTAAAGAAAAATGGAGAGGGAGGAGTTGTAGTGTGATTAAAATATCTATAAATAAAGAAATTAAATAAAGTACCTACATAACATGAGTAACAAGAGATCTTTATAAATTCCAAATCGGGTCTGAACGCGTATAACAAAGGTATTTGTTTACCATCTACCAGATGTTTCGGCACGAGTTACACCAGCCGTGGTCACGAGTTGACTCGTGGCACACAATTGAAAAATTGAAACACAGAATTGATACAAAGAACTGTGTTAATACTGGCAGCCTGTTTTAATACTACACCTATCAAACGAAAAAACAAAAACATTGACCACAGACTATGTACATAGGATAGCGTCATCTATGACCCTTCTTGCCATATTTTAAACGCAACCCTTTCGGCGACTCGCACCCCTTGCGAGACTTAGATCAATCGCCGGCCACCCTTATTATTTACTGATTGATTATATTTCGTAGGGATGTTGTTACTATTTAGTGATCGAAAAAAAGAAGCAGTAGAAATATATAAGAGTACGTTACGCAATTTAGTACCTATGGATGTCGGAAAACATCATGAGGAATTCCGTGAGGTCAAGGTTGGATAAAATATAGGCCATATAGGTGATATCCAATCGACACTAGGTGCAAGCTGAGGCCTGTATCTTGTAGCAGGTCGTTATTGTTTGATATGGAAAAGGTATAATTTTGATAATTGATAATTATGAGGGCGTGAATACACCTTTTGAGTTTGGTTACATTAACATGTCGCCGACTGTGCAGTTTACTCTTTTACGCGATTTTTGCATGAGAAAGTGCAATCATTGTTAGGAAGAATACGAAAGAGATAATGTCAGTTTGAAACTAGTTAACAGTGATATATAATAGGAATATTAAAAGAAATATATAATACTAGCTAGGTACCCTGGCTTCGCCTTGGTGGTATCATGATTCCTTAGGGAACCCAAATATAGCCTATGTTCATCTGCATTCGTTTAGCTTACTAAAGGTGAAAACATTTTCAAAATCAGTTCAGTAATAATTCAATATATCTCTTACACATAATAAACAAAAGAAACACCTCCAAACTTTTATCCTTTGCTTCGGCATCGTCATTTGATGTGTGGCCTTAAAAACCCTTGCCAAACGGGTTGGCGAGTCCATTCTTTGTGTAGCTCCTCAGGGCTTGTAGCGGCTTTGTTATCCCTTAGTCGTATTTTACGACAGCCACGGGAAGGGATGGGTTCGTGCTAGTCTTTGTTTTATTCGATATAAATTACATTGTCACTACCGATCAAAACGAGACACAAGCCACGTCTGCTACACGTAAATTCACACATTGTAAAAATCCCTTTCTGCCGGGATGTGTAGGTATACCTATGCACTATGCAAACGAGTAATTTATACCCAATTGTTGGATGTTGGGTTGGGGAAAAAGGAAACCGCAAGCGTGTATGATATATCGATAAAAGTTTTTCTCACGCGGTTATTGATATGTAAACTATTATTATTATATATATTGCTCAAAGTGAACTATATTCGTGGTCAGTGATATTTAAAATGTATCAAAATAATGATCACAATTGGTAAAATACTATAATTAATAATTAACTATAATTAACTATACCTATCTGTTAAAAAGTGAGATCTCTTCATTACTGCGTAGGTACTAGCTATGAACTTTCATCATTATCTATATATTTTAAATAGATTAACATAATTTGTGCACTCAAACTGGAAAAAACCCCTTCATCTCATAAAATTATAAAAAAAATCCTACGAGATTTTTTTTTTATTTTTTATGTATGAATGCGGCAGAGGAGCATACAGTCCACCTGACGATAAGTGGATACTGTCGCCCATAGACATCCGCAATACATGCCCACATTAGTCCAAAATGACAAACGTTGGCACGCCCCCGGATGCGCTGCCTACCTTTGGAGATATAGGAATGGATTTGGAGAAAGGGTTGGGAAAATGGGGAGGGATTGGATGGGAATGAGCTCTGACACATCTCACTCACTACCGAAACACGTACGTACATTAGGGAAATAAGATAAAGTGGGAAATGCAGTACATTTCAAGGTAGTATTCTGCGAGAGAAACGTGGCCAGTGGAGCGCGCCTAGTATTTTCCTGCAGTAAAATGGAGCCTATATATTAAGTTCATACATCTAGCAATAGTCTGGCAGACCTCTAGCAATACATTGATGAAAACTGCATTCAATTCCATGCCGTAGTTTTTGCGTGATGCGTGTACAAACATACAGACAGACAGACAGACAAAATTTCTAAAAACTGTTGTTTTGCCTTCTGTTGCTGTAATAAAGATCCCCCCATATTAGTTTTTTTTCAATATCTATAATGTACATCGGCCTGTTACAATTTTATTATATGTACAGATGTTGAAACAATTCATCAGAAAGTACACGGATTGAGCTTTCTGAAATATTCTGTAACTCTGTTTATCATAAAATAGTTTAGTGACGTTTGTAAACCCTGTTAATTAATAAACATCAATGCTTAAGCTAGAATTTAGTGTACCTATATGGTACATGTATCTAAGACAGATTTTTGAAAAGTATTTATGATACTCTTAGACGGCTCACCATCGTGACGCTACATAGCCAACACGGCCACAGTTTGTAATTATTAATAAATAATGGCCGCCGCACACGATCAGTTAAAACTGTCATTGACTGAACAGTTTGAACTGACAGTTAAAACTGACGTTTCTAGTATGATAAACTGACAGTTTTCATCCTACACACGGTCAGTTTTAACTGTCAGTTCAAACTGTTCAGTCAATGACAGTTTTAAAAATTAACAAAATTAATAAAGAATACAGCCTCTCTATAATATTATGTAGCATCGATAATAAGAAACATATGTTTTTGAGTTTTCCAATTAAGACTTTTATATTTAGACTTTTAATTAGAAATGATCCACAATAAATGTTTAATTCCAATTAATTCTTGATTCTGTCAATTTTAACGGCATCACCCTACTTATTATTAGTATCATAAGTTGTTTTATGGCTATTATCCATGGAAAATGCCATGGCGAGGCTGTCTTTTTAGCCGCGTTTGACTTCTAAATGGTGGTCACGCGTCTTCACTTATCGCCAATTAGGTGCTGTATAAAGTTGACTGATTAAAAAGACAAGGGTAAGTTTTATTTTAAACGCAGACGGTTCTTTTAGAACGAAAACTTAAAAATATACTAACATCGTTTATTAAAATATAATTATGAAATACTTAGGTACTTTTAAGTGTAAATTCTTATTCTCCTTAGAATTACAAATACGAAAGTTTCTTTTTAATTGTTAATCAATAACTGCAATAAATCAGCGATTATAATTATTATTAACTAATAATTATAATTATCTCTATTGTATAAACGGATCAAGTACGAGGGGAGAGTGCACGGAGCAATCCAACAGCCGCTGGGCGCGCTCGACTGGCCACGTTAACCCTCTCTCACAGAAGACTACCTTGAAATGTACTGCATTTCCCACTTTATCTTATTTCCCTAATGTGCGTACGTGTTTCGGTAGTGAGTGAGATGTGCCAGACCCCATTCCCATCCTATCCCTACACATTTTCCCAACCCTTTCTCCAAATCCATTCCTATATCTCCAAATTTTTGTCATTTTGGACTAATGTTGGCATGTATCACGGATGTCTATGGGCTACAGTATCCATTTACCATCAGGTGGACTTTATGCTAGTATGCCACTTACGTCCATAAAAAAAAATTGCATAACTACGAAAACATAAAACAAATGCCGGTTATATTTTAATTATGCAGTCTGTTCCAGACAACCAGCATTTCTAATAATAGTTTATATAGTTTACTATGGTCTAGTTACAATAAAAAAATGAGAAGAAGGAAGCCTTTAAAACAGAGATCGGTTGGCATATCCCACACGAAACCCTAAAAACTAGTAGGTACGTACTTTACAACCGCCTTGATAATGCACTTTTATTATCCAGAGACATGCGATACAGGTGATTATTTAGTGAATTTCAAAATGGCGGACAGTGATAACATTTAAATTTCCCCATGTTTCAAAACAAGTGACACTGTGTACTTGCGCCCTAAAGAGTTTGTATGGAATGTGACGCAGTGTTGGGTAGTAGGAAAGCGGTTTGGGTGTTTCGCGTGACCAGCCCGTGGTTTTTAACACGGAGTCTTCACACTCAAATTTTCGCTTTGAACGTCTCGCATTTTGGGTTGCAATTAGTGATTGTTATCGTGTTTGCTATAAATGTTTGTCTGTGTGGTGTGGTCCCAAAATGAGGGTATTTGCCAATTACATGAAATCCAGATTAACCAATTTATTAACTGAAAAATGTTTTGTCATTGAAAAAATATCTCTGTATTAGCTTGTATTATCCCACTGCTAAGGGTAACAAAGCGGCTACCACACGCATTGAGGAACTACACCAGCTCTAAATGAGTGAATTTGCACACCCACTTGGTCAACGTGCCGTTTATACCAATACATCCCTCATGTACGAGGCAATGTGCGTTAGGAGACGCATATTATTTAGTAGTCGAAAATGTTAAGAAGTATCGAACGCGGGACCCTTTGCGCAGTAAGCAACGCGTTACACCCTAAGTCACAATCCACATCAAAATTCTTAATCTCCTTTCACACTCACCGTAAAAGCAATCAATCCAACGTAAATGTATGCAAAATAAATATTAATGACACCGTACACACACACATACATGAAACTAACCCTTTCTTGCTACCCCCAATTCATACAAGCAGAAATTTTACTAATAAATGTGAACAATTAATCATTCAAATGTGGGTACAGGCGGTCGCGAGTTATTGGAGCAGTGTGGAAAGTATTTCGTTTTTTGTATTTAGAACTGTAGCAACCATGCACAGTACCCGGCGATTAATACGGCACATCGTGATTTGAAATGGAAAACTTTTAACTGCACATCAAACAACCGATTACGTTCCAAAATTTAACAGCAATAAAATGAGTTTGGCGCCTTTCATATTATTTTACTTCATATATCCATATATTTTCTACTTCATATATTCATATATTTACTGTATTCATATACATTTATATAACTGGGTCACTGACTAACAAACTACATAATACTAAAATGGCACCAGAATTATAGTATAAATAATATACACTACCATTTTTAAACCACAATACCACATTTTTTATGATAATCAAACAAAAACTCGCCTATAATAAGCCTATAAATGTAGACATTTCTTTACATTCATTTTTTCCAATATCTAACAAATATATTCCAAATTAAAAAATAATCTGGTGTATTGAACTAAGATGTCTATATGTCTGTAAGTATGTCTATATATATGTAGTTGGTAAGAACATTAGAAGGGTTACGAATCATGCAAATTTTCATAGTCATCAAAAATCAATGAGCCATCCCAGCGATAAGGTTTACAAAGACGACACACATAAATCATCTTACACGTACACCAACAATAGCCACCTCCATAAACACACCCCAACACATTCTGTGATTAATTAAAATTATTAATGATAGCATGTAATAATGGAAAATCAATATTCTCAAGCAAAATAACCGTTATAACGACTCATAAAAACGTTGCAGACATGGACGGGTTATTAAACGAAAGAACAATTATTTTTTTAGCGCACAAATGTTCGGTCGTTAAGTTTATAGACGTTCTTATTGGACGAACTTAAAATCAGTTTTCGAACGTCATTCATTTCTAATTTTTTTTTATTTAAGTAAAGGATATAAAGGTGTGTTTGATCAATATTATTTGCCTTTTCATATACCTATGGCAATGATGCAGTTAGCACATTCTGCCATTGTCAAGTTTTCGTCGTAATTAAATCAAAACATTTTAAAACACTTTTTGGGAATGTCCAGTCACGTTATCACTAGTCGCTCAATAAAGTGATAGTAGGTTTACTGAGGACAGAGATGGACTCTTTGGAAGCACACTAAAAACGCAGTGTCATGCTTTTATTTAATTATCATAAACATTGTGCACAAACACTAGGTACTTTGAAGTTTAATAAATCACAAAAGCTAAGAAATATATTTTTTACATTAATCAATCAAAATCTTAATAATCAAATCTTGAGTTCCCGCCAGTCAGATAGTCGTCTTCTTTTTTCTTCTTTAGATTTCAATACCAAGTTTTCTTCGCAATTTTAACGTCTAAAACGTATTTTATCAATGTCCAGCCCCGTCGAAGTAAGTCAGGAGTCGCTCAGTAAATAGGTTTACTGAGGACAGAGATGGACTCTTTGGAAGCACACGAAAACCGCAGTCCCATGTTTTTATTTGATTATCACAAACATTATGCACAAAAACACTTTGAAGTTTAATAAACTATCACAATTAAATCACAAAATACACAATTTTTATAGTATCATCAAACAAAAACTCAACTTCACTTTTCGAGTTCCCGTCAAATAGTCCAAAAAGTCAGCTGAATATTTTTTATTTGGGTAAAGGAGGCAAAGGAGTGTCAATTCATACAGCCAAGATTGTTTAGGGAGATTTTGAAGAAAACTTTCTATTGCGGTCTTTTGAATATCGGAAATATTTTACTACATCTTGACTAAAGATGAACAACCGAATTGAAAAGAACAAACCCCTTTGAAGTTCACATGTCTATATAATGATATGAAATATAACGGTAATTTGTGGACAAACTGGACGAATGATTTCTTAATCGGTTTTCAGCACATAAATATTTCTTAGCTACAACCTAGTTAAGTGTAAAGATGAACCAAATCGGTTCAATAATTTCAAAAATTACGACGTAACTCTTTTTTTATAACTGTTTACGACATAAACTTTTTAAGAAAACCACGCAATAATCAAACGATATTTTGTTGAATAGAACTCCTGATAAGTTGTGTGACTTCAATAATACTTCTGGTATAAGAATATTTCTGTTATAAAGAATGGCATAGGGCATTAAGTCCGCCTTTTGTACAGTGTTTGTGTACAATAAAGTATTTTTTTTTTTTTTTTATGTACTAAGGCAGCAGACGAGCATACAGTCCACCTGATGGTAAGTGGATACTGTCGCCCATAGACATCCGCGATACATGCCAACATTAGTCCAAAATGACAAATGTTGGCACGCCCCCGGATGTGCTGCCTACCTTTGGAGATATAGGAATGGATTTGGAGAAAGGGTTGTGAAAATGGGCAGGGATAGGATGGGATGGGAATGGGCTCTGGCACATCTCACTCACTACTGAAACATGTACGTACATTGGGGAAATACGATAAAGTAGGAAATGCAGTACATTTCAAGGTAGTCTTCTGTGAGAGAGGGGTAACGTGGCCAGTCGAGCGCGCCCAGCGGCTGTTGGATTGCAGCGTGCACTCTCCCCCTCCAGAAAGTATACTCGTAAATAAGTAAATATTATATTGTTCGCGTAATGTTACAAATTGAAAAAGATCAATAACGACGTCAGAGTGCACTGGATGTTCAGCGTGGGAGAGAATATGTTGTGCCTTAAGATTTTAAACTTTTGTTATCGTGGTTCAACATAACAACTGTTATGTAAATGAACCGTTATGTTGTAGTTAAAAACGAACACGATGGAGGGTAGATAGATTTATCTGTCAATAGCGACAAAACCTTCAACCGCCTCCGCAGTCTTGCCGCTACCACGGCTACTAGTTACCAGTTACCACGGCTCATGTAACAGGACCAAAATATCGGCTATAATAAGCAAATAATAAATCGTGAGTAACCCGTTTACATAGCAATTATTATGTTGTGTCTCGTTGGCAGATCGAGACAGTTTCTACAATTTTTTTTTTAAACCGTAAGGAAATTGATGTGTTCTGCCGACCACGGCACAATCAAAACAGATAAAAGAGTGTTAGTTCATACAGCCAAGTTAGTTTTCTAATAACTCAATTTCTCAATAAGAAATATTTAAAATTGATTCTCTCTACTATTGTTAACCTGTATACGGAGTGTAGGGATTTAGAGGCCCGAGCGCCTTTTTTATCTATCGAGTGACATTCGATAAAGTTGCCTCTTTAAAACGGTCGCATTTAATCGTCACGCGATTCGAACGTAATCGTTTGACATTAAAAGATTACCAGCATTAATGGTTGGTTATTTGAATCGGTTGTTATTGACAAATTTCGACCATTACAAGTTTGATTGTGCTCTATGACGTTAAGTGGGCACTTTTAATGCGTCGATTGTTTTCGTATCTGTCAAAGATATCTTGTCAAATGAGACACTTAAGGTGGCTCTTTGATTTTTAATTTGTCGTAGGCTTCACTAAAAGCTATTTGGAAAGTAACTAAATGGTTAATCACGCTTAGGATGATAAATTAGTTATTCGTGAGATTTCTGGAGACATGCATCCTACATGTGATTCGAATTCCGGTTATTTCTCTGTGTTTTCATTATTCTTACTTTTTAAACGTTGCTTTACTTACAATATGTAATTGAGCCGTTGGGTTACTTCGATGTCTCTTACCTGCAACAAAAGATAAATAATCCGTTAATATTTAACAAATGTAACAGTTCAGAACCATATAAATCATTGACATTATTTCCATATAAGTCCAAAAGCCCACAGATAATATAAAACTATCCAAATCATTCATTTATTCTATTTATACTTCGTTTTAGTATATACAGATAGTTTTATTGTTCCATCTTGAAAATTAGATGTTAGAACATGTTTCTATTTAAGCAGAAACTTGAAGCAACGAAATTTTATATTGGAAAATTTTATCCAACTTGTAAATAAGACCATAAGGATAATAGGGTCACTTTGTTCAGATGACGTCACATACATACGAGTACATACGTAAACTTGTCGTTCATGTCAGCCAACAATAACGTTCATTTAGAAATTATCGATTTCCTTTACCAAAAAAACTTTATCTCAAACTGTTAGTCGTGGAATTCTTGTAGTCTCGCCTCAATCGGTTTAATAAGGAGGCCATATTTAAATGTAGCGACGGGGTATGGAGCTCCGATCGAGATCAAACCATCCGGAAAGTCGAGACGAGGGGGCTGAAACCGAATTATCGGCGAAACGTTTTAAATGTTCTACACAATAACAGATACAAACGGCCATTATACCGGAGCGTAATAAGAACATTTTTACGAAATGTTTTTATTAATATCATTTTCTCTTAACCCATCCTTCACCAGCACTTTTGCTATCCATTGCTGAATATGGATTTTCTCATGCACATTGCAAGTTGGTTTATTCTTAATTTTGCATTATTATAACAATACTATGACATTTGATACGTGCTGCCGGGAAGTGATGTCACTGATTATGTTATTGATATATATATATATATATTATGATATATATATTATGTCACTGATATATATATTATGTTATTGGCGTTTGTTTAGTACTGCCAAATTAAGAATAAAGGAGATTTCCACTTCATTGCACAATATCGTACAAAAGGCGAGCTTAAAGCCTTCAGGCATTCCCTACCAGCGAACCTTTGGGTTGATGAGCATGAAAAACACAATTTAGATGTTGTGGTAAAATAAATACATTATTACATACCTACCTACACATACCTACACATACATACATACTTACACTTATACATATGTACATAAGAATAAATGTAATACATACAGGGTATACATAATCAATGAATACATTAAATAAATAACATATCTAAATAAGTTAAATATATTAAGAGAAACAATTAAAAAAATACATGTTGCTGACAAAGTATAATTAAATTCTAAAGGAGCTGACTGAAAGAGGACAGTGACTAAACAATTACCATATTGTGACTATACCTATAGGTATACTAACCTAAGTGTACCGAGGTTTCCGTTTAAGAGTTTCCAATAAAATTCATCGGTTTAATCAGTTATTTTGATGTCGGACAAAAATAACTTTTACAAAATAATTTAGTGCACCTATTGAGATCATGTATTTAAGTTTTTAATTTTACTTATGTTCAAGTAAAAAAATCGCCTTATTCATTAACGTTGGTTAAATTCAAAGGAACAAAATCTGTTCTCTACTAATATGAAACCTACACTAAAATTAAACAAGAAAACTGAAAGAAAAGAATATAATTCAACGATAACATTTGAGATTTTCGCGCTTTTCACACATATTTATCTATTTAAACGGGCTTCAACGCGACTGTTTACCTTATTCATTTTACTCTAGCAGTCAGCTCGTTGACCATGGTTGGGTGCAACCCAACCGAAACGTCGACTAAAATAAATAAGGTAAACATTCGGGTTAAGACCCGTTTAAATAGATAAATATGTAATTCTATTAATTCTGTATTATAGGTGGTCCGAGATTGAGCGCCGGACTTAAATTTTGTGCCATTTTTTTGTTTGGTGTTTGGCAACTCTGATTTGTTTATAGATGTCACATGTGACAATTGCAATTAGTCAACATGGAACGCTACACGAAAGAGCAACGCAGTATGAATTTTAGAGCGGTATGAAGTGGATCATCATTTTGGCGAAAAAATCATCTTTAGTGACGAGGCCTATTTCCACCTTGACGGATACGTCAATAAGCAAAATTGTCGTATCTGAGGCTTGGAGAATCCTCGTGAGATTCATGAAAAATGGACGCATCCTCAAAGAGTTACAATTTGGTGCTGCTTTTGGTTCGGCGGGATCATAGGGCCATTTTTTTAGGTATCGGTATTTAGGTAGGCATAGAGAGGTATCGGAACATGCTAGAGGAATTTTTTTGGCACCAATTGGAAGATATGGACTTCGATCAACTGTGGTTCCAACGGGACAGTGCCACATGTCACACGGCCTGAGAAACAATGACTTTTTTTTTCAATTAACAAATACAGTCGCATTTTTGTGTAACATTTTTTTATTCAGTAGTACGGTAGCAAGATATAATTGTTGACCCACTATTCTTTATTCTCAATTTCGTCGTGTTATAATACTGTTATGTTTGATATATACGACTGTTAAGTGATATAATTGAATTATACATATATTATGTTGTCGATGTTTGTTTAATACTGCCAAATTAAGAAGCCTCCGTTCACATGGATCCACAATCAGGCTCCACCGGTGGATCCATGGATAATTTTTCTTCCTCCACAGGCGGATTTATAGATAATTCTTTTTCCTCTTTAACCCACAGCTGAATCGAAGAGAATAGTGGCTCAACGATTAAATATTTTGACTGTACCAAGCTCACTACTGAAACTGAAGATACACCGGTTGTAATGCTATTTTAACCGTGTTTTTGTTTTACGCTTTGAACGGAGAACAAAAGATGTAAGCAGCGAGCAATTACCGAGGTGTCTCCAGTATCAGGGGAGGTGAATACGACACACGCGAGGAGTGTTGGGGAGAATGTACATTGTATCACGTGTAAAACACTGAATCACTAATCGCTATTTCTGAGTGTTGATCTTTCAGACCCATAGGACGTTTTAGGGTTAATTGTAATATTGCTAAGCAGTGGCGGTATTGTCGAAGTCTGTGTTAACGAGTCTGAAATCAATAACATTGGATAGTTATACTAATAGTGAGGTTAATATTTTCCGTAGTTTTAGTAAAAGGTGTTTAGACAAAAGTTGAAGAGCTTTACGAGCTCTGTACAACGAGATGAGGTTTGTATGAATACATGTCGCATTTTATTTTATTGCTATTTTTAGAAAGTTTGTACACCGTCATAATTTTGGAACTACGGAACCGACTTTGCCCAACTTCGAACGTATCCGACTAAATGGTCCAAAATATTTTTCTGATAAACTTCTAAACTGATTGACAAGTATTTGGAATTTTCGGTGATCCCAGTTGAGATAAAGTGATTATTTTTCGAACTTCAAAAGTCGTGATTTACGCAAATAATCGACTTGGCTGTATGAATTGACACTCCTTTGCCTTCCCTAAAGACAAAATATTGAACCGACACATCTTTAACAGTGCGACCGTGATTTTAACCGGGAAAATGACCAAAAAGGTTACTACAAATTACCGCCATCTTGAAACGTCAGTCTAGTGTCTGTAGATGTTGATGTTATCATGAGAGAACATAACTATGAACATGTTATTTGACTATTCGAACACTGATTTTTAATAAATTCCTTGTAAATAGAAACTATTTTTTACTTAAATAAGTACCTATACATATGATATAATATTTACAAATATTTATTAATCTAATGGATATATAACTTGGCATCGTCTTCTACGTTTACCTTGAAATATAGCAGATGCATTTAAACTGGCAACCCCATGGTCGATTACCTCCATGTTTATTAAAAGCTCGGACGCACGGTGCCTCTTTACCTAAATAAAAAAATAACCGTAATAGGTTAAAAAAGAAGTACTTATTGATGTGAAAGAGCACAAGGACACATTGCAAACGTTTGCCTAGCACAGGATTATCTTATCACCTACAGTTTATCATCGATTTCCAAACATTGTAAATGCTCCCTAACAAGGGGTTGCGCCAAAGAAATGTATAAGTAGGCCCCGGCATAAGGGAATTAATTGTATTATTGTACGCCGCTCCGATGAGGGATCGCGGAAGAATTATCAATTAGAGAAAGAAAACGTCGAATTTGGCAGCTTAGGGTTGCCACATGAGACTTATATTTAATTATTTTCAGATTTTTGTGACACAAATACACTTTTCCTTTTTAATAAAACGAATTATTGAATCTATACATATAATGAAATCGTATAATGACACATACGAGTAGTAAAATTATAATAATCAAATGTCAAGTGTTTATTGATACTTTAATGTATATTTTAACGTAATTTTGTTCGACACAACGGTAAATTCCCTTTTCTCGATTAATATGTAAATTCACATTATCGATCATGTAACGGAATGTAAACTGTTTACAACAATTTTTTTTCGATTGTTAATGATCGATTATTTAAAGTAATATAATTAATATTACATATAGTATTAATTACATAATTTTATTAAAATATTGTATTTAAATTAAAAAGTCTTGTTTATATTTTGATGCTTTAATCGTGTTTTATTATATTTATATAATCATGCAAATCAGTATACACAGTTATATTTCCTTGCTTCTAACTTTCTAGTATTAATTTATATTTGCGTTGTATTTTAATAATAAATTGAATAGAAGAGACAGTCGAATAGAAATGATTCCTTCATTATCAAGGATCGATTAACCTCTTATTTCATAGTTATAATCAATAAGTAAAAAAGAAACGATTAACTAGACTATCTATTAATAAAGTCTCGTCACTGTGGTTTTTTCAACTGTCAGCTGTCAGAGCTCATGCTATAATAGCCGGAGTATAGTAATGAATATAGGCTGTGTAGTGTCGGCCGGCTTTAGAATAGCGCCATCCCATCTTTTCTCGAGGTGTCCACTAAGGGATAACAAAGCCCGCTACCAGAAACCCTGAGGAACTGCACCATACCTAAAAGAGTGGTCTCGTCAACCCGCTTGGCCAGCGTGCCGTTTTAAGGTCATACATCCCTCATGCATATTATCTTGAGGTATATTACCAATATGCCTCAACATAATATGCTTAAATATTTGTATTTAAAGTTATTTTAATGGTGACCATCCAACCACTGATCTCTCCATACAGTGGAAATGTAATGCGACTGATTTTAGATCGATAGATAGAGCTCTTTATTGCACGCCAAGACAAAAGAAGACAGTAACAAAAATTGTATCACATGAAATGCACAAAATCTTGATCTCTGCCAGACAACATACGTGGACAGCATCAACAGTGGACGTTTACAGTTTCTAATGACCAACAGTGACCTAAATATTAACGAAATAACGTTCTCGACTCCATTTTTAACACTAACAAACTAGCTTTTGCATACTCATTTCTCAATTAAAATAAAAAAAACAGAACCCGTAACCCGCGCGTTATAAATCAGCCGGCCCGGCCCTACTCCCTGTAGACTGGGGAGGATGGGGTTGGGGAGGCTTCGATTTTCCGCAACATTCGTCTTAGCATTAGTACTACAAGACTCCTTGTTTTCCTCTTTAATTGTATATCGGTTTGCCCCAACCGCCTTTGCATATAGATATATTTGTTTGTTTAGTTACATTTTGAAAATGTAATTTAATTTCGATTTTTACTCTTTGTAAACTTAGTTTACACCATCGATCAACCAAAATAACAGGGATCAACTGTCAAACAGAGTGAAATTTGTACGGAGATGACACTTTATTGACAGTTCTACATGTCATATCCCTGACTCGAATAAATAATCCGACTATAGATGGATAATTATTCCTTGTAACAAAACTATGTACGTAGGTGATACCAGTAGTATAAACGAAATCTCACTGTAGCGATAGGCTTTATTTATCTGCTTAAAATTATTTACGCAAACACGTTTATTGTGAAATATTACATCATCATAAATAATGTTTAATTTTTCAATTATTTCTAAATTTCTTTTCTTTCTTTTCTTTAACAACACTTTCTTTCTTTAAAAAAGGTAAACTATCAATATACGGTCTTGGTAGTTTTTTGCCGGCAAATAACATACTGAATTGACAGTTGGTAAATTTGACCACCTTGCAAATGTCACGTTTTAGAACCGTGATGCTACATCATTTAATATTTAATTCTTGAGCACCATTAATAATAATTTGACGGTATTAAACAAACATATTTATTTGTGCATTTTTCTTATTCGTTAGTACGTTTGCAAGAAATAATTATTGTTGAGCCAGTATTCTTTACTCTTAATTTTGCCGTGTTATAACACTGTCTTGTTTGATACGTACTACTGTGACGTGATATCATTGAATTATATATTATGTTGTCGATGTATGTTTAATGCTGTCAAAATAAGAATTAAAAATACTGGCTCACCAATTAAATATTGTGACTGCATGAGTACCTACGGAAGGTAAACTGTACTAAAGTGATTGTATCTGTGTATCTGTCATCGCTTTAACCACAGAAAACGCAGAAGAAAAGAAAACTGAAATCGCCAATGTAAAATTACTGTTCAAAGTACAAATTAAGCCGCTTAAAGGAAATCTAACCAAAAAGAAAGCAAACCGCTACCAAATAAATCCCTCAGCAAATTCCCATTCAAATTTAAGCCTTCGTGCTCAAGATATTAGGTGATTTTTTTAATGTTGTATTTTGTATTGAGAAGCAATTAATTCTTCACCTGTTTTTTGGTTTGTAAGCCTCAGGTGGCGAAAGCTTTATAAACAATCGTGATTCCAAGATAATGCCCCCTCTCAATTATCAGAAGGGGGACAAATACAATGTTGAATTATTTATTGGAGCCTACTTAAGTCGCATGCAGATTAATCGATTGATTAAAATTAATTAAAATCAAAGTAAGCGATGATATTAATGATCGCCTTTCAGTTTTATTGCCATAAAACAATATCGTGTATTCCAATTTTGAAATAAAACATTTGAATGAAAGTTCTATTTTTAAATAAGTAGTAATAAAGCCTTTTATGCAAATGTTGGTCAGTAATTATAATTATTATAACTTTTATGGCAAGGACACTGGCTTGTGTATTATGCCAAAGTCAAGTAAAATATTATTACATTATGTTACTTTTATATGTAGATATGGGTTTATATGTCTCTTATAAATAAATATATATTCTTTTTTATATGAAATAATAATATTACAACATATTTTTTTGATTGATTGACATTGCATTCCTATTTATTTGAATGTGTGTAATTAAATAAAAAGATAGATTACCTACCCATTTAAATAGCCTTAATAAATGGACTAAATACAAAAATAAATTAATTTCAATTTTGTTTCATTTGTCAAATATTTTGACGAAACGTTTGCATTGATATTTGAAGAACAAGTAAGTAGTCTGTTAAAAGAAACGTTTCATTTTCAACAATACAACCCGTCCCGAACATCATTATAAGAGTCGATCATAAAAAATCGCCGTATTATAGAGAAAATTGCTTCCCGCGGAATCGAACCCATTATCTACGGCAGGGCACGACAAGCCACTCATTCTGCACGGTGGATTCGCTCCACCGAGCCGCTTTGTTGTAAAAATCGTAAATTGACTAATGCAAATTGATAGATACATTTTTAATATGACGTGATAAATATGTAGCCGAGTATACTTTAGTCATTGACCGAACGAAGAACTCTTGGCCCGATTGGCCCATTAATACGAAAACTGACAAAACAAGATCATGGCATAGCACCAGAATAGAATAGCATTAGAATTATTATACTTTACTATAGTAAAGTATACTATACTATAGTTACTATAGTGTCGATCCATCTGTTCCCGTGGGTAAAAGGTGACTAAGGATAACGAAGCCTCTACCACAAGCCCCAAGAAACTACCTCTAAAATAGTGGACTCGTCAACCCGCTTGGCCAACGTGCCGTGTTAAGGCTATATTTAAATATACATCAGCCAGTAGGTCCCGTTTCTAGCAGTGAATGATGAAGGGGCTGGCTACGGGTTAGGGCTAGAAATGTACTTTGTTAAGCGATAAAATTATATTCGTATACGAAGCGTCTTTTAAGTTCCATGTCACACTTAGTTGTAAGACATCCATCAATAAAACTTAACAGATCCATTGCTATTCGGAGCTAATTCGGCCCGTCATAAATTGTAACATTAATTTAACGACAACGCATTACCCCACTTCCCCCTACTATCCTCGGGGAACTATTCCGATAGATTGGTTAGAAACGCCCCGGTAATTAATGACGTATCTACTAGATTCGATAGTCTATGAACAACTCTAAAGCTAAGTTATTAAAATCGATATTCATTTAAACTGATTGGCTCTTAGGGCGTTTTAGGTTCAGAAGTTTCTCAAGGACAGTGAGGATTTTCAATCGAATGTCAATCTTATTAATTGAAAGGTAAAGTCGATAGTGCTCGGCGTGTTTCAAGAAAGACATTAGGTAAATTGCTTAATGTCTTCTAAACGGATGCTGTATCGAAATGTTTTGTTTTGGATACATATCCATTTGAACCATTGTTGTGTTTGTGTTTGTTCTAGGAGGTGATGCTTAGACACAAATGTTGATGATTAAAATCGAGTTTAGATAGTACCTACTGCATTTTTTCCACGATGGTTGTTATATGTTTTTAGATCATAACACTGAACATATAACTGTTGGATCATTATTCTAAATGCGGATATTTAATGATAGTCTAAAAGAGTTTTTTCATTAATCCAGATTTGAATTCAGAATTCCCTTTGTTCCAATAAAAAACAGTTGGAATGTAATTATGCGGCCAGTTCTGAATCCTAACATTGTTAGATACCAACCTTTTTTCACTCATTTTTTTATAAATAAAACACAAATTGATATTTTAATCGATACAATTTTAACTTCCTTACACTAAAATGTAACACTATCACAAAACAACGGATGCACGGTGATATCTCCGCAAATGTCAACTTAGATATGTTTAAAAATTGACGAAAAATTAATAAAATAACGTTCGGTCATCTGTTATCGGTCATTAATGTTGTATATAAGTTTAAGTAAATAATTGTTAGCACGAGGGAATATCGATCGATTATTTCTTGTATGTTCTCAACCTGTGATGATTTTGTACTTTTTATAAATATTGTATCAATTCTTTATGGCACTCGTGCTGTTTTAAGGACCTTACAATGTAAATTATGTTCGTATCAGGAACCCTGTTAGGGCACAGTACTTAAATACTCTTAATATACAAAGCTATTACACATTAATTATCACTCATTATTACAATAAAATAACGAAACCCACAGTAACACTGTGTAAATACACTGAAGAAAGAAATGAAGTTAGAATACCTACATTATACTTTATTTTGGCGTATCGTGCAATCAGTCTTTATTGACTATGAGCAGATGGGTTGTGTGAACATTGTCTGAAGAAATGAAGAAAATAAAAATGAAACTTTGACAACGTCTGCCGCGTATCAGTCGGCAGATAATACGTTACTCGTAAAATTACAAAAGAACTGTTATATTTGACCCCGGATCGATAAGCCGGGCCAATGACTTAATTTATTTTAATTAGATTCACATACTGATGGTTTTTTCACCAATAAATCTATACTATTGTTGTGTAAAAAATTATTATTTATCTGTGTGTACGTAGACATGTTGTGTGGGCCGACCTCAGATTACCACCTTTTCCCGTGGGCGTCGTAAGAGGCGACTATGGGATAATAAAGTCGCTATCACAAGGAGCAACTACACCACCTCTGAAAGAGTGGACTCGCCAACCTGTTTGGCCAGCGTGGCGTTTTAAGGCCATATATTTCTTATGGACAATACCAATATGCATGGGGAGGCCCATGTCCTGTAGTGGATACTGAAACGGCTGATTGCAAGTACTTTAGACGACCATTTTGGGTTCACCTCCGTAAGGATATGCGTTTCTGAAGTCCATAACATCAGCGTGTATCTCTCTGTTACTGAATATAAGCTCTCCCTATGGTTGAATTCTGTTAAAGACTGGCACATAGAAGGCGAGGTCATTGATGTGGCTCGGGTCAAATAACTAATTAGTTGCATATGAAAGGAGTCACACTAACTGCATCAGTTTAGTAAATTATTTAGTAACACGTATTATTATAATTAAAGATAATAAATGGACTATTCAATAGTTTAAAAGTGAATCGTCTTCCATTTTGTACATATCCTGCGCTGCATCAGATCCACAAGCATTCTGTAAGTCTGTATGTCATTCTGACTTGGTGAAAGCAGTTAGTGGTCTTGATGACCAATCTTAATGATAAAACAAATGAAATCAAACAGGCATGTCAACAAGATTTTTAATCCGCTGATCTTGAGGACTGCTTTCGTCTGGAAAGCAGAATAGGTAATTTGAGATTTATTTCTATCCTTTGACCGATAACAAACATTTTTTCTTTCTTTCATTTAAGAACCGCAAGTAAAGACACGGGAAAAGCATTAGTTTGTGTATTAAAAGTTACACGTGCCGATGTTGCATCATGGATTGTTAAGATTAAAATAATTATAGCAGAGGTGGCAAATTATTTTGCTTTTCTTATTTTGATCAATCGATTTTGTGTGTATTTTGTTTTGTGTGCGCAACATACCAATGTATAAAACAGTAACCAGCCGTGTCCGACAGTGTACGAGTATTCCATACGTAATTCGTTGCTGGGCGGTGTATTAGATACATTTTGCAAGGTCGGCGGCGCGCCCGTATTATCCCTGGTGTTGCAGGTGTCCACGGGCGGCGGCAACACTTACCATCACGTGGGACCGCTTGCTCGTCCGCCCACTAGTCTATAAAAAAAAATTTGTTTGTGCAGAAATATATCCACTCTGAACAAACCTCCATGTTTCTCGAGTGTCTATTATTGTACTATTATTGTCTATCTGTATTTTTCGGTAACTTAATCGTATTTTTAATCCTTGTAATAAAAAGTAACCCAAATTTTAAAAACATAATACGACCACATATTCCTAATTCACTTTTGAACGAATTTCGCATTGGTCATTTTTAAATTTGGTCAATTACCATAAACATTTAACATGTTTCATTTTGGACAAATTTAGTATCAAATTAGTATCAAACAAATTAATTACGTATTAGACAATTTTCATAAGTCGTCAAACCCGTCTCGGTTATGCACATTATCTTGTGCACGGGGGATATATGGCCTTAAAACGCCACGTTGGCTTGGCGAGTCCATTCTTTCAGAGGTGGTGTAGTTCTTCAAAGCTTGAGATAGCAACTTTTTTGTTCCTTAGTCGCATTTTACGACACCCACGGGAAAAGATGGGATAGTGCTATCAATGTATAGTGTACGTATAATTGTGTTGTAATGGGATTGCCCGTATTCATTTTTTATGTCACTATTTATTTTTGTTTAAATACAATATCAACTGCATTGTAGGGTACATCAGCATCCTAAACAGCGATATCTCATTACAATGACAAAGGGATGATTTAAACGAATATTAAAACGGATCCGCTTGTTTCCGTGTCAAAAAATTAATATTAACGATACCTTCAACACAATGAAGTGGCCGGAAAAACTGAAAATAATTAATGCAAGACATTTTCTTTTGACGCTTTGTCTCTGTAGGGGGAGCGCAAATAAATTCAATGTAATTGAATATTTTCTAGATGTGAATGGGCTATTTTTGTTTTGCATATACTATCCATGTATAATTGATGCGGCGATAAATAATTGAAAGGTACACTCAGCAACAAGATAACCTATATGCGTGGGTAAATTTATGTTTTGCTGACTGTACCTCGAAGTAGTGAGCTTGAATCCACGTCGAATATATATATATATATGGACTGGTATATATCAGTATGCCACTGAAGTCTATCGTTATAGAGGTTTTGGACTCAAACCGGTTCAGTAGTTCCACAATTACCTACGACGGTGTACATTTTTCAAAAATACACAAAAAGAGTTTCGAGCTCGTAAAGATCGACATTTCACTAAACACTTTTTTTTCTATAACGTACGGAAAATAACTAAATCTCCCTACGACTGGCGCTATGCCATTTCATCTTTTTAAAGATATACTCAGCAACACTTGTGCGTAAATTAAAGTCGTGCTGACTGTACCTTGACTCATAATCACGAAGCAGTGAACCTGTTTTTTTACACTAAAACCCGTGTGTGTGTCTGAGACAGTGTAACATTTTTCGTCATTGAAACTAGATTTGTTATCTGATAGCGTGAAAATTTCAATCGTAGTTTATAGTTCTGTCATCTTTTTCGTACATCGTTCTCAAGTTTACGCACACTAAAACAATGCACACGTACGAGCACAATCACTACAAAGCGTGACCCGCCTCCGTGAGATGAAAGAATTTTAGACATATTTTACAAAATTGACTGGATTGCAAGCCTAAAAGTCTGGCGTATTTGAGCTCTTTGTGCGGATTTGACGATTTTTACAAAGGCCCTGCTTATGATCTATCCAGGTACTGAATAAACGCTAATTCTAATACATACAAACATTTATATAAAAATATGTATCATAGGAATACTACATGTATATAGGTACTTATATAAAGAAACATACCATACAAGAGATGATGAAACAGTGTCAGTTTCGAAGCTGTTCTTGAAAATACCTCGGGAAGATGTACGTAATTTTTAATATGCACTAGCAGCGCGTTTCGGTGTGTTCAAGTCAAATTGCAATTAGCAAGTTATCACTTGAAGCTATGTATCAATACATTTTTATAGTTCTTTAGGGTAACATAACGAAAGAACTTACGACTCCATAAAGATAATTTTTATTTGATACTTAAATTGCGTTAATCGAATCAATTTGAATTTCGAATATTGTTTTCTTTTCGACTTTACGAGCTAAGATACTACGCTATTCAGCCTCGTTTGTAAAGTAGCCATAAAAGTCGTATTAAAAACGAAATAAAACTATGGTCAATGCGTCATTCCCCATAAAAAAAAAAGATTCGTATCAATAGATTGAGTTCGATTAAAGGCAGCTGGACATTTGTATGGCTAAATTCGTATTATCTGAATGGGTAGAATACGTTCGATTTTACAATCTAACCAAACTCTATATTAAAATCATAAGCGAATTTGAGTCGTATGCCTTTACATTAACTATTTAATTCGAGTATTATTTAAAAACAGTTGCAAACTTGTGTGGACTCGGGTATCGATTTGAATGGCGTTGTATTAAGAACCGGTTCGAACCGGTTTCGACCCTATGACACGTGGTCAAATTGTCATTCAATGTATAAAAATTATCGGGTTTTTTTCTTGTACTGGACGTTATTGTATTGTATTTTTGATTTATCCCCTGTCCATGAATAATTTTTTATAGGGTCTCGTATCGAATTTTTTACTCGAAATCTTGTATTAACAATGGCCAACTGTTTTGGGACGAAAATAGGAGTTTGATCGATTTTAAAAACAACAATTAGAAAAAAAATTACACTGAGATTTAAATAGCCAGCGTTTTATTTCATACACTGCCGGACATGGGCCTTTTCATGTACATTGTCTTGTGCATGAGAACCGTGTGGTGTCGGTTGGCTTTAGAGTGGTACCACCACATTTCTTAACGTGAGTGTCTAACTAAGGTGACTAAGGTATAACAAAGCCGCTACCTAAAGCTCCGAGGAAGTACACCACCTCTGAAAGAGGGACTCGCCTACCCACTGCCAGCGTGGAGTTTTAATGCCACACATCCTTCATGCACGAATTGAATAAACATAAACTAATTTGCATATCACTAGACTTCATTAACATTTGTAACTTTTATTTCAAATGTCCTTTCCTAGTCGATTGAAAAACAAAAGAATATTCTTTGTCGATATCTTCTACTAAACTTTTACCTTCATCAAAAACTCCCAAATTTCTTCTAACTTTTACGTCCACCTGCAACTCCATTCCCTTCAAATGCAATTAGAAAACCGCCAAAAACATCCGGGACTTTTGTTCTCATTGAAATTAATGTAAAAATCAATCAATTCAAACTTTCAACCGAAACGAGGGTAGAATAACATTTTTCACGGCACCCCAACGGTTAGACAATAGATATTAATATTCAGTTATAAAAAACAGGTCGAAACAATAGGTGCTGTTAATTTACTTATTATGAATTCATGGGGTGTCTGAGGGGGGTGGTGTAGTTCAAAATTTGCGGAATTATTAATAGATCCTTTGATACTTCTGTGATTTAGAACAACTGCTACATGAAAGGGTAGATGCATCATCTTATGCATACGTTATTTTGAATATTAAATTTGAATTTTGATATTAAAATTTGGCAAAAGAATGATTCTTATTTTGCATTAAAATCTTGTACTGTTATTACTCATTATAATACCGTAAACCTAATCAGCCCTTTTATCGTCCACGTTGGTCAAGTTGGCGAGTCCACTATTTTAGATATGGTTGTAGTTCCTCAAATCTTGTGGGAGCAACTTTGTTGTCCCTTTTTCCTTTTTATTTATTTATTTAATATAAATTTAAAAATGTACACAAGCCTTATGGCATTCTCTATCAGTCAACCTTTGCGTAAACAGAGAATTAAGAGGGGTGCATTGTAAAGTTGGTATTACAAGTACTCTTAATTAGAAAATAAATAAACTTAACACATAACAATGTAGGTGCAATAATACACATAAACACATATGTATATATTTACATATATGGTAATAATAAATGCTTATTATATCTATATATAAATAGAACAGAAAAGAGGGAAAATGTCTGACTAATTATTCTAAATTTAGGTCCCCCCCTCTCCTAATTGCTTCACCCAACAGAGTCCATAATTATGTTCTCGTAGTTTAAGTTCACCAATTTCTAAAACACATTGTGGTTAGAATGCAATAGAGTATTGAGTATTGACTCAATACTTAATGAGAGAAATTAAAGAGAGTAGAGAGGTGTGGAAGAAATTTGATTATTAAGTTATTGGCTATCTCGATTGGCCAGCGTGGCAATTTACGCTGTGCTCGAATGTGCTCAAAAGAATGTGCTCGAGGAGCCTCGGCTTTTACCAGGTATTGGCATGTGCTTGGCCGCTTCTCACCGAATCCCGATCCTGCGGTACCCTACCAAAGCAACGCCCTAAGCAGTGGTCCGTTCCTTCCGCAGGTCTACCGGCGGGGGAGCCCTTAGGCTAGTTGCTGCACACGCTCTTTGCTCCTGGCTGAGCGCCTTCTGCGCTCGCCCTAAATCATACATGTCCGGTGACTCTTGAAAGGCCATTAAGGCCACAAGAAAAAGACCATTCCGGAAAAAAAATTCAATTCATGTCGGACAGAGTAGGAAATTCTTAACATTCCAGTGAACAAAGTGCTTCGTGACGCTAAAACCGTAACACATGGAAGACAGTCGCTGACAAAATTCGTCGTCCTATTATCCTCAACATTGTAAAAATTGTAAATCCAAGAATCATGGAGGAGGCTGTAAAAATATGTTGGAGCCATTCATACCATCAACTGTTACATATTTCAAAGGCATTCACGCCTAAATAGAAACAAATTATGAACAAACAACTCATGACAATTATCGCTCGGCGCGATCAAACACTAGCTATTAACGTGTTGCCTAATACGACAATTACCAGAATTCGGCGAACAATAACCCCTTCAAGAGATACACACGAACAGATAGGCTTTCATACGGGAATATGTCACAAATCATTGTCTATACGTATGAAGTTTGTAATGAATTGATGTATTCAACACACGTGCTACCCTAACCGAAGCGAGACATATGATCGGAGCTATCCAATCAGAAATTCACTTTAATGTTAACACTGTTGAGCTTAAAATCGATTGTGATGTTACGGAATCGGCGGTTGATAGTGGTATTGGAAATCGAGTCTTGTAAACTGTAGAAAGAATCGATTTTAGTTTAGAAGTTGGAGAGATC
This sequence comes from Sesia bembeciformis, assembly GCA_943735995.1. NCBI lineage: Eukaryota > Metazoa > Arthropoda > Insecta > Lepidoptera > Sesiidae > Sesia > Sesia bembeciformis. The sequence continues at coordinate 12,437,743 of OX031045.1, read as the reverse complement.
TCTGATGTGAAGCAAGAAGAAGCAATAACACGTAATGTTGTTGATGTTGCTTTAATGGAAGTAGTTTGTGATTGGATTGAGAAATTGATTAAAGTTGGTGGAATAATTGTTTTGTCTACATTACTTAAGAATTGTTTCCAAATGCAATTTCAAAAACAAATCAAACGAAATAAAAATAAATATCTAAATACCTGAACATTCTCGCATGAATTCCATATTCTGTTTGTTTGCTTATATGTTTAGCACTAACCAATATATATATATCTAGATCAAACGTTCCAAAACTTATTTGGCATTTCGCGACTTTTCCGAAAACAAGACATTTAATCATATAATCCAAACAAGACACTCCTTTAAGAATACAAGAAAAACACTTATTTACACATCCCGGTCGAAATTAATACAGATCGATTATGATCGGCTAGCTCGGTTTTGTAGAGTGTCGTCTCAACCGAAGCTAGCCGATAGTCTCTTTCTAAAGGCCGATGTGTATTACTTTCGGCCGGGAAGTGTACTATAGATGAATAAAAAAATTGTATTGTTACAATATATAATATTATTTTGTACCATCTAAATTGTCTTTCATGCAACTCCAAATTGAACATCTCTGATAAACCCAAAGGCTAGCTGGTAGATGATGCCCTAAGGCAAGGGGTCTCCAAACTGCAAACGTTACTACCATAGGCTTGAAATCGTCGATCACCGACCACTTTACTAGACCCCCCATATTAAGGTTCAATAATCTAATAAAGTCTAGTCTAGTAATAAAGAAGGTGATTGACAATTTCATACAAATCTCTTTTCCGTCCTGTCTTGGTTGATCTCACGTCACAATGACCGAAATTCTTGCCGCTCGTGGCGTGCGCTGTAGTAGGCATGTACATACATATAAATCGAATTAAATATTAACCAGCCATTCGAGTATGCCAAACTAATCATCGATGGAGGCGAGATATTGTAATTGGGAATTAATATTGATGAAACAAACGCGATCGAAGTAATTAAACCACCATACATAAAACATCAAGCAATAGATCGACACAACAAATCAACTTTAGTCACACATTTTCTGTAATAAATTATCACTAATTAGGGTTTATTTACATTCGATATATACATTTTTTATTTATTATGTGGTAGCACATTAAATCATTAAGGAATCATTAAATTTAGTCATTAAAATTAAGGAAGTTTGATTTTTACATACTGCGCTGTATACTATCATCTTATAAAATATCTGTTTAAATTACGTCAAAGTTCATTATAGTGGATAGAAGTAAATAAAATATTATGTATCCGCGATACATGACAACGTCAGTCCACAACGAGAAACGTTCTCACGTCTCCGGATGCGCTACTTATGGAGCGCTCCTCACGATTAGGAGAGAGGGTTACGAAAATTGGGAGAGACAGGATGGGATGGGAATGGGCTCTGGCATATTTCACCCACTACCGAGCCCTCCTATCCTATATATATACCCCAAAACTCTTATAATTAAATTTTATTTTTATTCTACGAGCAAAAGGAATAAAATTGGAAGTTTTTTTTTAAACGAAGTAGCAGGCGAATGGTTTGGCCACTGCACTGCAAGTGGTCACCGCCATGGACACCTGCAACAGCAAGGGAATGCGAATACGGTGTTGATTTTGCAGAATTCTATTCACAGGTCTCTTTGGAAGTCCATGCCGTATTTCAGTGGTAAAACCTAAATTGGCAGTTCATTCCACAACTATCTGGTTCGTGGTATAAAGGGTCTTGAAGACCGCATTGTACGCACTACGCAACGACGCTTTGCCTAGGAAGTGCGGATAACCTACCCTTCGTTGGTGAGAGGTACAATTTTATTACTCTGTTTAACAAGTCAGTTGTTCGAGCATGTTCTTCTGAACAAAATCACGAAACAACGTAGTTCCGAGTTCGAAAATCTTTACCAAAATATTTCTTATATATCTATATACATATAATAAAATTGTAACAGGCCGATGTCTGTACATTATAGATATTGGAAAAAAACTAATATGGGGGGTCTTTATTAGAGTAATAGAAGCCAAAACAACAGTTTTTAGAAATTTTGTCTGTCTGTCTGTATGTTTGTACACGCATCACGCAAAAACTACTGCATGGAATTGAATGCAGTTTTCACCGATGTATTGCTAGAGGTCTAACTTAAAATATAGGCTCCATTTTACCGCAGGAAAATATCTTATTCCGATTGTTTTAAATTTAATAAACCAAAGCGAAGTGAGGGCGGCTCGCTAGTCTTACATATTACTAGAAACATTCAAGGTTTAAATGTGATTTAAAATCGCTCTGTTGTATTTAATTATTATTATTTACTATTAATATGAATGCATGTTTATAATGTGACTGTATGTTAGGACTAATATGTCACCGGGATAACAAAGAGGCTTACCACAAGCGCTGATGAACTACACCACCTCTAAAGGAGTGGACTCACCAAGCCACTAGGCCAGCGTGCCGTTTTCAAGCCACACATCCCTCAAGCACAGGTTAATATGCAGCTGTGGATACTAAAGGGGCTGATTAAGGTTATATGTATATAAAGGTATTATATTAAATGATGAGGAATAAATATAGATTTGTTTATTAAAATAAAAACATATTATACATAAATACTTCAAGTTAATAACAGAAAATCAATTTGAAACCGCTGATTTGTTTGTAACAGTATATGCGCTGCGTGATATGACATCTGAAAGCCCGAAATATAGTTGCGACAGATGTGTTGTATTAACGAAATGCTTTGCGAGAGACAAAGAGGGTGTTTTCAGAAAGATACTTTGGAACGGCGACTAAAGTGAGAGACGATTTTAATGCTAAGGTTAATGAAACTGGTGTTGATAATGTATTGAAGGATTCCAAAGTGGTGATGTTATTGATGATCAGAATACGCCCGCGGTTTTGCTCACTTGTGGACTGATTTCTAAATTAGTTTGTTAATCTGTCTATAAACGGGTAATTCTATATATGTAAATCGATTTATGTTTATTATTATGTATATATATTTTATACATTTTGTGTTCAGTCAAATAAGGACTCTACTTATGCATTATGCATTTCTGTTTAACATTAAATCGACGTTCTGTACAATTTCTTTGTAGTAAAGGTTAAATATATACAAAAAAGACAAAAAAAATATCTATTGTAAATTATATATCTATATAGGTATAATGACATAGCTTCGTGCGTTTCGTAAACGGATTCCCATGAAGAGATATAATTTTATTTGCGCAAGTAACTAGTTATTTATGGTATAATGTTAAAGGTGACTAAAACAATGCTATCAAGTGAACAATTCCTTAAACCAGTCATTTTTCAGTTATTTTCAGTGAGTCAATCTTGGCTAGCATAGTGACTAAAGTGTGCAAAGAATGATGTCACCCGAATACTTTAATCGACTTCGCATCTCTGTCGAAGCTGTTATCTACATTTATTTTAACGTTATCATTAACATTATAGAGCGCTCTTAATACATCAAATCGCTAGATAAAAGTATGCGCAGTTTACTTAATAATTATTAACGCCAGTGACGTCAGTCGTGATGCCAAGAATTACCGAGCGAGAGAAACAAAAGGTCGAAAATAAGCAAGTCTTTGATGATAAATAATTTATCGCTCCACTAAAACCTGCATAAGAAAGAAATGTTGATAAACATCTAACATTAAATATGTAACTGTTGACGATCGTAAAAGATGGAAGCCAGACGCGGTACATACATAAATATCACTTCGTAGGAAGTATAACTTTTATTAGTTTGGAGCAGTGGAGTCGCACTTATAGAGTAAATTAAAAAAGAAATTCCACGGATCATTTGCACGGAGACCCATTCGTTTGATCTCCTATCTCGGCTCCACGGCGGCGTTTGACTGAAGTAATCGCCTCGATTTTTAGTAACGCATCAAATGAATTGACAAACGACTCGAACACGCCAACAAATCACACAAATTTTCGATTTTATCTGCTTCCTATGCTCTAATGTCCACCTTGCGGCGGACGCTAATAGTATCAACAGGTGTACCGCAGGGTGGCCCAATCGGTCCGCTAGTCTTTTTATTTACATTTCACGAATTTATCGCTACCGTTGACGTCTCGAGGCGCACGTTTGATTCATGTGCTTGCGCTGTCGCTTTTTAATACTGATTTACAATAAAAACAGAAATGTTTCACCGGCGATTGATGTGAGTTATGATTAATGTTTCGTCTTTGATGTTTGCTGCTATGAATCTATCAAGTCGGCTCCTGGATATCGACGCAGGCCGTGTATAAATAAACCGGGACGAATCCAACGAGAGCATCGCCTTCGTTTTAGTTAATTATGAGGTTATTAAAGAAACATTGCTGACTGCTGACTAACAAAGTTTCCTCTCGATACACAAACTGTACAGATTAGCTCCCGCTTATTATTGTTACATCACTGAGTCACGGCAGAGCGTTGTCACGGTGCGGGTAAATTACAATATTTATTTCTTTTTTTGACCGAAGCCGAAATTAGACTAATCAGCATTGAGTACAAAGAAGCAGATCGCTTTCATCATCGACACGATGATGTTTACGTCGAATCTTCCGAGAAACGGGTCCAACATTCAATACTTGGAAATAAATATGTGAGTTTGACATTTGCTTTCATGTGTTGCCTCGCGTGTATCCACTGTAATTACGAAGAGGGCAATTTCGGTCGACTTACTTGCCTTCTACTTAGAGCACATTTTCGTTATTTTTTTTCTAAGGTAACTAGTATGTTTTTTGTTATTAAATTATCGTGCGTGCCGATTTCTGACAAGATGATAGGTTGCGTTTGATGAGGCATCTGATTGCTTCTCTTGTAGACATTTCGAAGGCTTTCTCTTTGGCGTATTTAGAAATCATACCGTAAAGTTTATCAAACTTATAGGATATCAATAACAATATGGCACCGTAATTTTATTATCGAATGAATTTCGAGCGTGTTGTATAAATCATGACGTTCTATCGTTTATAACGACATGTTTATTTGGGCGTTTTAAGATTGTCTATAGAATAATAACGAGTGCATTAGAACTTGTTCTTATACAAACTAAAGAACATATAACTAGGCAGCTGGCATCAGCTCTCAGAATCAAAGCATAACTATGGACATAAATTTTCAGTTCATTGATTCACTGTTATTTTGATCAACTCACCTCTAAATTTATCACATGCGACATAATAAATACCATCGATAAATGTCAATATATCTAGCCCAGTGTATTCCGATCCTCCGACATCATCAGTCAAGCCAGCTCAAAGATTATTCACTGTCGAACAGACTTCGGTTTACGACGTCCGAAACTTAATAAGAGAAATGTGTACGTTCACCAAAAATAACAAAATTAAAATAAATCGAACGACAGACAGACGTCATAAACTAATTTCGAGAGTTTTCGTTTTGGTGTATACGTTCAAAAATAGCGTCATCACTCTTTCATGTACCGTTCGGGAGTGACATTAAAGAAATTTACTGTTGAATTTTACTGTAACGCCATCTATGAACGCAAGATGAAAGTTCGGTTTATATCGCCCAAAAATAAAGGTGTTTATGATTTATGCTGGACTATTATTGCTTTTAAAGTTAAATAGTCGCTCCTGTTTCGATAAATAATGTTTGTTAATGTTTTCATAACGACGCTGGTGAACATAACCCCTAATATTTATGTTTAGGCACTTGTCAGTTGCTTTTGACGTTTGGTTTTCGCGCGGGAAAGTTAGATGGAATTTTTGTGCCAATCAAAATTTGGCGGGAGAAAGTCCTAATCAGAAAAGTTGTTTCAAACTGAATCGTTTATCGAATGTCATCAAAAAGAAATAACATTCAAAGTCGTACCCTTTTTCGAGAAGTTAATTAAAATTGAATAAGGGAAAATAAGAAAAAAGAAAGTTTGTCCCTCCTCGGTTAATAAAGTCTCAATCCAGGGTCGCGATTCTCTATGAATTCCATAGAGGGTTAAAAAAATGTTTTCTTTTTAAAAATTTGTCGAGCAATGAAATTGCCCGGGAGCTCAGTCAATTGAGATCATTTGTCGATAGTTAACTCTTTGTAAAGTTTTTCTTTATAGATAATTTATACGGTTTATTCTGTAAAATTAATTCGACAAATTAAAGTTATTTATAGTCCAGTTTTAAAATGAACACATTACTCTCAGTCAAATAAACTATCGCGAATCTACAAATCACATTGAAATTGGAACCGTAAAAACTAGGATAAATACGACGAGTTCTGAATAAATCAATTTACTTAAACTTAGTTAGTTTATTTAAGTAATAGAGCAATTCAGTTTGAAAATGCCGAGGACTTACGGGGAATTGAGTGGGTGTACAATTTGTTACAACGAAATCAATGTTTTCACCACGATAAAACGCAGATTTGCATAAAAAGCGGTGCACTATGCGAAGTTTCTTCAACCTTTATCGAATTGTTTTATAGTTCTGCTTCGACTTGTACTACAAACTTTATGAATTCTTACAGAAACTATCGCTTCCTTACCTTCACATTGCCGTGTAACTTCAACGCGTAAAAACAACTAAGAAAGTTAAAGGCGTTTTGTACGCAGTTTTCGCGATCGCTTCGGAATTTTAGCAGCGCGCACAAAGGCTTTGGCTACAAGCTAAATAACAGCGTTTATTTCGCGAAACTCAATGGAGTTCCAAGAGTATTCAAGTATTTTAGGGGGTGGTGTTGTCATTTTATGTTCACTGTTATTTTCTTCAAGCCCAGCTTTTTATATAAGTAAGAGGAAGGATGTTTTCAGCGTATTTCTTAAAGGGAACTTGGACCTTCTTCTTTATGGTGTGGAACTATGCTTCTTTATGGTGTGTATACACCTATCCCTTTGATTTCTGACGAAGCATGGGTCATCAGCAGACCAATGTGCTGTTTTACGCGTAACGCGTTTACGGAAGTTGGCATGGAAGAGGATCTAAGGTAGATGGGATTGTTTACAGCATGGAGGAGGGAGGCAGGAAATAGAAGCGGAAATAATAGTGGAGGAGACCAAGATCCAGGGTTGAAGTGCCAAAGGAAGAAGAATCAATCGCCGCGTGAACATTACATACTCATATATTGTGTATGTATAATATATTGATATGTATGAATTATGTGTAATTATGTATATCTACCAAACGTACACGCCATCAGCCTGTGTCTCTCCACTGCTGGATATAGGCCTCTCCTACAGTCTCCTACGGTCTTCCGCTCTTCTCGTCGCTTAGCGAGCGACGGAGAAAGTTAATATTCGGAGTTTCTTTCCTAGACAAAATCCGTAACGAGGAGATTCGCCGAAGAACTAAGGTTGCCGACATAGTTCAAAGGATCAGCATACTGAAGTGGCAGTGGGCGGGCTATATATGTCGCGGGACAGATAACCGACGGGTTGAGTCCTCGAATTATGTATACTGTACACAATTTACATTTTAAATATTTATTTCCCCACTGTACAGAGGTTGTCTGGCAGAGATCGCTAATGCTGGACACACACGATCAAGTTTATCGTCGAATTTGCATGAGACTTGAGGCTTGATCAAGTAAACTTGACTTACTTGTACTTGAAGACTCAATCGATTTTCGATTCTGCCTACTTGATCAATCTTTATGCGTTATGCTTACTTGAACGTGTGTGTAATAGCGATAAGACTGTCTTTTATGCAATTCATATGCACTGTCTTGTTTTGTTTTTATGTGCAATAAAGAATTGCATCTATCTATCTCTATCGCCTGGCAATTTTAATTTTCACAGCGAACCGCATTGTTTGGTATTGCTAATAAGCAATCTAGTTGGGTCGGGTCTATCTTTTTTCCGTACTTCCACTCTCTCTCACACACACATTGGATGAAATACCGCAGTTTTCATCACTTATTTTAAGAACACAATTAGTATTTCCAGCTAATGGTTCGGTCATAATGAAAATGATCCGCGAGAGCGCTTTTCAAAAATCTAGCCGATTGAAAAGGCTTCAACAAAGAGCGAATTCAGAATCGTCGGTTTGCATGCTTTGCATGCTTTAAATTCGGTGATTCAATGCACTAATGACTGGTATGAATGGGTGCATTCAGTGCCTACTTGTACTAGGCTTCCCGTCTTTGAATATTTTCGACTCTTTGATACATTTTGATGCGAGCACTCGAAAGGGTTGGTTTTGTGAGTTATTCTGGCTTTTGCGAGATAGTTTTTAATGTTGCTTGCTGTGATTATGTAATTACGATATTAAAATAGATCCTTCAAGAGGAATATGTTTATATTACGAAAAAAGTTTAAATCATGCCTATTAGAGTGTCCTAATTCACATAGTACTAGTGTTTAAGATATTCCGAGACGACTTATTTCATATAAAGAAGATGGCAGATGTTTACACAGTTTACCTGGTGGGAAGTGCATACTGTCATCCGTGGACATCCTCGATATATGCCACAATATCAGTCCAAAATGATAAACGTTGCCACGCCCACGGATGCTCTGCATACCTTCTGAGGTTTAGGAATGGATTTGGAGAAAGGAAATGTAAAGGGTCAGAATAGGATTGGATTCGAATGGATCCCACTTTTTTTAAAAGCTTACACCATCATATTTTTTTTTTCATATATGGCAATGGTGCAATTAGCACATTCTGCCGGTGTTAAGTTTTATTCGCAATAAACAATTTCAAAGTCTAAAATGTATCATGTCAATATCCAGTCCCATCGAAGTAAGTCACGAGTCGCCCAGTAAAGTGATTGCAGGTTTACTGAGGACAGAAGACGACTCCTTGGAAGCACACGAAAAACGCAGTCCTATACTTTTATTTCATTATCACAAATATTACGTATAAAAAATATTTTGAAGTTTAATAAACCATCACTATTAAACAACGAAACGCACAATAAACATTTTTTTATAATAATCAAACAATAATTGAACTTCAGTTCTCGAATTCCAGCCGAAAATTAAGTCGGAAAGTGCAGACAAAGCCGTAGTCGATAAATAGTATCGACATAAACAAACGTCTAAATTGACTTTAACGCTGTATCACTGCCCCATTGCTTCAATTCGAGCTCGAGTTATCGTTAATTGTACTATCGATAATATTGATTGATTGATTGATTGATGGCCAACACTAATTTGTGTGGAATTGAAGCGGTTGGTTGCGGGCAATTTAAAAAAGTTGTTGTCATAGTACGGGCTACAGAAGCGTAGGTATGAATAAATACAAATTCCTTTGCAGTTCCTTATTAACTTTTCCAATAGGTGGCTAGGTGCCGTCAACCGCAAATAGAACGTTGTAGGACAAATTTATATTTTCATTTAGAGCAACGAATGTGAACATAAAGTATAAACAATATAATTCCTTTATAAAAGCAAAGGTCTCGAAGGAGGGTCCTCGTATGGAGACCATGTATCGGGAAACGTAGTGTGAGACACCCTGCGGCCACGTGGACTGGCCGACTTGGTAGTGATTGGATGTTAAGAGCTGGTGCTCGGTGTTTGGTGGCGGGCTTTGGGTAAGATCTATATCCAACAGTGGAGAGAAACAGGCTGATGGTATGTTATGGTAAATTATTATAAGGTGTAATAAAATTACCCTACACCATTTTTAATGACTACGGCAAAGGTAATATATATATTCTGCCAATGCAGTCACTATTACTATTATTTATTAATTATTAACAGTAATAATTATTTTGTATTATAAAAGAATGGTTGAATATCAATGAAATAATGTCCAATAATAATTTGTTTTAAATATTACGTTTCCAGTAGCCGCCCCTTAAGACATTGCATGTTGATTTTATCACACTATTATTTTTTACGATGAATATTTTTTATGGACGAAGGCGGCAAACGAGCATACAGTCCACCTGATGGTAAGTGGATACTGTCGCCCATAGACATCCGCGATACATGCCAACATTAGTTCAAAATGACAAACGTTGCCACTCCCCCGGATGCGCTGCCTAACTTTTGGAGACATAGGAATGGATGTGGAGAAAGGGTTCGGAAAATGGGGAGGGGTAGGATGGGAATGGGTTCTGGCACATCTCACTCACTACCGAAACACGTACGTACATTACGGAAATAAGATAAAGTGGGAAATGCAGTATATTTCAAGGTAGTCTTCTGTGAGAGGGGTAACGTGGCCAGTCGAGCGCGCTCAGCAGCTGTTGGATTGCAGCGTGGACTCTCCCCCTCAAAATATGATAAATTATGATAAATGTGGGTCATTCTATGAACAAAATCAAACGAAAATTACTATGAAATTATTTATTTACTTACTCTCTACGCACTATATTGAACAGAGGCGGACTTAATGCCTTAAGGCGTTCTCTGACAGTCGACCGTTAACCAACGTTGACCACACATATATATATTTTTTATAGACAAGTGGGCGGACGAGCAAGCGGTCCCACGTTATGGTAAGTGTTACCGCTGCCCATGGCCACCTGCAAGACCAGGGGGTATGCGGGCGCGCCGCCGACCTTGCAAAATCCTATTCACAGCTCTCTTGAAGAACCCCATATCGTAGCTTAATGGAAAGACCTCTTGAGGCAGTTCGTTCCACAGCCTACGGGTTTGCGGTAAAAAATAATTTTTGGACCGAACAGTGCGCACAAACACCTCCGTAGCGAGGAAATGCGGATGGACCGCACTTCTGTGACGGGAGGTGCGCTTGTAGAAACCCGAGGTGGGCAATATATTAAACAATTCTTCAGAGCATTCCCCATTGTACAGGCGGTAGAACACACAGAGAGACGCAACGTCTCTCCGACTGCTGAGGGATTCTAAACCGCCTGTGAGAGTGGGATCGTCGACAATACGAACAGCACGTCGTTGGATGGAGTCAAATGGGTCCAGTTGGTATTTCGGTGCGCCGGCCCAAAGATGAGAGCAGTACTCCATATGGGGCCTCACCTGAGCTTTGTAAAGCATAAGGAGTTGCCAAGGGGTGAAGTACCGCTTCGCTCTGTTCAGCACACCGAGCTTTTTGGAGACCATTTTGGCTTTATTTTCCAGATGATCCCTAAATTAGACTTTGCTGGAGATGTCGACACCAAGGATCCCGATACTCTCCGAGATACTAGATACAAGCCTGGCGCGACTCTGTTGATCCAATTGTCCGTTAATTTATTACCGCTGTATAAACTGAATATAAGCTATAAATAAGTAATAAAATACTTACATTATGTACTTATCTGTCACTTGACATAGTTCTCTTAAACGATAACTATTAAGACGGTGACTATCACAAGTAGTAATTGTCTAAAAGCTGTACCATAAATCGTGATATTTATTTAGTGCAAGGATTACGGCCCGTTCGGTGCCGATCAATCATTCCATTGAACGTATCCTGTTTCCCTTCACTAGTGACGCGACCTTCCGATCGCGGTATCGACTATCGATAGCTATGAGATGTCGATAAGTTATGTCTTCAGTTAATTTTCGGGAATTTTATTGGGTGTTAGAATAATATAATAATTGTTATGTAAATGGGTTGTTTATGATGTTTTCGTATCCTTTTTCTATGCCACCACAGTTTTATCTAACCCAAGACACTGTACTTAATTTTTTTTATAGAAATAAGGCGGCAGACAATCGGAGAGTCCATCAAGTGGTAATAAATTTATTTATTTAACATTTTATTGTACATACATAACATGAAACAAATAAAAAGAAAGACGAACAAAAGGCAAGCTTATCTCCTGCGGAAATTTCTTCTAGCAGACCTGGGAAAGTGTGGAAGGTGAAGACAGAAGTCCAGGCGTGGTGCGTACGGAAAATTTGTATAATAATTTAATAGTACAATAATATTAACAAAATACACAACTATATATTTACAATGCACACGTTACGTCGTAACCGTTGTAATATGTTAAGTTTATTTTGTTAAAATAAAAATAAAACATGTTTTATCCCCCGACGACGTACCTTTTTAAAAATTTGTAAAAACAACGCCTCCTTAGTTAAGCGTTCGTTTCCATGCTTCCGTAATTATTTTAGTAATAACGCCTTTCATGCAATTTTTAACACCAATAACACTAGAAAGCAAGTGTAACAATATTTCGATAAATGTTTATACCTCACTTGCTAATAGTAATTGATAACATGACAATTCCCGACAGCTTGCATTGTATCGACAACTAGCATCCGTCGAGGTTACGTCACTAGATCTAGCCAACTGTCAAATCCAATTCAGCGATGCCCCCGCGCAAGTAATTGATTTATTGATCGTACGTTACATTCGATATGCGATGAGTTGCTGCCAGTTAGACGCAAGGCTGCATCCTTTAACCGTAATTTTCTAGCCAGTTAACCTGCTGACCTCGGAGATATTACTCTCGATTGCTATGAGCAAATGGGATGGTTTTATCGATTTATTGGATTTTTTATCGACTGTTCCCAAAACTAGACAGTAGAACGGTTCATAAAGTTAAAATATCTAAGCACTCTGTCTCAAAATAAATAACTTAAACAGTAACAGAAAACAGACGTGTAAACATACAATTTATACATAACTTTGTGCAATGGTATCAGCTGGTTCAAGTACAACCATTTGATCCAAAATGCACCGGAATCTACAAATTTGTGGGTTATTAGTAGGTACATACATTGACACAAAATGTACATCAATCCTTGTTTCGCCTTGTCTCAGATTTCTTTTTCACTAAAATATCGATAGAATATCGAATAGAATATTAACGAATTATAATTGAAAGCTTATAAAAAATGCGACTGAGGCAATTTATAAATCTTCCTAACATTTATAATGTAGTAGAACGAACATATCCTCAAAGAAAATATAAATTGTGAAGGTATATATTACAACCGTTGCGTTATCCGCACTATTTCCAAGAGTTATAGTATGATAATTTGCATCCCTTAGGGCCTTTCTCACCACCTCCTGATACCATATCAGAAAGGCCCTAATTTTTTTTTAAATTTAACTATAGTCTTCTAAATGTCCCTTTCAATGACCAATAACGACGTATCTCTCATAAGACTTTATGAGAGGTTTAGCGTAGACAAATAGTAGTTAATTAGTATATTTACCTGCTACTTATCTACGATAAACCTACGCTAAAGAGGCCGTATCACCTGCGACACCTAGCGCTGTTATTGCTAGTGACATTTTCCAATTCGGTTAAAAATGACACACTTGCATATTAACACTACCAGTTACAAAACCAATACACGTCATATATCCTTATACTCGTCAATGAAGTAGATAGTATAAGGTTGTCTCAGGGTGCAGATTCAAGAGATGACTAACAAACTATTATAGATTAAGACCATGTTTGGTAAGTTTGCATTCTTGTATCAAAAATAAGACTTACCTCTTTTTCTTTGGCGGCAAGTTCATTCTCCAAATTGGCCCCCTGGTTAACAGGACTACTCCTCGAGGAGTTACTCGTACTCCTCACTGTCGCAGCCATTTCCATTTTCTGTTCTACTTCCTCATCAATATCTGGCGACTGTCTCTTGTCTTCTTTGATATCTGGACTGAATCTGTCTATTCTGGTCTCTGTGGCTTGATCTCTGGTAGGTTCTATGTGGGAGCCATTGGTCTTTGGTGGTACTGTGGCTTGGAGTGGTGTTGGGCTGGTGGTTGCTAGTTGCTCTTTGAGCGTTGTCACCTCTTTTTCAGCCAGTGTGGCTCTCTGTAACAAAAATAATGAAATTAATAATTGAAATTTTAAAAATGATCATACAACTTTAGAAGTAGGTAGTTATTTAGTTTTATTGATAGATAGACAAAAACCATAGATAGGTAGTTATTAGACCATCAGGACTAATTGATAAAAGATTTTAATTTGGTTGATGATTTCATAGGTCTACTCTAACAAGTGTAAAATTTGATTGAAACTGCAAATATGTCAAGGTCGTAAATCATTTTGATAAATAAAATGAATTTGAATACATCTTTTTTTGTATCAGCGATGACATAAATTCGTTGTTCTTGTTATTTTAAAATTTGCATACATTCGTTCGTGATCTCTATCAAGTTTTATTTCTTCGAAAACCATTTTAATGATTATCATGACCTTCATCGTTATCATCTATGCAATGACGTAGTTTTATACAGGAAACATAGATTTATAGGCACGTAAACACAATAATAATATAATTAATGAATATACGTTTTGTATACCTAATCTAATTATCAGTTCCCATAGTTTCATTTGTTCTTGATGGTCGGTGGTGTATAAAAACCTTTGTTGGGGCTTCCTGCTGCACTCATTTAACTGGCCCATTCAGAACCTGATAAATAATCAACACGATCTCGAACGGATGCGCGGATTGTAATTGGCGGGACAAAATTTTATTTGTGGCCTTTGTTGGGACTAATTGATTTTTTTTTTTTATAGACTAGTGGGCTTTCGAGCAGGCGGTCTCTCACGTGATGGTAAGTGTTACCGCCGCCCATGGACACCTGCAACACCAGGGGGTATGCGGGCGCGCCGCCGACCTTGCAAAATCCTATTCACAGCTCTCTTGAAGAACCCCATATCGTAGCTTAATGGAAAAACCTCTTGAGGCAGTTCGTTCCACAGCCTACGGGTTCGCGGTATAAAGTAATTTTTGGACCGAACAGTGCGCGACACCTCCGTATCGAGGAAATGCGGATGGACCGCACTTTTGTGACGGGAGGTGCGGTTATAGAAACCCGAGGTGGGAATTATATTGAACAATTCTTCAGAGCATTCCCCATTGTACAGGCGGTAGAACACACAGAGAGACGCAACGTCTCTCCGACTGCTGAGGGATTCTAAACCGCCCGTGAGAGTGGGATCGTCGACAATACGAACAGCACGTCGTTGGATGGAGTCAAATGGGTCAAGTTGGTATTTCGGTGCACCGGCCCATAGATGGGAGCAATACTTCATATGGGGCCTCACTTGAGCTTTGTAAAGCATAAGGAGATGCCCAGGGGTGAAGTACCGCTTCGCTCTGTTCAGCACACCGAGCTTTTTGGAAGCCATTTTGGCCTTATTTTCCAGATGACCCCTAAATTCGACTTTGCTGGAAATGTCGACACCAAGGATCCCGATACTCTCCGAGATCTTAAGAGGCATGCTCTGAAAGCGAGGTGCTACTACAAAGGGTTTTTTTTTTGCGGTGAATGATTTGAGTATTTAGATAAATCCTATTTTATGTGGTGCTAGCCTCTACGTTTTTAAATTTATTTATTTACTCCGGATACAATCATCTTTTTACATAATGTTTGTGATTAAATTTAACGCGACTACGTGTGTTTATTGTGTACTTGATGATCGAACCTCAGTCGTAATCGTTCGATTATTATAAAACTTTTAAGTGTCATTTGTTTGTTAGTATAATATAATGACAAAATTATTTGCAAAATGCAACATAAAAATAACATGAAGAGTATATAATGGTTTCATAAAGTACTTTATTAAAAATTCTATTTTAATTCAAATAAAAAATAAGAATTGAATTTATTTGCGTTTACTAATGATGAATAATAATAATCAAAAAAATTTCTATAAACTCGATATCACTATTGAATTACAGAAGACTTGTTTAAGATTGGTCCATACTTGAAAGTATTTCGAAAAAGGTGTCAATTTATAGCTGTTTATTATATAGGTGTATATGTATATATTATACGTTCTGTAGTAACAGATACTCGTTTGTACTACGGCAGCTGAAAAGTCTTCAGTGAAAAATCCAATAGTATCCGACTATATACTCTTTCTCCAAATCCTTTTTCATTTTGGAATGATGTTTACATGTATCGCGGATGTTTATGGCCGATAGTATCCACTTACCATCAGGTGGACTGTATGCTCGTCTACCGCCTTTTTATATAAAAAAATTGTTATTAAACTTATTAACTTTTTAACCGTGCTTATGAAGGTTTACAATTTTAATCAAAAATAAGTATTTAGCGCTTCCATGGCGTGCCTTTTTTTGCCGTTCCGGCCTAAAGCTGGCATTTACCGTGGGTGTCCACGGGCCACAGTATCCACTTCCGACCGGGTGGATTGTAAGCTCGTTTGCCACATTCTTCATAAAAAAAAATTAAAAATGAATGGGTTTTAATAAAATTTTCTTTAGCCTAATACGTAACATGGAGCTTTTTATTTAGCAGGACATATCCAAATAAGCGATATCATTAGAAGCTACTTTAAAATAACGCAATGGCTGGAAATATTTTCTACTAATGAGTTACACGCTGAAGAAAGCGAACGAATTTTAAAACGCATATATTCGAGCACGCGTGACGAACGCATGCTCCTGTACCCAGATACGATCATCGCGATACAACTGGCGGAGATTATGTGGAAACAGCCGAGGGGTTGCTACACAGAAAGCGGTTGACGCGCGGTCAAAACAACGCAACTTACGTCACTGCTAGCTGACTAGAATACAAATGCTGTTTTATTCATTCAAATTTAATTAAACAAGTACAATTTTTTTTTTTCAAAACAAAATACATATGTGTTATTTGAAGTTTTATTTGTGGTTAGACTTTTAAATATAGATTAAAAATCAGAAGTTCTCTTTTAGATATCTATATGGAAAATACAATTATTTTTTAAAGTATTGAACTACAAGTACATACGTATGAAATTATAGTCTATTAATAGATGGCCTAGCGATTAATCTATCGACGACGCGAATTGGCAATAGTTGTTTAGAATTTTTTAATACATTATTAAATTTCATGAATAAAATTCTATGGAGCTGCCACAGATTATCATATCTAATAACCAACACCAACAGTTGAGCATCGGTTCAACGTGAATAAATTACACAGCATTGCTATTCATTATTTTATAAACTATACTGAATACAGTTAACCGCTCGTTTTTCTACAACTCGTGTGTGAAGTCTCCAGGCACGAATCCGAGCCTTCGTTGAGTGGCTACGCACATTTTACCACTCATTTTAGCGATGAAATCCACGATAGCTGGATTAATAGTGGTATATATTATGCACAAAGTTGAGGCTCTATCAGTCAATTGGTTTGATGGAGCGATTATTTTAATAAATACGTGTACAGAGGTATATAATTTTATTAATCACGACACAGAGTAAAGTACTTTATTGTGCCAGGTATAATGTTAATTATATAAGAACAATGGATGTAATAAAAAGACATTTGAGTAAAATTGTGTACACGAAAATACAAATTAAATCTGCGGCATCTATTATCTTACTAAATACTAGCGACCCGCCCTCACTTCGCTTCGGTTTATTAAATTTAAAACAATCGGATTAAGATATTTTCCTGCGGTAAAATGGAGCCTATATTTTAAGTTAGACCTCTAGCAATACATCGATGAAAACTGCATTCAATTCCATGCAGTAGTTTTTGCGTGATGCGTGTACAAACATACAGACAGACAGACAAAATTTCTAAAAACTGTTGTTTTGGCTTCTGTTACTCTAATAAAGACCCCCCCATATTAGTTTTTTTTCAATAACTATAATGTACAGACGTCGGCCTGTTACAATTTTATTATATGTATAGATTATGGGCTCTGCGAGTCAATAGTCTCGTATTTTTTGTTTCTTTTGACTATTTTCATAGTAACATAACTGCGACCGCTGCTCATCTGTTGTGATCGCCACCTTTCTTATAATCCGCTGCCAATGTCTATGGCCTGCATCATATATCGCGGGACAGTTTTAGCAGCGAGTTATTGGAACCTCTTCTGGTTTTAATAGGCGAGCGCCCATATGCGTATATCTTATGTACATCAAAGGGTTGCAGTCGGAAAACAAACAAAACAAGTGCATCGGTGTTTCATCCTATTCGGAACGAATTCTGGGGTATGTGTAACATTTATCAATCCGCAAAGGGCCCATGGTTGGTGATGGCTCAAAAACTCTTCGTGGTTACAAAAGGTAGTGGAAGGTTTGAATTCGTGTGTCTCGAAATAGAATGAAGTCTCTGTATCCTAATGTGTTCAACTGTACTACGTGATTGGCTATTGTATCACCCGTGGGCAGCATCTGGAGTAAAGATTTGTCATCTCCCGATTACGCAACAATGATTTGAGGAGACTCAATTGAGTGTGATTGATCGGACCTGCTTGTAATATCCATGAGTCAGCTGTTGAGAATTTTAACTCTAGCTCTAGCACTGAAGAAATCTATACGTAGAAATGGAAGACATTGAAAATAGTAAAGGGAAAAGTAAAATTTGATTAACTGTAGATCATAACGTTGTTTGGAGAAGTAAGTTGTTGGGTTAATAAAATATATATATTTTTATTTCAAATAATACGTCTCATTTAATTAAAAGTAAAAAGGAATTCACAAAATACACCAAAGTGATAATTGATAATACACATGTTGATAATGATAACGGTAATTATAAAGATTCCATCAAAATCATGTTGGTACAACTAAAAGAATCACAGGATTGCAGGAGGAATTTGGATAAGAGCAGCACAGGAACGATAGTACAATAGGTTTCAATTTAGATGGAAATGGTGATGATGAAAGGTCTTATTCGAAAAGGGTTGAGCAGCAGATAAGTTGTTAGGTACTCCCATAAGAATAAATATACGGTATTATTTATTCTTATGGTACTAGACAGAAATTTGAGAAAGATATACTTATACTTACATAAAGTGATAAAACTAGAAAGTTTTTTTTAATTTTTTTTATGGACGAAGGCGGCAACCGAGCATACAGTCCACCTGATGGTAAGTGGATACTGTCACCCATAGACATCCGCGATACATGCCGACATTAGTCCAAAATGACAAACGTTGGCACGCCCCCGGATCGCCTGCCTACCTTTGGAGATATAGGAATGGATTTGGAGAAAGGGTTGGGAAAATGGGGAGGGATCGGATGGGAATAGGCTCTGGGCACATCTCACTCACTACCAAAACACGTACATACATTATGGAAATAAGATAAAAGTAGGAAATGCAGTACATTTCAAGGTAGTCTTCTGTGAGAGAGAGGTAACGTGGCCAGTCGAGCGCGCTCAGCGGCTGTTAGATTGCAGCGTGCACTCTTCCCCTCTTTCCTCCCTTTTATATCCGTCTAACGAGAATAGGTTCAGTTATTTGGAATTAACATACAAACATGCACATAAAACAAACAAATAAACTGTTATATACGAATAAAAACAAACGGTGAACGGTATAATTATAGTTTTACAACTAGAAAGTGGTATTAAATATTCGAAAGCAAAAATTATAACACACATTAAAAGTGACCCATTCAATTAAATAGAAGAAAATCACCAAACCATTGCACGTAAACTGTGTGAACTGAGATGTAAAAAAATAATAATTTCGGATCATTAAAAATAACCAAAGCTTAAAGATGGCGTCCAAAATCTCTTTATAATTACAATGGTAATCACAATCGAGACTGCCACCATTTACGGGACTATTGCTTCTTTAATGTGAGAAAAAAGTACAATGTCACGAGAAAGTACCAAATTATTGTCAGATAAACATCTTTGATGACATTGATCTATGGATATCTAAAAAAGAAAACGTGAAAACTTCTGACATAAACCTCGATCAAGATAATGAACGAACATTAGAATTTCATGATTCTTTTCTTTGGCAAGACCTAGTTGCTTCAGAAATATATTATGCTCGTATTAGTGATGTAGGCGTTCGTCACTTATAACCAAATGGATCGCCTCGAACAAGTGGACAAATGGATAAAACATTTGCCAGTGATCTTCCTCCCACGCTATCGGATGTTAAATCACGGAATCAAGTACTGGAACCCGTAAATGGATCGCCTTAACAGATACATCAATTGTACTTACTCGAAATGGAAAGGCCTAGAAGACCTGACTTAATTGGTTCGCTTGGAAGCAGAATACTGAGCCATGCAGTTAGCTGGGGAATCTTAATAATTACGTTCTACGCGTCACCAAGAAGTAGCAATTTCAATGTGGAAGAAAAATGACCAATTGTTCTTGCATCGCTGCACGCGCTGATAAGACTAATAAGTCTATGACACGATCGTAATGTCTTAAGGTAGCAGAATTTAGAAGATTGCATCAAATTGTGTGAGGCAATTAACATTACATGATCTGCAGATCTACACTTTCATATTATTTCATGGCATCAGCAAGCTAATATTTTTGTATTACTGGATATGAATCTCTTCCAAGATTCGCTAATATATACTACTATTCTCATCTTACTGTTCTCTTCCGTTCCGTATAACTTTACCTGGTCATCAGGTTTACCAATTCATTTCAAGAGTCGAAAGCCTGGTCATGCATTTCATTCGCATCCCCATAGATTTATCAGTTTATCAGATTTATCAGTACCTACACGTCTCACGTACATATCAAAAATCATCAATAATCTACGTCATTATACGTATCAACGTATCGTACGTATCATCTTATAAACTGCACGCTGTATCAATACCTTCTTAAGTGAAATAATGTTTCATAGTAACCGTATTTAATTGGTCAGTACACACATTGGTTGGTGGGCGTGTTTCCTCTATACAAAAATCTAAACACGAAGTACATTAATTGGAAAACAGAGCAACCCGAGATCAGATAGCAATTAAAGCATTAGGCGAACCTTCCGAACAGCACAAAGAATCTTTATCTATCGGAGCCATCTGATTTTAAATTCAGGTTTGTTTGTGCAATAGATTAAGTTTAAGCAATTTTAGTAAATGTACTCTCTCACGGCGCCTTAATTATACCTGTAAAGTTAGTTAATGATTCAATGAACAATTATTCTAATGCTTCGTAACAAGCCTTTGGAAAACGTAGTATTAAAAAAATACTTAGTTTAAATTGGTTTAATAGTATCTAGTATATATTTTTATATAGGACGAGCATGTGAGCATATTGTCCATATGTAAGTGGTTACGGTCCATGGACACCTGCCAACCTTTTCTTTTTATAGCAAAGTAGACGAACGAGCCAGCGGCTCACGTGGTGGTAAATGGTTACTGCCGCCCATGGGACACCTGCAACACCAGGATGTATGCTGGTACGCCGCCGACCTTGGAAAATCATATTAACAGCTCTCTTGAAGAACCAACCCCCTATCGTGGCGTGAGGGAAACACCTTTTGAGGCAGTTCGTTCCACAGCCCACGGGTTCGCGGTATAAAATGGTTTTATACCGCGAATCCTATTTACAGCTTTTTTGGAGAACCGCATGTCATAGCCTAATGGAAATAGTTGGAACAGTTCATTGCATAAGCTATGGTTCCGCGGTATATAACGGTTTTGGAGTGGTCGGTGAGCGTCACGACTTCCTTGTCCAGAAAATGCGGATGAAATGCACTTTGATGACACGAGATGCAGTAGCAGAAACCCGGAGTAAGAACCATATTAGATATGCAAGAGAAACGTTGCAAGAAAAATTAGAACGTTAAATTAATATAGAACGTTTCATGGCTTTTCTTTGAGAGCTGATAATGATTTTGAAAATAATGATATCATTTGAGATTTTCGCATTTTTCCCACATATTTATCTATTTAAATGGGCCTTAACGCGTACGTTTACGTTATTTATTTTATTTGGCGTTTCGGTTGGGTTGCACCAACCATGGTCACGAGCTGACTGAAGAGGCGGGTAGTCCACGCGGAGAGCAGCGAGCAGTTTCATCACTTATCCGCATTTGGTCTTCATAGTCCGGAAAGTTGCGGCACACAACACACAATATCAGAAGTAGTCAGACAAAAAATCGCGAGGTTTAATTTTGCTAAATTAATGAATCACTAGATTCCATGTCGAGGACAATTTGTATCCATTGTAATGAAGGTAGTTGGCAGACGAGCATACGATCCACTTCCCTTCCCACTTTACCTAGACGGGAAAATGGGGAAGAATCTAGATTTAAAGAGCTCTATTTATAGACTGAGAGTTCATTAGTGATTGAGACCATTTCCCAAATAAACTTTTCAAACAATACGAATCGACCTCGAAATCACAATCTCACGAATAGAACTTTCTAGATCTTTTCCAAGTATTTAAGCTCCGATGACTCCGAAGAATTGTGGATTTCGTAAATAATGGACTGAAATTGAATCGAAGTTTTGGCGGGAATTTATTAAATAAAACAATTGATTGATTAATTTCTATGAAAGGACAGAAATTAATACTATTTGGGAATTGAAGGCTTGTATTGTTGGGACAAGACCATTGTCTTCGACTAATCGAATTCGATTTGTTTACGCTCGCCGAATTCTGTTTGTTATCGTAATGTTTGAAGATGGTTTGTAGCGAATATTTGAAACGTTGAAGATATATTTTTGAATTTGGAACTAGCGGTGCCCGCGACTTTGCTCGCGTGATTTTAACAGTGATCCCCCTGGGAGCCTCTATAAAGAATCTGAATACAAATTAAAAAAATGTTTTTGATTTCTATGTCATTCGTACTATTGACTCCAGATTTGATCTAAACCTTCTCACTCGGCTTCATTCGAACGTAAATCGAATTTGTAGAAATTACAATTTTATATGCAATATATAAAATCGAAAATCAGTCCAAGACCTCTGTTCGCAATAGTACATGAAAATACAGAATGTCAATATATTACGTCTACATTTTTAAGTATTACAAATATAACTCGCATAATTATATTTGTTTGACAGAACAAAATTAATATTCAACTTCTTTGACACGATTTGAACGTGGACATATGTCGTCTAGAAATGACATACCATCGGGAAATTGGCACAAGTTCACGACAACGCATAGGCTGAGTCAATGTCTAGTAAATACATTGCCATGTACAGTCGAACACAAACTTAATTGTTATGTCTCTTTAAATATAATTAACTGGTCATTGGAACATTTTTTAAGAAACAGGATCTTCAGAAATTGGAACCATGTTAAACTTTCTTCAAAAAAACCACGTGTTTTGGTAAACGTCAATACTTAATCTTTCTGGTACAGTCCAGATTGTCATAGATCATGGTGGAAACTATATTACTCAATAATATACCTACATTTCTAAAACATAATCGATTTTTGTTTGAAAATATAGCTTGTCAATTAATATATATAATTAGCTGTGCGCAGACGTTGTCCGCCTGTGTATATTTATTTACCTCTGTATATAAAATCACAAATTATTCTGTATTGCCGTCGATATGATTTTTGCGATCAATTGAACGGTATAGAAGTTGATGTGCTGCATGCAGCGCCATCTAGTGGCGAATTACAACAAAGTTAACAGCTCAAATATATTCTCCGTGCTCAAATATCTATATATACTAATTTTGACGGCGATCGGTTGAACGGTATAGAAATTGATTGGTGAAATGTGGACAGCATAAAAACCTTTTCCGTGAAAAAATACATATATGTGCCAACTTTCATAATGATCGGTCAAACGGTGTCGAAGTTTATTAATCTCAGATAAATCAACGTCCATAATGACTCAATTACACAAGGAGTGTTTCTCGAACATCGGTGAAAAGCTAGTTATAAACAACTGTTATCATCATGTATCATGTTTTTATCTCTGGTATCATCGAGTTTTTATCATAAAGGCGAGAATTGCATGTAATTTGATCACATACGAGAATAGTATACAATATACTACCTTGAAATGTACTGCTGTACCTGTAAATGTACCTGTTTCGATAGTGAGTGAGATATGCCAGAACCCATTCCCATCCCATCCTATCCCTCCCCATTTTCCCAACCCTTTCGCCAAATCCATTCCTATATCTCAAAATGTAGGTAATGCAGTGCCAACGTTTGTCATTCTGGACTGATGTTGGCATGTATCGCGGATGTCTATGTCCACTTACCATCAGGTGGATTGTATGCTCGTCTGCCGCCTTCGTACATAAAAAAAAAACATATTGGCTTGTGGACAAATAAAACTTATTTATTGTATTAAAATTCATATTCAACCACTGGAGGTATTATATAATAAGGACTAGGGGTTAAAAATGGACGATTGTGTAGGCATTTTCCTCGGGGGTTAAATATGAACTAAAAGAATCAAAAAGAATCATTTTTTTCAAACGATAGATTGTTAGAGTAAGCTAGTGAAACAACACATTTTGTATAAACATACGGCATACCTACCATCCATGATTTCGATTGGTGTTTGCCATGTTTTTTTTTTTTTTTTTTTTTAATATATTATTGCTTATTGTCGACTGTATCTGGTTTCTTTCATTCCTAATGACAAGTAAACGCATAGAAATGAGTCCTCATGAATAAGCAATACAAAATGGCGGGCAAATAAATTTCGTCGTATCGGAAACTAACATCTTGCCGCAAAAAATATAAAAATATAGCAAAACAGTACTGATTTTTTGCAGATGACTTCGTTTCCTTCGAACGATAGGGCACCATACTATGTTTCAGTGGATGTTAAGTGCTCATTGTTTCTGAATACCTACTACTTCATAGGTAATGGGTAATGTAACCCATGACATGATGGGTGTCATTAAATGTGACTAAGTAATAACGAAGCCCAAACTACCTAAAACGACTAACAAAAAGGTTTGGTGACGGTAACGGTGATTGTATCTACAGACTATAGATTAATGTAGACGGTGTGTCAAAGAACTGAAGCAGCCTGCGTATGAATGTGTGTGTTTAAAAACTTTGCTATTGGTCATAATGGGAGCGACTACACATGTGCATGTGTGTGTCGCGGGCACTGTCAGCCGACATGTAGGTACGTCATTTGATCGAAAGACGATCCTATATCTTTACAACTGTAAAGTCTATGATTTATCTAGCAGTGGTTTAGTAAAGATTACAAACATTTTTTGCGTTCGTAAAGTTCATTTTCGTTGCTCTATTTGTATGATTATGTTTGTTCTACAACGTTGAATATGCGGTTGGCGCTGCCTAACCGCTTATTGCATACGTTGATAATGGGCTGCAGAGGAGTTTGTATTTTTGCGAACGCTCGATTGGTCAATATATTATATAAGATTTGGACGAATTGTTGGCCCAAAATACAATTCTCTCAAGTCTTCAAACACATTATTGTTTATGCATGGTTTGCGCTCTCACCGAAACGCGTTTGAGCATTATTTTTATTATGATTTACACTGGCAACATTTAAATTCAAATTCACGCTCATATCAGATCTGCGTTCATTATATATCATATTAATTGTGCGTTTCACATTGCTCTTAATTAGTAGAAATTTTTATTCCAAAATAATTTTGGTAATTTTTAAGGTAAGCGGCAACATTCCATAATTAACTTAGTACAGCTTAGGGTTTTGTAGCTTAATGATTTCCTTGACTTATTGCACGTTCATTATGAAAATAGAAAAAAAAATAGGCACAAATCTATACTAATATAATAAAGGGGTAAAATTGTGTGTTTGTAGGTATGTTGGGGATAATATCTGGAACAATTGAACCGATTTCAAAAATTCTTTCACAACTAGGAAGTTACATTATCCGTATCTAATATAGGCTATATTTTATTTTGATATTTTGAAAAAAAAAACTTATAAACCTAAGCGAAGCGAAGGCGGGTCGCTAGTCTCTAGTCTGTAATACCTACTTATTTTTTTTTTATAGACGAGTGGGCGGACTAGCAAGCGGTCCCAAGTGATGGTAAGTATTACCGCCGCCCATGGACACCTGCAGCACCAGGGGTTATGCGGACCTGCCGCCGACCTTGCAAAATCCTATTCACAGCTCTCTTGAAGAACCCCATATCGTAGCTTAATGGAAAGACCTCTTGAGGCAGTTCGTTCCACAGCCCACGGGTTCGCGGTATAAAATAATTTAATGTATAATAGGTAATCTAAAAATTGGAATACGAAAAACGTCCAATCATTTCTACACATTCAATTGCAGACAGTGGATCTTTTCCAATAACCCGTAACATCTGGAATAGTGTAACCATTGAACTTCCTAAAATTATTTCGAAAATTTCGTACAAAAACATGTCAACAAAGTATAGACAGTGGCGTTCATCGTGTACGTTGAACACTGCGGCCGCCGAAGAAAAATTAACGCAGCCTCGCAAGGGTCCGGTCATTCAGACCCATTATACGGGGAGCGGTCACTAATTAATGGAAAAGGATTAAATTCGGAATTGAAATAAAATAAATATGATGAAGGGCGGGTCTCCTTGGGCTTGGGAGGGCTATTTTTTGTTTGCGACCCGACAAAGGGTTGCCTGTCAATAGGAAGACTTCTGTTAATTTAATTTTGTTTTCGATCGCTTCAGAATTTGAGTTGTTGATTTAAAAGAATTATTTTGCGGCTGTGCAGGCACTCGTAGCCGAATACGTATTTGTAATTGTGGATACGTTCCTTATGATTGTTATTAAAGCAGAATATTTATATTAATTTACCTTTTGAACAGTCTTCTGTCTGAACAACAGTCAATTATGAGGGGGGGAGTGCACGCTGCAATCCAACAGCCGCTGGGCGCACTACCTTGAAATGTACTGCATTTCCCACTTTATCTTATTTCCCCAATGTACGTACGTGTTTCGGTAGTGAGTGAGATGTGCCAGAGCCCATTCCCATCCTATCTCTCCCCATTTTCCCAACCCTTTCTCCAAATCCATTCCTATATCTCCAAAGGTAGGCAGGTAGGTTTGTATTAGTCTTTGTGTGTGTCTCTGGGCCCACGACACATGGAATCCTAGTGTGGGCCATTGAGTGTGGCGTTAAATATTTATTTGTTGATTTATATTAAGTAAATAAAACTATTTTAATTGGTTCAGCAATCAACTTTTAAATTAAACGAATAAGTCTTACACGTGTAAACTATTTTCCACGTTCCATTCGATTTTTCATATATTTTAGCGTAAGATTATTTTTCTCCGGGGCTGTCGAAACACGTTTCCTTTGCCTTGTCTACGGCGCTTCAAAAATAAAACTCTTGGAAGGTAATTCGATGCTGGCAGCAAATTAAAACTGACATTGAGAGATTAAGAGCTCCTACCTTGAGTGTATATCGACTGGAGAAAATAAAAAAACAAAACGTTCTTTTCCTATTCGAAATACGAATTTAAAATTTTTCATTCTCGCCGTCAATTCGAAACGCACTTGGAATTACCCAGTAATTAAATGAAATCGCTTGAAAACTTTTTAGAAAATATTTCATCTTGTTTATATTAATTACTTACTTACTTTATCATTACATACTACAAAATGAGGTAACTGGTCTTCCGTTATTAGTAGGTTCTTCTATTTCACGAAACGTTTAAGATGAGTAACTTTTTTGGATAATGTAGGTACTCCAAAGAACTGATTAACAAGTCAATTGTTAAAGTATAATTGTTAGCTACATAAGTTATACCATTAAATATCGCTCCACTGCTGGATATGCCTCTCCCATGGTTTCCCATTATACTAACAACTCCAAACAGCCCCGAAAAATGATTCGTCAATCTATCGATGACCGGTGTTGCGGTTTAAAAGCCTTTGAATACTTGTCTATATTTAACAGACTTCGTAGAAATTAGAGTAAGGTATATGCGGTTAGCTTGATTCCCGTGAAATGTTTAGGTACAATAATTTTATCTGGATAACGAGTATCCTAAATGTAGGTTATAATTATGCCAATTCTCAAGTGATTTTTACGTAATGCGCGTTTAAACAAAACGCGCATTACATTTTTATTTTACAAACAAAAATTTCGAACAATGTTATTTTGTACTCTGTATCATTCTTACTTTACACAGACTTTAAAATATATATATTAAATGTACAGACCAGACATTGTTACGATTATCAAACACACAATTTCGCACTGAATCATTAATCATTAGATTAACGTTACGATTCTTTGTCTAGTGGCAATTTATACTATGACTCAGTAATTATTCATCTCAAAAATGGACACTAACAAAAGCAGACGTGAAACCAATGAAATGTAACTATTCATGTTTCATAAAGTGTATTAATATCCCAACCCTCCAGTGCACGCGGTGGGGTCCCGCAGACCGACGCGAGGATTTTTCGTCCGTTCTTATACATTCTAAACAATACAAAATGCTCATTAGACTGGAATATAATCTGTAGCCGCCGACCGATTTTCAGCTAATGCTTCTAATTTGTTAGTCTGACAAAATTATAATTACCTTGGTATTTACCATAAAATAATTATAATTATGTTTAAAAATTGATAAATAATAATGTGAAATTTCTCACCCGAACCCATAAGTTATTTTCCACGATTCATGCCGTACAAAAGTGTCGTGTCGATGTCATGTAGCTAATTATTGATTGAAAACCCAAAACAGAATTCTTCAAGCGTAAACTTGCAGGTAGCTAAACAAAACCCGACGAGTATCCGAACAGAACTCAATCGAAAACTAAATAATCCAATTCACAAACTCAACTTTGACAAATTCAAATATCGAATTGAGGAACGGCACGCTATTGGCGGATAGACAGGTATTAGAAGAGAGGAGCTAATCATTATTAGATATTGAATTTTCGTAACTTTGGACTCATCCGCTTTCTAATTTACTAATGAATCCGAGTGCTGCCATTACCCCCCCCCCCCCTCCAACCTCGCCCTATTTCGGGGGTGGGCGAAAGGGGTAAGAACTCGCGCGAGAATTTTCGTCTTTTATACATGTAGAACGATAATCCGATTGGTGATTCGGGCGTTCCACATTTGAATATTCGTGTGTTTTCGGTGTTTCTCGGGCGCGGTTTGACTTTGTAGTGACGTTCAATTTTGGGAATTGGATTCTCTAATTGCAAATGAATGGAATAATGAAAATTTCTAAGAGCCAAGTTTGGTTTTGATTGATGTATCTGCCTACATATTTATAGTTACAAGAAAATGGATTAGGTTTTCTAGTCTTTTTTATAAAAGAGATGACAGACGGGAGGGCGGGCTATATGATGGTCAGTGGTCACCGACCTCCATGTACACCTGCAACACCAGTTGAAATGTCCATGGACACAGTCTTTAAACAATGCGGGTGCGCTGCCGACCGACCACAATCCCGTTCACAGTTCTCTCGATGAGCTCCATGTGGTAGCGTAACAGAAAGTAGTGGGGTTTTGTGTAAAAAAAAAACCTTTTATAGTAGCACCTCGCTTTCAGAGCATACCTCTTAAGATCTCGGAGAGTATCGGGATCCTTGGCGTCGACATCTCCAGCAAAGTCGAATTTAGGGGTCATCTGGAAAATAAAGCCAAAATGGCCTCCGAAAATCTCGGTGTGCTTAACAGAGCGAAGCGGTACTTCACCCCTGGGCAACTCCTTATGCTTTACAAAGCTCAGGTCAGGCCCCATATAGAGTATTGCTCTCATCTCTGGACCGGTGCACTGAAATACCAATTGGACTCATTTGACTCCATCCAACGACGTGTTGTTCGTATTGTCGACGATCCCACTCTCACGGGCGGTTTAGAATACCTCAGCACTCGGAGAGACGTTGCGTCTCTCTGTGTGTTCTACTGCATGTACAATGGGGAATGCTCTGATGAATTGTTTAATATAATTCCCACCTCGGGTTTCTACAAGCCATCCATCCGTCCATCCGCATTTCCTCGATACGGAGGTGTCGCGTATTGTTCGTTCCAACAAACATCATTTTATACCGCGAACCCGTAGGCTGTGGAACGAACTGCCTCAAGAGGTCTTTCCATTAAGCTACGATATGGGGTTCTTCAAGAAAGCTATGAATAGGATTTTGTAAGGTCGGCGGCGCACTCGCATACCCCCTGGTCCATGGGCGGCGATAACACTTACCATCACGTAGGACCGGTTTTTCGGCCGCCCACATGTCTATAAAAAAAAGAAATACTTTCATTTGAACCAACTTTAAAATCGTATAACATTATTCCACGAAAATGTTTTCGTTCGAATTCCATTGTTGCTACGAAAAGCGAGCGAAATGCAATAAAAAGTGAATGTACAATATTTTTATTTTTCTCGTTTTGACTAAATGGCTTTCGGAATTCGAATTTAAAATAAATGATGATTTAAAACGATACAGCTCTAATGAATTCATTCTGTAATTTGAGTAGGTATCTCAAAATTTACACCCTGTGTGTATAGTCACCCTATGTATAAGGTTTGCAGTTCGAATGAGTTCTCTTTCTGAAATTTGAGTAGGTATCTCAAAATTTACCTAGTCACTCTATGTGTAAGGTATAGCCGTAAATGAAAACAAAACCTCACTTCAGAGCTACATTAAAATATTGCCCTCAAACTGAAAACAACACAAAATAGTAAAATCCCGTATCAAAACTAAATCCCGTCCCATATGTCGCACGCATTAATAAGCTAATATTGAGTTAGTGAACTCGGCCCGACTCAATAAAACCGAATTGGAGCCTCCACACCTGAGCATATATCGAGAATTTTAATGCGGACCCGACAAAATAGGGCAGATATATGTTGCCTAAGAAAAGGATGCCTCCGTGAGGCAAAAGAGTAATTTGCAGTAAAAAAACAAACAAACAAACAAAGAAAAAAAAACGGGTTGTGAAGGGGCTTTTTAACCGACTTTAATGCGAGCTGTAAGTATAGTTAACGAGATTTTTTAAAGGGAAACGATAGGACTTTTGCTATACCTACCTATACACCAATTTTGGCTGTGGTTTCGTTGAGTAGTTTACTTCTTTCAGATTGAATTTTGTATACAAATATAATAATATTTTGTAAAAAACTCTTATCAAATGGTCGTAAATTTATCAAGAAATAGCGATGAAAAAAGGAATTATTTCTGCATCATCTGAATTATTTCTGTTTTATATTTTCTATTTTATTCTATTTTATATTTTAAATGCTCTGTTTTGATTTGTTCTAGTAAAATAATACTTTATTGGTTGAAATGTTCACGATTCAATCTCATTTGAGATATATAATTTGTATATAACTGTTTTGTTTCTGGGAATAAATAAACTTAATTTTCATATTAGTACTTTTGAGTATGTTGGCCAAGCAAGGGTGTTGTCTGGCTTTAGAATAGACTCAATCCTTCCAATCTCAGCTTCCCGTGGGTGTCGTAAAAGCTGACTAAGAGATAACAAAACGGCTACCGCCAGCTCTGAGGAACTAGGGAACTACACCTCCTCTAAAAGAGCGTACTCGCAAATTCGCTTGGCCAGCGTGGCGTTTTAACGTCATACATCCCCCATGCACGAGACAATGCGCACGAGGAGGCCCACGTCCAGCCGTGGATACTAAAAGAACTGATTACAGTTACAGTTAAAAATAATTACTTTTTATGTCATTCTATTCAAGAAATAAATACACAATTAACTTATGAAAATTACACGTGTTTCATATCTAACGTTAGTGTAATCTATGATGCGTTCGGGCGCGAAAGTTTGAAAATCGACTATAGGTGTTCCGCTTGTTCCAATCGGCGGCGAACTTGTTCCGCAGTTGCGGGACATTTATTCGCTTGTTATGTTCCAAAAGTTTAGTTCCAAAACAAACCTTTGCCTACGTTTGAATTGTGTATTCGTATACTTACTTCAAGTAAACTTTGTGTAGCAACTTTTTATTTGCTATTCTTCAATTGCGAGGCAAAGGCGTTGTAAGTACAGGCTTCCTAGAACAAGTTTTTTTTCTTCTTTTTTTATATGGTAATAGCGTAATTAGAACATTGTGCCTGTGTAGAGTTTTCTTCATAATTAACAATTTTAAAGTCGAAACAATTCAAAACGTATCTCGTCAATGTCCAGTCTTGTCGAAGTAAGTTAGAAATGGCATAGTAAAGTGATTATCACAAATATTACGCATAAAAAACACTTTAAAGTTTAATAAACATCACTATTATACCATAAAACCCACAATATACAATTTTCATAATACTCAAACAAAAACTCGACTTTACTCCTTGAGTTCTCGCCAAAAAGTCCTAAATTAGTTATAGATTTGCTAAAAACAACTTTGCGTGTGGAACCTGTAATTCCAAACTTCAAACAAGCATTCTTTTTCGAATATTACCGTATAAAACCGTAATTATTTTCGTTAAATAGCGGTTTTTCACGACAATCTGAACCAATCTCTTTAATCCAAGAGATCTGTTCCGTCTGGCGGACACTTTAAAATAACTGTACTGCTAAACAATGGGTGCGAACGAATGATAATAATCTAAATTAGTTGCTTTAAATATTGTTTAAATGCGATCTTCAGTTGTAATCATAGGCTCAGTTAGATTCGCCCATAAACAGGTAACTTTGGATGGTTACGTGGAAATAATTGTTTGAATAAGCATGTAAGAAATGAGGACGGTTATTTTTAGCCGATAGAGACGACTTATAAAGAGGATAAGTGAGTAATCTTTACATCAAAAGTTATTAAACACGTGTTCCTAGGGTCAGTGTAACTGTGTAGGTACTCACCAACTTTCGTTATCAATCTGGACTGACGTCCGCATGTATCGCGGATTTCCATGGGCGACAGTGTTCACTTACCACCAAGTGAATTATGTGCTCGTCTGCCGCTTGCTTTCCAGAAAAAAAGAAAACTTAGAGAATCGCGTTGTAAACAATGACAACGTAAAGAGACGTCAAGAAGGCGTGTTACGTCCTGACTCGGCCGCAGTCTCTGTCAAGATAGAAAGTGTTATGAAAAAATGAAGTACTTTAAATGTACTCTTAGTACCCACAATAAAATTAATGGTAGGTACTTGAATTATCGTGAGATAAAATAATTTTCCTATGGCCGAGCTGCAACGTGCACGTTGTAACAATAAACAGACGTAAACAATTACTCCTTGAATAATAAAAATACGGAGTCATTAGCTATTCGCCTCGTGTAAGACAAACTTCAGTGTGTCTCCAAAAGTATCTAAGTATGAACTCGGTGCCTTA